>JAANHX010000712.1:0-384038 GCA_011320135.1 Phytophthora betacei
GAGAAGGAGATCTGCTCGATGCTCCTTGAATGTTGCAGTCAGGAACGGACCTATCTGCGCTACTATGGGCTGCTCAGTGAGCGGTTCTGTCTCATCAAGCGCGAATATCAGGATGCTTTTGACGAGTGCTTTGCTGAGCAGTACTCGCTGATTCACCGTCTGGAGACCAACAAGCTTCGCAACGTGGCAAAGCTGTTCGCTCACCTGCTGTTCACAGACGCGCTGCCATGGACCGTGTTTGAGTACGTTCGCTTGAACGAGGAGGAGACGACGTCATCCAGCCGTATTTTCATCAAGATTTTGTGCCAGGAGCTCTCGGAGCATCTCGGCATGAAGACACTGAAAGAGAGATTCCTGGACGAGATCATGCAGCCGACGTTCGCCGGACTGTTCCCCAAGGACAACCCTCGCAACACGCGCTTTGCCATCAATTTCTTCACATCGATCGGTCTTGGTGGACTCACGACAGACTTGCGCGAGTATCTGAAGAATGCACCGAAGATGATCATGGAACAGGCGAAGGCTGCGGCGGACATTAGCGACAGTAGCGACTCGGATTCGGATTCGGATTCGAGTGATAGCAGTAGTAGCAGCAGCAGTTCTTCGGATTCGGACTCGGATTCGGACTCCAGCAGCGACTCGTCCGATTCCGACTAAGCAGAAAACAGGCTACAGCACTCGAAAGTAAATATCTGGAAAGTGGGGTTGTGCGTAGAAGCTGAGATCTAAACACTAAACACTGCAGAGTTTTTCCGGAATCCTAAAAATACTGAGGGGTGGCGACTCGTCTTGTCTGTTGGTCATGACACTTCTCGGTTGGTGGTTTGTCGCTTTGCTCCAATGAAAGTCCTGGCGTCTGGTGATACCACGAGGACGCTGGCTGCTCCCCCTGAATCGATTGGATGCCTCGCTTGCCACGGCCGATTCTTCACAGCATCGCTGCCCATACATCAGAAAACTTGTTTCCAACGAAACGCGTTCGTTCTGGTTCCTTGTGAAAAGTGCAAGTCGAGGATTCGGTGCGTAAATGTTTGGATGGGTGGGCTAACTTTTACGTGATACTAAAATCTACTAGTGCATTTCAGAGCTGGTAACTTTCACACTCATATTGCCTCGTGCACGGGAGATCTGCCGGGATCCACAGGAACACAGCTGGTTTTAGCGTCAAGAAGCGCAACAATCGGGTGCAAGATGCCCCGATGGATTTCAATCCTCCTGATCCGGATGGACGTGTGCGATGTAAACTCTGCGAGCGAGCTTTCTCGCAAGATCGGATCTCGAAGCACCAATCCGTCTGCCACGGTAAGCCTCGCTTGAAAGAGAATCGCAAAACCAAGCAGCGATCTGAAATGCCAGCTCAACTGGAGCAAGACTCGACAAGGCATCCTGTCAAACGGGCTGTTGAATGCCCTCGAAAGAGCGTTCACTTTCAACGCGTACCAGCATCACAACGTCGTGGGATTTCGTTTGACTTTGTCTCGAACAGAAACAATCGAGTGGAGTATCAACAAGTTCGAGGCACCTCACGGAAAACCTGCAACTATCCAGGGGCACAAGCAATGCAAGGTGGGGCTGTGATACCTCCAATGCGAGCTCGTTCAGTAACCCTTTAGCTACGAATCCACTCATGTCAATGAGGAGATAACGAGATCATGAAATTGTAACCAATGTTACACTACTCATTTAAACGCACTCAAACCACCTCCATGAGCATGGCCACTCCTGCGAGTACCCACTTGGTTGGCGGAACTTTCGTCCTGAGTGGTGACATGAAAATCAACGTCGGTCCCCGCTGCTGAGTCCTGTACACTGGACACTCGAACACGTTGCTGGCGCCAGCTTTGCCCCCACCTCCACTCCCTGAGCCACTCGCTTGGTCTTTACTCGCTGTGTTCACGATCGCTCGACACGTGAGCACAGGCATCGACACGTACATTTCCCGGGGTAAACTTGACTCCAGTACACCATTGCCAAAGTCCCAGCGTGCACCTTCGAGGTACAGACCATGAATAAACTGACCATCACGAGCAGGGGCATCCACTGTGTCAATCGTACGCTTGGTCACGTCAGCTGTGATTCGCAGGGAGTCGAGCTCCACGTTGTGCTTGCGAGCTGCCGTCTGGAGCACAGCTGTGAGGAAAGCTTGAGGGTTGAAGAGTCCAGGCAGCCACAGCACCAACGGCAACTCAGGAGCTGATCCGATCCACTCCTGGAGCTGCGCAATTCGTTGCTGTAAGTTGGCCAGCCATGGCGCAAGTGCTCGTCGTGATGGACAGGCCGCGGCCAGCCAGTTATCCGGGACTCGCTCGTAATACAAGAACGTTTGCAACTTCTCCATAGTCTCAGTGAGCGGGACATCGCCACGGAAGGCCAATTCGAGCTCTGCCAACGATTCTGTCATAGTTTCCAGCAAGTAATTCATACGCTGACACTCTTGAAGCAGCACAGTCTGGAACGGATCCATGTCGTCAGCGTCGGGTGTCGCTACAGACGAGAAGAGTCTGCCACCTTTACCTCGTCGCGAAGATCCATCACGCGAGCCAGAGTCGGATGATCCTTTATAGAAAAGCTCTTGGATGTCAAAACGGAAGTCACGGTAGTTCTCAAGGACGTCCTGAAGCACTCCCTCGGCTGTGAGTTGAACTGCGTCGCCAGTCTCCTTCGCTCCAGAGCCTCCGGTGCCTTCCTCTTCGTCATCGCTGTTGTCTCCTTCAGCATCTTCGTCCTTTGTAGTGAGAAGCAGCATCGACTGCAACAGAATCTGGCCATTCTCTGTACGGAACGCCACCTCAGCATTCGGATGCAGCCCAAAGGCAGTCGGCGTCTCGTTTAACAGCGACGTGTTCACATGCTTTAGCATGCGATCAAAGCCAGCTGACAGCTTGGGAGCCAGGAACTCGCGACGTTGCTGCCCTCCACTCGGGCCATCTCCATCTCCTCCCCCTCCACCGCTTCCTCCATCCTGCCCACTATTCCCACCGCCGCCGCTTCCTCCACCCGCATCGTCACCAAACGGAAGCATCGAGAGCTCCTCCAACAACTCGTCACGCAGGAAATACTGCAGATACGTCGCAGCCACCAGCCGATCCAGCTCGTTCACAATGTGGCCTCCATACATGATCTCGCCGAACAGATATCGCAGATCTGGCCATGGGACGCGTGCTGGGGCGTTGTCCATGTAGTTTCTCAGTACTGTGCTGCTTGCAAGTAAGTCACTGGCGGCAAATGGGTACAGCATGTTGAAACCTTGCGGGCCAAACTTCTTGCGCTCCAGCATGAGCGAGTGGAAGTAGCAGAGAGCAAACAAGATGCAACGAGTGCGTGGCTCGAGATCATCGACGACGTTCTTGGGGAAGCAGCAGATCGCACGTTTGACGTTGGCACGTAGTCCCGTTGGGGGCTCATTAGTGAGCTTGATGGACCCCTCCAAGACGCCGATGGGGATGTTGGTCGACGGATCACTGGTAATGAACAAGCGAAAGTTCGGATGCAGCGTTCCGATGCCACTGCCCCCTGTAGACGCAGCTCCAACGGGTGGCAACAACGACAACGATCGACTTGTCCCCATGCGAGTGATGTCCTTGCCGCTCGACAGATTGCTTCGAAGCGTGGCGTATGAAGCAGTCTTACTCGCCTTGGCCAACTGCTCCAGCCACTTGTCCAGTTCGAGCATCCACTTGGGCATCAAGTGAACGTTGTTTAAAATCACCCAGTGGCCGTTCTCCACTGACAAATGCAGCGTCTTCATGGCCACTTGCTCTTGGCCTTGACCCAGAGCGATGTTGTGGTAGTCTACGCCCTTAATCCTCTCTTGGTCCTGCACTGCCAGCTTGTCCACATCGGCCACGACATCCGAGCCTGGAGACAGGATAAAGTACATGGGCGTCCATGGAGAACTCTCCTTGAACGCACTCTGCAAGATCGCAAAGCTGTTGAGTTGACTGTCACAATTGAGGAATTGGCTGCCACTAGGGAGCGTCTGGACGATAAAGTTGCTCATTGCTTGCGTCAGTCGATCAGGCCGCAGACACTTGACCACCAACAGCTTCAAGAACGGCGCAGACTTGTCCAACTCTCGCCAATCCAGCGGTAACTTCTCCAGCTCGGGACTTGTCGAGTTGTACCATTCGCGAAAACGCGGCTCGGACTCCTCCAGATCCGACACGAACCTCTCAAAAGGAGCCAAAGCGACCAGAGCTTGCAACGACTGCCACTGAGACTCGTTCAACCACGAGATCGTGTTCTCCGTCCCCACAATCTTTGATCCTTGCAGCAGAAACCGCGCATACTGCGGTTCATATCCACTATTGGCACCGATAACGCCACGACGAAGCAAGAGGAACACCAGTTGCGTCAAGAACAGCAGCTTGTGCTCTTCATAGAGACCTCTCGTGACCATGGAGAAGATGGTCCAGCGCAGCGCCTCCTTCAATACCCCCACACGATCATGAGCTACAGCGCCATTGCTGTGCGTTTCATCTGATGCTGCAGCAGGGGGGGCGACTCCATCCAACGCCACGAAGAAGAACGTCATGTACGACTCGAGCGAGTAGCGATACATGTGGTTCACCTTGCAGAGCTGACTCATCAAGAAGTACATCATACTCGCTTCATTGGCCACAGGGCGGTAGACCTCTCGAGCGAGGTTAATCTCGCGCTCGGCGTCTTTGCCTTTGCGCAATGCGATGCCGACATCAATCGCTGTGATTTTCGTCTTCTCCAGACCTTCGATCAGCGGGACGTCGGACAAAATGTCGTCGGGGGCGTTTGATAGACGCTCCAGCAAGTCGTTTTCAAGCTGCAGTAACTGAATCTGGTAGCCGTTAAACTCTTGCTGGAGTTGACGCTTCTGCGTCTCCAAGTCTGGCTGCTCCAGGTTCACCACATTCGCCAGTAACTGGTCCTCCAGTCCCTTCTCCGTCACACTAAAGTCGATGAGCGTGCAGTACGCCAGGATCTCCGGCCGGTAGTGAGGATTTGGAAGCTTCGTGTGCAGGTACAAGCGGAAGCGAGGGTCCACCTCAATCTCCTCAGCAGCGAATTGCAAGAACCAGTTGCGTCCTTTCTTGTAGATCTGCCGCATGATGACAGGCTCTAGGGATGCGTCGATGGTCTCGCCAAGATTCTCCAGGATGACGCTCTGTCCGCTAGTGATTGCAGTTTTCAGCGTATTTGTCCAGTTCTTTTGCTGAGGCTGTAGAATCACCAGAGCTTGGCCAGCAGACTCCTGCTCGTCCTGGCCTTCCACACCTTGAGGTTTCTTGTGTCGAAAGTCACGAGCACGTAGCCAGATAATTCCCTGGAGCTGAGGATCCACAAGAAGCGGCCAGCGCTGACACGACGTGATGATGCACCCATTCTCGATGGAGATACGATCAGCCGGCAATCCTTCGTTCATCCATTGAGCCACGTCGCTGCTGTCACTGAGCACATCAAGCGGGTCGACGCCCGTACTGCCACTCGAGGCTGAGGACGCAGACGTCGATGGTTCGACCGAGGACTCAGCTTCGTTGCCTTTCTCAGCATTCTCAGCTCCATTCGAACCACTCGCGCTCATATCTAAGGGCGCCCCAAGTGTAATGGGGATCTCTCGCGTTACGATATCAGGCAACCACGTGTTCTTCCACAGCTGAGCTCGGAAACTCGCGTTAAACGCGCCGATGTAGCTCACAAATCCAGCGGCCAGCAACGAGTCGCCAATGAGCGCACTCTCTCCAGCTCTCAAGGCGTCAATCTCGTGACTCCACCGCTCTTTCTCCGACGCGAGACCGTTCACGAGACGCTCCGCTAAAGACAGTCGCTCTTGACACGCTTGCGCTTCCGCCTCGACTTTCGTCTTCTCGTTCGTAGCATCCCGGAACGAAGCTTGCAGCGCGTTTAGGTGGGCTTCGACCTCGGCCACCATCTTCTGCACCGACGCTAGCTCACTGTCCGCTTCAGCTTTGGTCTGTCGAGCCTTCTCGAGCGTATCCATCAATGGCTTGACGCGCACAAAGACCTGGTGGAACGAGATGATGTTGACGACCCACACGCACAAGTTGGCGGCGGCGACGGACTTGCTCTTCATCTTTTCGTAGTTGAAGTTTGGGTCTTCTTGGATCAGTGGCTCCACACGCGCTACGACGTCAAGAGGGATGTTCTCCTTGTCGTATTGCTCCAGAGACTGCTTGAAGACATCCACCTTTGCCATCATCTTCTTGGCGTTGTCCCAACTGAAGTTCTTGGTCTCTTTCTTGACCATCATGAGAACTGCGGCAGTCACCTTCTCCACGCCCGCAGGAGGCTTGCCCATGGACTTGAGTTCAGTCAGTGACGCCTTGTTGAGGCAGTTCACAGCTTGCTGGGCGGCATCCAGAGCAGGTTTGGCGATTGCAAGCTCAACTGACGCCTGGGCTTCAATTTGGGAAGCGATTTCGGCTGCCTGAGCGGCCTTGGCGCGCTCTTCATCGGCCCGACGCTGCTTCACTTCGGCATCTCCTCGCTGCTTCCCCATCTGCTCCAACAAGAGATCTGTCGCCTTCTTCCGCTCTTCCACCTTCTTCATTGTCAGCTTGAGCTCGTCTTGCAGCCCTGCGACATCCTGCGAGGTCTTCTTCAAGGTAGCCAGCCCCACTTCAAGGCGCTTAATCTTCAGTGTTTGCGACGATCGCTTGGCTTCCAACAGCGATCGATAGAATCGAATTAGCTCCAAGAAAGACGTCGGAGTCACGTAATTGTGGCGTCCATAGCTCTTCGCATACATCGTGCAAGCTGTTGTCACTGACATGTGCAACTCGGCCATGTGGTGGCAAACATTCTCTTGGATCGCACGTGTAGCTAGCTCGACGTCTTGGAGGAAGTTGAGCGACACATCCACCAGTGCTTCTTTCGGCCACGGATGGAACCAGTCCATAGTACAGCAGCCCATTAGAGACGGGAAGTTCCTGCATCGAATGCGCAGATCGCCGCCCACGGGTGAGAAAGCCAAGATGAGGTGCAGATTGCCGCGTACTCGATCGTAGAAAAACTCTTGCAGTTGCTCCTTCGTGTCTGGGATCCCACGCGCCTTTGCCTCCATCCGTAAAGACCCAGCCATGGACTCCATCTCTTCGCTGGAAAAAAGATCTGCAATGCATCCGGAAGTCAACGCGTCCGTCAGTGGCACCAAGAAACGATTGTCAGTGATCTGCGAGTCCGTGAGAAGCAGGACAATGGGCTTTGCTGGTCGGATGCCTGCTTTGCGGTAGATGTCCTTGAGGTCTTCTTTTAGCTCGCTCATCCCGTACGACGGGGAAGCACTCGTAGTCAGCGACACTAAGCTGTAGCCACAGATGAACGCTGCCAGACGTGACAAGGACTGCTTTCCCGATCCACCAACGCCAATGAGCAGCGCATTCCCTCGCGGGTTTGCCAGGACACGAACGATGCGCGTGACATGCTCCAGAGCTTGATCAAACAACACCAGACTCATCACCGGATGCGTCTCGTTGTACTCCGCCAGCTTCCGCTCCAAGCAAGCTGTGAGTTGGCTCTTGTCGACTACAGGAACGTAACTGAGAGTGGAGCCTCCGTATTCTCCTTCCATCGACATCGATGAAGCTCCCAGGAAGTTCACACAGATAAGAGGCGCTGCAAAGATCTCGCCTTGGTCCTCTTCAAAGTTCTTTTTTGTCTGCTCCACTGCCATTTCAGCAAACCTCTGAATCTCACTAGGAGAACTCATGCGGTCGCTGAAGACGCGGAAGCACTCGTGAATCCAGAGACGACAGAACTGCAATGAGTTATTCAGGTACGCTTCTGGTCGCGCCATGAAGAGGCCTTGGAACAAGGAGCTCAGCTCGCGCATGCTAAACACATAGTGGAATTTCGTGGCTGTTGCGAGGAAGTTCGCGCGCACCTCCGTGTACAAGTCAATCGTCGCAGTGATGATGGAAGGAGCGAGCTTTTTGATCTTGTCAGAAAACCCCGTCAAGTGCTGATGGAACAGCGCAGAGTAGATGGCCGCGAGGTCCTGCTTGGACGGCATGCTGATGCATAACGTCGAGAAGTGACGATGTAGACGAGGGTTAACTGTGAACGACCCGGCCTTATGGTTCATACAGGCAAGGAACTGGACGTCGTGGATGAGCTTCTTCGACGAAAGATCATGGCGGTCGTACCACGAGTGGTAATCCATATATTGGCGCAAAAGTGCAAGAGCTGTCTGCGTCCCGAACTCCTCGACAAACGGCATGTTGAGGTCATCCAAGAAGTAAATGAGCTTGCGGTTGTAAAGCGGTCCGTACACACGACCCGATCGCTTCTCCATATATTGTTCCAGGCGAGCTTGCAGTTCACGTGCGTCCATGTAGTGGTGCATGCTCACATAGGCAAAAGCAGTGTCATCTTCCAGCCCTTTCATGTGTTCATGAAGCAGCAACGACTTGCCTGATCCGCTGCAGCCCACCAGAATCGCCGGGTTCCTCTTACGCACCAGCAAGTCAACGATCGAGTGCACACGAGTAGATTCCAGAGTGGGGACTGTAAGCGCATGGAATGACACGTCCCCGATGGGCGTAAGCGACGGGATCTTGTCACCCCAGTGAATTAGCTCGTTGCGCGTGATGTCGTAATAAAAGTCAAAGAGATTCGCGTTGTTACTCGCCAGCATCGCCGCACTATTCGCGTCAGCAACGTTTGTAGCTGATCCGGCGTTACTTGATGCAGAGGCAAACTTGTACTTGGCAACAGTCTTAAAGTACGTAGAGAACGCGGCGCGATCATCTGTTCCTTTGTCGGTGGATAAAGCACCGCCAAACGCCCACAGTCCACAATAGATAAAGGCATTCTCCAGAACTTCAGGCGTTTTCTCGTGCTCAGCCACCAAACTCAGCAATCCATCCAGCAGACGACAAAGCATTTCTACGAGTGCGATGGAGACTATTGGCACGATCGTCTCTGCTTTTGTCTCATCCAAAGCGGAGAACATGGCGTCCACGTGTTTCTTAAAGAGACCAGGAAGGATGCCTGCCTCGGCACTGCTCTCACGCTGCTGCAGCCAGGACTCCACAACAGGTAACCAACCGATGTGGTCTTCATCGACGTAGATGATGCCTGCGCGTGACACGGTCGCAGGTGTTGCGTTCACGAGCGACGCGATTTCAAACACCAATCTCATGGACTTTGTCAACGGGATACGCTCGTTCGATACCAGCGTAAGGACCTTGTTGTCGTCCATCACCGTGTTCATGCTTTCGATCCACACAGCGTCAATATCGCCGTCCAAGACGACCCATTTGTACGTCTGCGCTTCGCTAAATGGCGCCACGTTCTTCGACATGTTGCGCATGATCGACGACAGAACTCCGTCTTTCCAGTCGTTATCGAGAGTCATATATCCGTACAACTCGTCCGCTGTGATGGACTTCGGGTTGACGCTCTCACACACGGTCAAGTGCTTCGCCAACGCATTCCCTTCGTCATCGGCGTTGTGACAGGCAGCAAGTGTGTTCCAGATCGTGCTTTTGCCGCATCCAGCTGGCCCAATGAGCATCACGCTGTGTCGAACCTTGAGGACTTCTTCGTACTCCATCATCTTCTTGAGGAACCCCTCTTCAGGCTGGAGCTTCTTCTGCGCGCACACCCGAGCGCATTTTGTCTGCAGAGCGTCGTTCTTGAGGTGAGGGAGTTCTCCTTTCGGAAACAAATCTCGTAGTAGTCCCATAAAGACTGGATAGTCTGGCGGGAGAATCCGTGGCGTGTTAAAGTCTCGAAGCACTTGCATCAGTACTGTCTCTTCCGACAGGGTGGGGTGGGCACGACGCAGACTACCAGCGACGAGAAGGACCGACTTGACGGAGCGTAAGCCCCAGTCGTAGTGTTTCTGCTTCGATAGCAACTCACTGCTTAAATTGTACAGCGTCACAAACTTGGCAGAGAGCATGCGTGCCTTTAGAAATCCCTCGGCCATGAGCATGTTCTCACAAATAGGCTGCAAGTCCGGTTTGATCATGGCGCACGAACGGAACAGGGCCTTCAAGTTCTCCGGTAGCTCTGCTCGACCAGCATACCCCGGATTCATCGTGATAAAGAAGCCAACAGTCGGCACCAACGCGATTGTCTTGCCGAAGAACTCGCAATTGCCTGTCTGTGGCATTGCCACGGGTTGCTGAGCGCTTCCTTCCACTCCTGACGAACCAACGTCACCGGTGCCAGACGACGGTACACGGTTCGTTGACGCCACCAGTAATGTATTAGCATCCAGTACAGTCTTCACTTGGGTCGCCACCACCGACAAAACCTCGACCGAGATGCGATTGAACTCGTCAAAGCAGCCCCACGCTCCAGTCTGCGCTAATCCCCGGAAAATGTTGGCCATCGTCAAGTAATTCATCTGGTCGCTGCAGTTGAAGACGTAGCATTGAAGGCCCATGCCACGAGCTAGGTCCTTAGTCGTCTCGGTTTTCCCAGTACCTGCTGGGCCTGCAGGCGCTCCTCCAAGACACAGCCGCAGCGCTGTAGTAAGAGTGACGTAGCAACGGTCAGTCAGAGGTGTGATCACCAAGCGCCCGCAATTGCCTGTGTACTCGTAGCTGTAGAAGGAGCGGAAGTCGCAGATCTTAATGTGCACTTCCTTCTTCTGGCCTGCGCTGGTCAACACTGGTGTCGTGTAGTAGCGTAGTTGCGACTGCCACTGGAAGTCCAATGAGCTCGAGACTTTCTTGGTGATCAACGACTGCACCACGTCCCGCGCATGGACGTCAACAGTAATAAGAGTGATGATCTTCTGGCGATTTAGCGCACCCAGTTGGCCCTGAACCAGCTTAATCAGCTCCTCCAATCGCACTGTTGACACCTCGTAGTATTTCTTAATGGCGTCTTCTGTGCCATTCTCAAACTCCTCCAAAGCGAGTTCAACCTCCTCTGTCCAGACGATCTGACTCCCCAGCAGCGCAATTTGCGCCGGGTAATCAAAGACCCACGTGTGGCGAGCGCAGTCTACCCCCCACAGAGCACTGCTCTCGACTGCCTCGAAGATCTTCTGCCGCAACGTATCCTGCATCACGAACACCAGGTCGTTGAACCAGTTTTCCACTGTTCCATGGATTAAATGCGAGTCCGGGAACTGCACCACTTCGCCTTCCTTCGAGACCATCGCCATGGCCAAGAATCGTTCTTCCAGTGAGGCAGACGACGCATTTAAAGACATCTTTCGGCCTGACAAACCTCCTCCAGACGAATGCTTCGATTCTAGAGCTGACTGGGCGCTGACAAACTCAAACGACTCGATGCCGTCGAAGCAGTTGCCAAAATGGGGCTGGATACGAGGCGGGTGGTTGCCGTTTGACAAGATTTCAAGTAGCGACGCAGTGGAGACGAAGTAGAACCGCGGGAAAATGTCCTTTTTACCGTCTAAGTACTGGTTGAGGGCCTTCTGGCAGATCTCCAGCTCTATTTGCAGGTCACGCAGCACAGCTTCACGCCCTTCGCGTTGACAACAGGCCACCAGCACCGATGGAGACATGCGTGCGTCTGCAAAGAGCTCCTTCATGGCCTCGTCAACATGTTCAAAGCGTTGATACTCTGATGGCAACTGGCGTTGAATATCGCCCGCCGAGCTTAGGAAAATGGACTCCAAACTGCACCATTGGCGCTGGAGCGTAACCCACAGCTTCAGGATCGTATCGACATTGCCCAACCGCAACTGCCACTCGAACACCTTGTCTTTAAAGTAGGCAACAAACTTCCCCGTGGCGGCCATCGTTTGCAGCTGAAGTTGATGCTCCTCCAGACACTCAATGATGACGTTTGGCATCTTCAAAACCATGATATCACCCTCCAGTACTTCGCCTGCTGCTTCTGGAAGCGCATTCGTACTTGACGCCGCGTCGTTGCTACCGACTAAAATGGCAGACTCACGGGTGTGGTCGCCACCGGAAGGTGAAGCCTTGCTTCCTGCCGTTTGGTATGGAACGAACTCAAGTTGGAATCCGCTCCACGTCGTGTCAATCGACTGCAACTGCTGCTCGATCTTGAACTCTCTGGCCGCCACCTCCACAAGCTCAGTGACTTCGCTGACAAAGCGAAAGAGCTCGAGCTTGAGGACTTCTTCGAATCGCAGAGAGCTCTTACCCCCGCTGCTAGCATCTCTCCCCCCTGAACCTCCAGCGACATTTCCCATCGCAGCGTAGCTGGATACGCTCAGCCCACCAGCTACGGATAAATCAAAGTGCCTTTTTGCTAGCACCATCAGATTCTTCCAGTGTCGATCGCGTACGGCTGGAGAATGCAAATGCTTGACGAGGGGCAAGATCACTGTCATCTGATGCAGCTTCTGCTCCAGATAGTCATAGATGGGCCATTCCTTCACCCCGCGAGCTGATGCGAACAGAGCATGGCGATGACGCTCGAGTCCATCGACTTCCTCCATCAGCGCGTCAGCATCCAGCTCGTTCCACGGTAAAGGCTGCCACTTGTGGACGTAAATCGAGTCCAGCAGCGCGACAAAGTCCCAGATGTGCTTGAGTGTGGTAAAATTGACACGCAGCGTTGTCAGCACGTCGAACTTGCTGGATGCCAGCTCGAAGATATCTTCCAGTTCCATGAGCCTCGCAGCTTCATGTTCGACTTGATGCAGCTTCGCGTTGTACGCGTCCAGTTGATCATAGACATCAGCTATCGAGCGACTATCAGAGGGCGCAAATAGTGGAGCGGTGACCTTGAACTCCTCTTTCATAGCCGCAAGACGTCGGTTAAAGTCCGCCACTTCCTGCCGAATCGATTCCATCATCTGGTTCTGCAGCGGTTGGATCATCTCCTTCTTCTTGAACGTCTTGTTCACCATATTTTCCCATCGGATTGGCGCTTGTTCTAAGAACGTCAGCACGTTCTCCTTGCCGACGTACGACATGTCCAGCGCAATGCCATTAAGCTTCAGAAGCGCGACGAAATCCTTGAGCGGCGCGAAGTTCACCAGCAAATCTTCACGCATCAGATGGCGGACGTCACGGATGTGCAGCATGCACTG
This sequence comes from Phytophthora betacei, assembly GCA_011320135.1. Taxonomy (NCBI): domain Eukaryota; phylum Oomycota; class Peronosporomycetes; order Peronosporales; family Peronosporaceae; genus Phytophthora; species Phytophthora betacei. The sequence goes on from JAANHX010000712.1 coordinate 12,986, forward strand.
CATCAGCTTCTCCTTTTCAGCATTGGCGGCGTCGACCTCGATGTCCAGACCAGCGTTCACCTTCTGCATGAAGCTCTCGACCCACACAAGTTGGTTGACGACTCGATCGTGCAGATACTGCGTGAACAAGTACACCCATTTCGTCACCCACGTCGACAACGCCTGCTTGATCGGGAGGGAGTTGACTCGCACGAAACCCACGTCTTTCACATGTTTCGACTCGGAGATTTCATTCTGGAGGCCAAGGAAGAAGCTGATCTTCTCTTGGAACCGCTCGAGGTTGAGAAGCTGCGCAGGCAACGGAGGAGGTGTAGCCATGGCAGAGCCAGCAGAGATTGTCGATTTGGGGGCACTTTTCTCAGGCGCTACACCAGATTTCAACGTGCTGGGAGTCGCTGAGGGCGAGCTGTCTGCGTACACGATTCTGCAACGAGAGTTCTGGTCATCTGCGTGCGGATACGGAGACCACGCGGTCGAGAGAAAAGTCTGGAACATCTGCGGCAAGTCGGTCGTCCAAAGATATTCGTACTTTGTGAGCGCTTGGCGGAATGCAGCGCAAGCCTTCTGGTTCTGGTCCAGAAACGACGATATATCTGCAATAAGCAGTTGGATCTGCATGTTCTCTCGCATCTCTTTCAGGTACGTGCCCTCGGAGCTGTCCAACCGCTTGAAGACTGTCGAGCAATGGAGGATTGCTTCCATTCGACGCACGATAAGGTCTTCCATGCCATTTTTCGCTGCTGTGCTCTGGATGGTCGGGAAGTAGACAATGTCTTTGCCGTACAAATCCAACTCAACTTCGAGCAAGGCTGGAATGTCCTCGCTCTCGATACGTTTTGGGTCTAGTTGCTCTCTCAGCTGTCCAAGAGACTGAAGAATCACTCGAGCGAGTCCGTCCTCCACGGTTCCGCTGACGTAGTCGACATAAGCTCTCCAGTCGGGACTCCCTTGAGCCACGCGCAAGTGCTTCAGCGTGTCCTTGAGCAGCCGATGAATCTCATTGCCACCTTCCTTGATCACATGGTACTTTTGTTGGCACAGAGCCTTCTGGAGCTCCTCGAACTCGTCTACCGACAACGCCTTGCTCTTTCGTTCGAACAGCAGCGGCGGTGAATTCCAGATCTCCAGCAACTCAGCGACTCGGTTTTGGTGCGTCTTTAGCTGACTCAACAGGGTGTTGGCCTCGTTCACCACTGTCATGGACTCTTTCAGGAACACGTCGATACCGTGAGACTTCCAGTTCAAGGCCTTGATGCCTTTGTTTAACACTTGGTCCATACGCTCCAGATAGCCCTTGACAAGAGGCTTCTCAACGGGGAGCAACGTCCAGTGGATGGTGTTGTACATATCGACAATGAGCTCCAAGTTTCCTGTCTGGCGTCGGAACACTTCAGCGCGTTTGTAGATCTCCAACGCATCCTCGGGGATGTCCAACCCAAGCAACAGGAAATATTTCACTTCACGCAGCAGCTGCACTAAAGCAGCATCGAAGTTGACGAAAAGTAACCCTGTTGTGCTGGGCTGAGCTGCCCCTGTTTGCTGTTGCTGTCCTTTGGGTCCTGAGCTTGTAGTCGTATCAGCAACGGTAGACCCCGGAGCAGGCTCCCGTCTGATCAGTGGCAGCTTGAGCTTGGCCTTCGACGAAGTCTCGATTGAAATGCCCCATTGCTTGACGTTCTGGACCTCGTACTCCTGTAGCATCGCCATCACGTTCGTGTACAGCTTCATGGCTTCTTTCGAATCCTCTCGCTCGAGCACAATCCTGGGGGAGATTTGCTTCAGCTTCTCCATGGGGAATTTAATACGCTCGCCGAGTCCTCGACACCACGTGACAGCACCAGCGAACGGCGGGAGGTTGGGAGATATCGGCGGATGCTCTCGATTCTCGATGAATATCTGCTGCACCACATGCAGGTCGCTCGCATACGATGCGATAAGTGACGTGTGCTTCCGCTCCAGCTCGTTCTTGATGATCTGTCGGTCGAGTAGATCTTCGAAGCAGTCCAAGCACTTGAAGCGTCCCACAATTGTCTTGGCATCGTCGAAAGCCTGGTTGATCACCGAAGCTAGGCGTCGCTCCAGCTCCTTGTTCTTGGAGCGAAAGGCGTAGAAATCGTCCTCAAAGTGCTTGGCATCCAAGTCCATAAGGTCGTACTGAACGTTCTTCATCTGCGCCAGAGTTTCTTGAAAGTCCGCGTAGATCTGGTGCACGCTTGTCGTGAGTGTTTTCCCCTTTGTACCTCCGATCTCCATCTCTGCGAGCTTTTGGAATTGGTAAATAGTCTGCGTCAGCTCCAGAACATCGTGACACCTCTCGAGAAAAGCATCAAGGCGGATAAACAAGGCGTTGTTCTGGATTCGCCACGGATTGCCTGGCACCTCAGTCACAGACTTGGCCTTATAGTCAAAGTAGACGCTCTTGAAGTGAGCACACACTTGTAGCGACATTTGCAGCATCCTATTGGCCTGTTCCAGCTCGCCTTGGTCAATCAGCTCGAACAGCTTGTCGCCATTCAAGTGCGTCATCGCCTTCCTGATGATTTCGTTGCAGATCTGTCGAATCAACACAACGAGTCGCGCTGGCGTGTTGTAGAACCGACTGGACTTCCAGATCAGCAGAATCGAGTGGCAGATTGGTCGGAAGAGATCTCGGATCTCTGGCAGAGTTGATGCACTCGCCAGTTGCTCGAACCACTTGGCTAAAGGCCACAGGTAGTGCTTGTTATCGTTAGCTTCAGCTCTGGCCAGGAAGACTTCCTTGCACAGCTTCGCAAACGGGATGTTGTAGGTGCTCTTGGACGCGTCCAGATATTGCAACACCTTGCGAATACTGTTAGACTGCAGCTGGGCGAAGATCGAGTTGAGGTTCTTGGCCTTAGCTGCCCAAAAGTGCAGCTCTTCCATGGGGCCTTGATGTGCGTGGTCGCGTTGGTTCAAGAGCGCTTCAGGGTCTTGTTTGAGGATGTTCTTGATCTGCTTGGTCCACGAGATGAGACAGCCCTCCAAGCTATGCACTTGATCCTTGCCAAGACCCCCCATGGCGTTGAAATCTGTCTGACCCCTTGACGAGAACGAGAGCGAGTTGGAAGCGTCTCCTTTGGGTAAGGACTTGGCCACGCTCTCTATAACCGCCTGATCCCAGGGCAGTGGGAGGCACGTGGCGCCTTTTGTCTGTCCCAGAGTGATCTGGAGGCTGGAGAAGAAGCCGTGGACGTTGTTAATTATGGACGTTGTGACCATCTCAGGCCACATCTGCTGGTTGCGCGGGTTCCCAATGAGCGGAACGAAGACGTCGCGCAGCATCACAGCCAGAGACTCGAGTGCGTTTTTCTCTAAAGTGCCCGACAGAATTTCTTCGTGGAATTTGGTCACGCTGATGGGTCCTTTGACTGTCTTAAGCAGATACAAGACGGTGACCGGCGGTCGGTTCTTGCTCTTGGAGGCGTCTCCGAAGAGGTGCGCGGGTGGCGTTGCGTACACGTCCACGACGCCACTGGATTCGTCTCCATGGTCTGTGAACAGAAGTAGTCGCGCATCGGGAACGTGTAGGAAGTCGAAGAGTCTCGAGGCCACCGAGTCTGTCGCGAACTTGCGGTTCAGCGCGTCGCTCTTGACGCCAAGGAACGTACGCACTACATGACGACGGATGAACTCAAGCCGCGCGTCGTCTGGAGGCGCCCCTGGCTCCCGCTCCGACGTCAGCGCCGTGCTCGAGCTGGCCCACACCCTGTCCGTCTCCATGTCTGCGCTGTAATAGGAGTGAAAGATCGCAGCGCCGCTTTGGCCAGCCGCATATCAATAAAGACAGACCTCTTGAAACGTAGATGTCCATGGTTATAATCGTCTACACCGAGCCATCCTGGCGATAATGGGTTAAATCTTTTGTTCTTACAAAAATGTTGAGATTTAATAAAACCCGCAGACACTGTCTCTTTTTGGTCGTGGGTGGGCTATAATAAGAGCCTGCTCGCATTCTACTGGCCCGCAGCGCTTGGCTCTCACTTCAGTACCAAGATCTGCGAGCAGGAGACTATGGCCAAGGCGGTGTGCACTCTCTACGGCGACGACGCGACCGTGTACGGCTCGCTTGTGATCACTCAGGCGCACGAGGACGCCAAGACCGTCGTCACGGGCGAACTCAAGGGTCTCTCGCCCGGCAAGCACGCGCTGCACGTGAACGCTTTCGGTGACGTGTCGCAGTCGTCGGGCGCTGCGCTGGGCGGCGTGTTCAACCCATTCGGCAAGAACCACGGCGCCCCTGAGGACGCTGAGCGCTGCGTTGGCTCGCTGGGCAACGTGGAAGTGGGCGAGGACGGCAACGTCAAGGTTCATGTGGAGGACAAATTGGTGAAGCTTATCGGCCCCCACTCGATCATCGGCCGCAGTATTGTGGTGCACGACGGTGAAGACGACCTAGGAAAGGGTGGCCACGAACTTTCGCTGCAGAACGGCAACGCTGGCGCAATCAAGGCTTATGGCGTCGTGGGCATCTCCAGCTAGACGGTTGCAGCCAGAATAAAACAGGGCTGGCTGATGCTGCACCGACGTGTTGAGGTTATTAAATAGGTAACACGGCGGAATGCAGGCATTTTTTTCGACTCTGGGCGACGTGTTTGCTGTAGACGGGGGGGGGGGAATGCAGAAGCTATTGTCTTTGTTTCTTCTCACCTTGGTTTAGTTCGAGTCTAGTGCTTGCTACCTTGTTCGTACGCTACTGACTGTCTACACAAGCGCTGCTAGAGCTCAAACCCACAGAACTCAAGCTGTAATGCTGCTGCGCTTCCTCTCGTAGACCTTCTTGGACGTCTTCTCGGGGACGGGAGACGGCGGCGCGCCATCGGACGCGTTGGATTGGTTGTCGCCCTTGCGGCTCTTGCTCTTCTTCTTCTTGCGCTGTAGCGCCTCCACCACGAGCTCCAGTTTACGCAAGTCATGTGCCTTCTGGTTGGCTTCCAGCTTGGTGCGTGCCAGCTCCTCCTCCATATCCTTGAAGCGCTGACCACGTTCAGTCTCCTGGTAATTGTGTACGTCCGTCAGACGCTGCTCCAGTCGCTGCTTCTCGCGTGTCAGCTCCTTCATTTGCGCGCGCAGGCGGTCTGTCTTCATTGAGGCCTCCAGTAGCTGCTCCTTGCTCTCGTCCTTGAGTCGAGCCACTTCGTCCAAAGGCACAAAGTCCTTGAGGTCCATCACAACCGGCGGCAGGGCTTGTCTCGCCTCCTCCTCCGCTTTGGCTCGCGCTTCCTCTTCAGCTTGACGACGCGCATCGATCAGCACTTGCTCCATCCTCGGTACTTCGCCCAGCAGCAGCGCCTGGAATCGCTCAGCGTAAGACAACTTGGTCGTCGCTGACATATCATCACCGACTGCTACACTCTTGTCGTTACTCTCGTCTTCCAGAGCCAGGATTCCAGGCTGCTTGTCGTGTGCTGCAGGCTGCTGCTCCGCCAGCATCAAGATACTGACCACAGCGTCAATGACGCGCTTGCCCATGGCGTTATCCACCTGCTGCACAAACGGATGACCGAGCCTCATGTACTGGTTGAACAGGATGCAGAAGCTATTGTCTTTGTTTCTTCTCACCTTGGTTTAGTTCGAGTCTAGTGCTTGCTACCTTGTTCGTACGCTACTGACTGTCTACACAAGCGCTGCTAGAGCTCAAACCCACAGAACTCAAGCTGTAATGCTGCTGCGCTTCCTCTCGTAGACCTTCTTGGACGTCTTCTCGGGGACGGGAGACGGCGGCGCGCCATCGGACGCGTTGGATTGGTTGTCGCCCTTGCGGCTCTTGCTCTTCTTCTTCTTGCGCTGTAGCGCCTCCACCACGAGCTCCAGTTTACGCAAGTCATGTGCCTTCTGGTTGGCTTCCCAGCTTGGTGCGTGCCAGCTCCTCCTCCATATCCTTGAAGCGCTGACCACGTTCAGTCTCCTGGTAATTGTGTACGTCCGTCAGACGCTGCTCCAGTCGTTGCTTCTCGCGTGTCAGCTCCTTCATTTGCGCGCGCAGGCGGTCTGTCTTCATTGAGGCCTCCAGTAGCTGCTCCTTGCTCTCGTCCTTGAGTCGAGCCACTTCGTCCAAAGGCACAAAGTCCTTGAGGTCCATCACAACCGGCGGCAGGGCTTGTCTCGCCTCCTCCTCCGCTTTGGCTCGCGCTTCCTCTTCAGCTTGACGACGCGCATCGATCAGCACTTGCTCCATCCTCGGTACTTCGCCCAGCAGCAGCGCCTGGAATCGCTCAGCGTAAGACAACTTGGTCGTCGCTGACATATCATCACCGACTGCTACACTCTTGTCGTTACTCTCGTCTTCCAGAGCCAGGATTCCAGGCTGCTTGTCGTGTGCTGCAGGCTGCTGCTCCGCCAGCATCAAGATACTGACCACAGCGTCAATGACGCGCTTGCCCATGGCGTTATCCACCTGCTGCACAAACGGATGACCGAGCCTCATGTACTGGTTGAACAGGATGCAGAAGCTATTGTCTTTGTTTCTTCTCACCTTGGTTTAGTTCGAGTCTAGTGCTTGCTACCTTGTTCGTACGCTACTGACTGTCTACACAAGCGCTGCTAGAGCTCAAACCCACAGAACTCAAGCTGTAATGCTGCTGCGCTTCCTCTCGTAGACCTTCTTGGACGTCTTCTCGGGGACGGGAGACGGCGGCGCGCCATCGGACGCGTTGGATTGGTTGTCGCCCTTGCGGCTCTTGCTCTTCTTCTTCTTGCGCTGTAGCGCCTCCACCACGAGCTCCAGTTTACGCAAGTCATGTGCCTTCTGGTTGGCTTCCCAGCTTGGTGCGTGCCAGCTCCTCCTCCATATCCTTGAAGCGCTGACCACGTTCAGTCTCCTGGTAATTGTGTACGTCCGTCAGACGCTGCTCCAGTCGTTGCTTCTCGCGTGTCAGCTCCTTCATTTGCGCGCGCAGGCGGTCTGTCTTCATTGAGGCCTCCAGTAGCTGCTCCTTGCTCTCGTCCTTGAGTCGAGCCACTTCGTCCAAAGGCACAAAGTCCTTGAGGTCCATCACAACCGGCGGCAGGGCTTGTCTCGCCTCCTCCTCCGCTTTGGCTCGCGCTTCCTCTTCAGCTTGACGACGCGCATCGATCAGCACTTGCTCCATCCTCGGTACTTCGCCCAGCAGCAGCGCCTGGAATCGCTCAGCGTAAGACAACTTGGTCGTCGCTGACATATCATCACCGACTGCTACACTCTTGTCGTTACTCTCGTCTTCCAGAGCCAGGATTCCAGGCTGCTTGTCGTGTGCTGCAGGCTGCTGCTCCGCCAGCATCAAGATACTGACCACAGCGTCAATGACGCGCTTGCCCATGGCGTTATCCACCTGCTGCACAAACGGATGACCGAGCCTCATGTACTGGTTGAACAGGATGCAGAAGCTATTGTCTTTGTTTCTTCTCACCTTGGTTTAGTTCGAGTCTAGTGCTTGCTACCTTGTTCGTACGCTACTGACTGTCTACACAAGCGCTGCTAGAGCTCAAACCCACAGAACTCAAGCTGTAATGCTGCTGCGCTTCCTCTCGTAGACCTTCTTGGACGTCTTCTCGGGGACGGGAGACGGCGGCGCGCCATCGGACGCGTTGGATTGGTTGTCGCCTTTGCGGCTCTTGCTCTTCTTCTTCTTGCGCTGTAGCGCCTCCACCACGAGCTCCAGTTTACGCAAGTCATGTGCCTTCTGGTTGGCTTCCAGCTTGGTGCGTGCCAGCTCCTCCTCCATATCCTTGAAGCGCTGACCACGTTCAGTCTCCTGGTAATTGTGTACGTCCGTCAGACGCTGCTCCAGTCGTTGCTTCTCGCGTGTCAGCTCCTTCATTTGCGCGCGCAGGCGGTCTGTCTTCATTGAGGCCTCCAGTAGCTGCTCCTTGCTCTCGTCCTTGAGTCGAGCCACTTCGTCCAAAGGCACAAAGTCCTTGAGGTCCATCACAACCGGCGGCAGGGCTTGTCTCGCCTCCTCCTCCGCTTTGGCTCGCGCTTCCTCTTCAGCTTGACGACGCGCATCGATCAGCACTTGCTCCATCCTCGGTACTTCGCCCAGCAGCAGCGCCTGGAATCGCTCAGCGTAAGACAACTTGGTCGTCGCTGACATATCATCACCGACTGCTACACTCTTGTCGTTACTCTCGTCTTCCAGAGCCAGGATTCCAGGCTGCTTGTCGTGTGCTGCAGGCTGCTGCTCCGCCAGCATCAAGATACTGACCACAGCGTCAATGACGCGCTTGCCCATGGCGTTATCCACCTGCTGCACAAACGGATGACCGAGCCTCATGTACTGGTTGAACAGGATGCAGAAGCTATTGTCTTTGTTTCTTCTCACCTTGGTTTAGTTCGAGTCTAGTGCTTGCTACCTTGTTCGTACGCTACTGACTGTCTACACAAGCGCTGCTAGAGCTCAAACCCACAGAACTCAAGCTGTAATGCTGCTGCGCTTCCTCTCGTAGACCTTCTTGGACGTCTTCTCGGGGACGGGAGACGGCGGCGCGCCATCGGACGCGTTGGATTGGTTGTCGCCCTTGCGGCTCTTGCTCTTCTTCTTCTTGCGCTGTAGCGCCTCCACCACGAGCTCCAGTTTACGCAAGTCATGTGCCTTCTGGTTGGCTTCCAGCTTGGTGCGTGCCAGCTCCTCCTCCATATCCTTGAAGCGCTGACCACGTTCAGTCTCCTGGTAATTGTGTACGTCCGTCAGACGCTGCTCCAGTCGTTGCTTCTCGCGTGTCAGCTCCTTCATTTGCGCGCGCAGGCGGTCTGTCTTCATTGAGGCCTCCAGTAGCTGCTCCTTGCTCTCGTCCTTGAGTCGAGCCACTTCGTCCAAAGGCACAAAGTCCTTGAGGTCCATCACAACCGGCGGCAGGGCTTGTCTCGCCTCCTCCTCCGCTTTGGCTCGCGCTTCCTCTTCAGCTTGACGACGCGCATCGATCAGCACTTGCTCCATCCTCGGTACTTCGCCCAGCAGCAGCGCCTGGAATCGCTCAGCGTAAGACAACTTGGTCGTCGCTGACATATCATCACCGACTGCTACACTCTTGTCGTTACTCTCGTCTTCCAGAGCCAGGATTCCAGGCTGCTTGTCGTGTGCTGCAGGCTGCTGCTCCGCCAGCATCAAGATACTGACCACAGCGTCAATGACGCGCTTGCCCATGGCGTTATCCACCTGCTGCACAAACGGATGACCGAGCCTCATGTACTGGTTGAACAGGATGCAGAAGCTATTGTCTTTGTTTCTTCTCACCTTGGTTTAGTTCGAGTCTAGTGCTTGCTACCTTGTTCGTACGCTACTGACTGTCTACACAAGCGCTGCTAGAGCTCAAACCCACAGAACTCAAGCTGTAATGCTGCTGCGCTTCCTCTCGTAGACCTTCTTGGACGTCTTCTCGGGGACGGGAGACGGCGGCGCGCCATCGGACGCGTTGGATTGGTTGTCGCCCTTGCGGCTCTTGCTCTTCTTCTTCTTGCGCTGTAGCGCCTCCACCACGAGCTCCAGTTTACGCAAGTCATGTGCCTTCTGGTTGGCTTCCAGCTTGGTGCGTGCCAGCTCCTCCTCCATATCCTTGAAGCGCTGACCACGTTCAGTCTCCTGGTAATTGTGTACGTCCGTCAGACGCTGCTCCAGTCGCTTGCTTCTCGCGTGTCAGCTCCTTCATTTGCGCGCGCAGGCGGTCTGTCTTCATTGAGGCCTCCAGTAGCTGCTCCTTGCTCTCGTCCTTGAGTCGAGCCACTTCGTCCAAAGGCACAAAGTCCTTGAGGTCCATCACAACCGGCGGCAGGGCTTGTCTCGCCTCCTCCTCCGCTTTGGCTCGCGCTTCCTCTTCAGCTTGACGACGCGCATCGATCAGCACTTGCTCCATCCTCGGTACTTCGCCCAGCAGCAGCGCCTGGAATCGCTCAGCGTAAGACAACTTGGTCGTCGCTGACATATCATCACCGACTGCTACACTCTTGTCGTTACTCTCGTCTTCCAGAGCCAGGATTCCAGGCTGCTTGTCGTGTGCTGCAGGCTGCTGCTCCGCCAGCATCAAGATACTGACCACAGCGTCAATGACGCGCTTGCCCATGGCGTTATCCACCTGCTGCACAAACGGATGACCGAGCCTCATGTACTGGTTGAACAGGATGCAGAAGCTATTGTCTTTGTTTCTTCTCACCTTGGTTTAGTTCGAGTCTAGTGCTTGCTACCTTGTTCGTACGCTACTGACTGTCTACACAAGCGCTGCTAGAGCTCAAACCCACAGAACTCAAGCTGTAATGCTGCTGCGCTTCCTCTCGTAGACCTTCTTGGACGTCTTCTCGGGGACGGGAGACGGCGGCGCGCCATCGGACGCGTTGGATTGGTTGTCGCCCTTGCGGCTCTTGCTCTTCTTCTTCTTGCGCTGTAGCGCCTCCACCACGAGCTCCAGTTTACGCAAGTCATGTGCCTTCTGGTTGGCTTCCAGCTTGGTGCGTGCCAGCTCCTCCTCCATATCCTTGAAGCGCTGACCACGTTCAGTCTCCTGGTAATTGTGTACGTCCGTCAGACGCTGCTCCAGTCGTTGCTTCTCGCGTGTCAGCTCCTTCATTTGCGCGCGCAGGCGGTCTGTCTTCATTGAGGCCTCCAGTAGCTGCTCCTTGCTCTCGTCCTTGAGTCGAGCCACTTCGTCCAAAGGCACAAAGTCCTTGAGGTCCATCACAACCGGCGGCAGGGCTTGTCTCGCCTCCTCCTCCGCTTTGGCTCGCGCTTCCTCTTCAGCTTGACGACGCGCATCGATCAGCACTTGCTCCATCCTCGGTACTTCGCCCAGCAGCAGCGCCTGGAATCGCTCAGCGTAAGACAACTTGGTCGTCGCTGACATATCATCACCGACTGCTACACTCTTGTCGTTACTCTCGTCTTCCAGAGCCAGGATTCCAGGCTGCTTGTCGTGTGCTGCAGGCTGCTGCTCCGCCAGCATCAAGATACTGACCACAGCGTCAATGACGCGCTTGCCCATGGCGTTATCCACCTGCTGCACAAACGGATGACCGAGCCTCATGTACTGGTTGAACAGGATGCAGAAGCTATTGTCTTTGTTTCTTCTCACCTTGGTTTAGTTCGAGTCTAGTGCTTGCTACCTTGTTCGTACGCTACTGACTGTCTACACAAGCGCTGCTAGAGCTCAAACCCACAGAACTCAAGCTGTAATGCTGCTGCGCTTCCTCTCGTAGACCTTCTTGGACGTCTTCTCGGGGACGGGAGACGGCGGCGCGCCATCGGACGCGTTGGATTGGTTGTCGCCCTTGCGGCTCTTGCTCTTCTTCTTCTTGCGCTGTAGCGCCTCCACCACGAGCTCCAGTTTACGCAAGTCATGTGCCTTCTGGTTGGCTTCCAGCTTGGTGCGTGCCAGCTCCTCCTCCATATCCTTGAAGCGCTGACCACGTTCAGTCTCCTGGTAATTGTGTACGTCCGTCAGACGCTGCTCCAGTCGCTGCTTCTCGCGTGTCAGCTCCTTCATTTGCGCGCGCAGGCGGTCTGTCTTCATTGAGGCCTCCAGTAGCTGCTCCTTGCTCTCGTCCTTGAGTCGAGCCACTTCGTCCAAAGGCACAAAGTCCTTGAGGTCCATCACAACCGGCGGCAGGGCTTGTCTCGCCTCCTCCTCCGCTTTGGCTCGCGCTTCCTCTTCAGCTTGACGACGCGCATCGATCAGCACTTGCTCCATCCTCGGTACTTCGCCCAGCAGCAGCGCCTGGAATCGCTCAGCGTAAGACAACTTGGTCGTCGCTGACATATCATCACCGACTGCTACACTCTTGTCGTTACTCTCGTCTTCCAGAGCCAGGATTCCAGGCTGCTTGTCGTGTGCTGCAGGCTGCTGCTCCGCCAGCATCAAGATACTGACCACAGCGTCAATGACGCGCTTGCCCATGGCGTTATCCACCTGCTGCACAAACGGATGACCGAGCCTCATGTACTGGTTGAACAGGATGCAGAAGCTATTGTCTTTGTTTCTTCTCACCTTGGTTTAGTTCGAGTCTAGTGCTTGCTACCTTGTTCGTACGCTACTGACTGTCTACACAAGCGCTGCTAGAGCTCAAACCCACAGAACTCAAGCTGTAATGCTGCTGCGCTTCCTCTCGTAGACCTTCTTGGACGTCTTCTCGGGGACGGGAGACGGCGGCGCGCCATCGGACGCGTTGGATTGGTTGTCGCCCTTGCGGCTCTTGCTCTTCTTCTTCTTGCGCTGTAGCGCCTCCACCACGAGCTCCAGTTTACGCAAGTCATGTGCCTTCTGGTTGGCTTCCAGCTTGGTGCGTGCCAGCTCCTCCTCCATATCCTTGAAGCGCTGACCACGTTCAGTCTCCTGGTAATTGTGTACGTCCGTCAGACGCTGCTCCAGTCGCTGCTTCTCGCGTGTCAGCTCCTTCATTTGCGCGCGCAGGCGGTCTGTCTTCATTGAGGCCTCCAGTAGCTGCTCCTTGCTCTCGTCCTTGAGTCGAGCCACTTCGTCCAAAGGCACAAAGTCCTTGAGGTCCATCACAACCGGCGGCAGGGCTTGTCTCGCCTCCTCCTCCGCTTTGGCTCGCGCTTCCTCTTCAGCTTGACGACGCGCATCGATCAGCACTTGCTCCATCCTCGGTACTTCGCCCAGCAGCAGCGCCTGGAATCGCTCAGCGTAAGACAACTTGGTCGTCGCTGACATATCATCACCGACTGCTACACTCTTGTCGTTACTCTCGTCTTCCAGAGCCAGGATTCCAGGCTGCTTGTCGTGTGCTGCAGGCTGCTGCTCCGCCAGCATCAAGATACTGACCACAGCGTCAATGACGCGCTTGCCCATGGCGTTATCCACCTGCTGCACAAACGGATGACCGAGCCTCATGTACTGGTTGAACAGGATGCAGAAGCTATTGTCTTTGTTTCTTCTCACCTTGGTTTAGTTCGAGTCTAGTGCTTGCTACCTTGTTCGTACGCTACTGACTGTCTACACAAGCGCTGCTAGAGCTCAAACCCACAGAACTCAAGCTGTAATGCTGCTGCGCTTCCTCTCGTAGACCTTCTTGGACGTCTTCTCGGGGACGGGAGACGGCGGCGCGCCATCGGACGCGTTGGATTGGTTGTCGCCCTTGCGGCTCTTGCTCTTCTTCTTCTTGCGCTGTAGCGCCTCCACCACGAGCTCCAGTTTACGCAAGTCATGTGCCTTCTGGTTGGCTTCCAGCTTGGTGCGTGCCAGCTCCTCCTCCATATCCTTGAAGCGCTGACCACGTTCAGTCTCCTGGTAATTGTGTACGTCCGTCAGACGCTGCTCCAGTCGCTGCTTCTCGCGTGTCAGCTCCTTCATTTGCGCGCGCAGGCGGTCTGTCTTCATTGAGGCCTCCAGTAGCTGCTCCTTGCTCTCGTCCTTGAGTCGAGCCACTTCGTCCAAAGGCACAAAGTCCTTGAGGTCCATCACAACCGGCGGCAGGGCTTGTCTCGCCTCCTCCTCCGCTTTGACTCGCGCTTCCTCTTCAGCTTGACGACGCGCATCGATCAGCACTTGCTCCATCCTCGGTACTTCGCCCAGCAGCAGCGCCTGGAATCGCTCAGCGTAAGACAACTTGGTCGTCGCTGACATATCATCACCGACTGCTACACTCTTGTCGTTACTCTCGTCTTCCAGAGCCAGGATTCCAGGCTGCTTGTCGTGTGCTGCAGGCTGCTGCTCCGCCAGCATCAAGATACTGACCACAGCGTCAATGACGCGCTTGCCCATGGCGTTATCCACCTGCTGCACAAACGGATGACCGAGCCTCATGTACTGGTTGAACAGGATGCAGAAGCTATTGTCTTTGTTTCTTCTCACCTTGGTTTAGTTCGAGTCTAGTGCTTGCTACCTTGTTCGTACGCTACTGACTGTCTACACAAGCGCTGCTAGAGCTCAAACCCACAGAACTCAAGCTGTAATGCTGCTGCGCTTCCTCTCGTAGACCTTCTTGGACGTCTTCTCGGGGACGGGAGACGGCGGCGCGCCATCGGACGCGTTGGATTGGTTGTCGCCCTTGCGGCTCTTGCTCTTCTTCTTCTTGCGCTGTAGCGCCTCCACCACGAGCTCCAGTTTACGCAAGTCATGTGCCTTCTGGTTGGCTTCCAGCTTGGTGCGTGCCAGCTCCTCCTCCATATCCTTGAAGCGCTGACCACGTTCAGTCTCCTGGTAATTGTGTACGTCCGTCAGACGCTGCTCCAGTCGCTGCTTCTCGCGTGTCAGCTCCTTCATTTGCGCGCGCAGGCGGTCTGTCTTCATTGAGGCCTCCAGTAGCTGCTCCTTGCTCTCGTCCTTGAGTCGAGCCACTTCGTCCAAAGGCACAAAGTCCTTGAGGTCCATCACAACCGGCGGCAGGGCTTGTCTCGCCTCCTCCTCCGCTTTGGCTCGCGCTTCCTCTTCAGCTTGACGACGCGCATCGATCAGCACTTGCTCCATCCTCGGTACTTCGCCCAGCAGCAGCGCCTGGAATCGCTCAGCGTAAGACAACTTGGTCGTCGCTGACATATCATCACCGACTGCTACACTCTTGTCGTTACTCTCGTCTTCCAGAGCCAGGATTCCAGGCTGCTTGTCGTGTGCTGCAGGCTGCTGCTCCGCCAGCATCAAGATACTGACCACAGCGTCAATGACGCGCTTGCCCATGGCGTTATCCACCTGCTGCACAAACGGATGACCGAGCCTCATGTACTGGTTGAACAGGATGCAGAAGCTATTGTCTTTGTTTCTTCTCACCTTGGTTTAGTTCGAGTCTAGTGCTTGCTACCTTGTTCGTACGCTACTGACTGTCTACACAAGCGCTGCTAGAGCTCAAACCCACAGAACTCAAGCTGTAATGCTGCTGCGCTTCCTCTCGTAGACCTTCTTGGACGTCTTCTCGGGGACGGGAGACGGCGGCGCGCCATCGGACGCGTTGGATTGGTTGTCGCCTTTGCGGCTCTTGCTCTTCTTCTTCTTGCGCTGTAGCGCCTCCACCACGAGCTCCAGTTTACGCAAGTCATGTGCCTTCTGGTTGGCTTCCAGCTTGGTGCGTGCCAGCTCCTCCTCCATATCCTTGAAGCGCTGACCACGTTCAGTCTCCTGGTAATTGTGTACGTCCGTCAGACGCTGCTCCAGTCGTTGCTTCTCGCGTGTCAGCTCCTTCATTTGCGCGCGCAGGCGGTCTGTCTTCATTGAGGCCTCCAGTAGCTGCTCCTTGCTCTCGTCCTTGAGTCGAGCCACTTCGTCCAAAGGCACAAAGTCCTTGAGGTCCATCACAACCGGCGGCAGGGCTTGTCTCGCCTCCTCCTCCGCTTTGGCTCGCGCTTCCTCTTCAGCTTGACGACGCGCATCGATCAGCACTTGCTCCATCCTCGGTACTTCGCCCAGCAGCAGCGCCTGGAATCGCTCAGCGTAAGACAACTTGGTCGTCGCTGACATATCATCACCGACTGCTACACTCTTGTCGTTACTCTCGTCTTCCAGAGCCAGGATTCCAGGCTGCTTGTCGTGTGCTGCAGGCTGCTGCTCCGCCAGCATCAAGATACTGACCACAGCGTCAATGACGCGCTTGCCCATGGCGTTATCCACCTGCTGCACAAACGGATGACCGAGCCTCATGTACTGGTTGAACAGGATGCAGAAGCTATTGTCTTTGTTTCTTCTCACCTTGGTTTAGTTCGAGTCTAGTGCTTGCTACCTTGTTCGTACGCTACTGACTGTCTACACAAGCGCTGCTAGAGCTCAAACCCACAGAACTCAAGCTGTAATGCTGCTGCGCTTCCTCTCGTAGACCTTCTTGGACGTCTTCTCGGGGACGGGAGACGGCGGCGCGCCATCGGACGCGTTGGATTGGTTGTCGCCCTTGCGGCTCTTGCTCTTCTTCTTCTTGCGCTGTAGCGCCTCCACCACGAGCTCCAGTTTACGCAAGTCATGTGCCTTCTGGTTGGCTTCCAGCTTGGTGCGTGCCAGCTCCTCCTCCATATCCTTGAAGCGCTGACCACGTTCAGTCTCCTGGTAATTGTGTACGTCCGTCAGACGCTGCTCCAGTCGCTGCTTCTCGCGTGTCAGCTCCTTCATTTGCGCGCGCAGGCGGTCTGTCTTCATTGAGGCCTCCAGTAGCTGCTCCTTGCTCTCGTCCTTGAGTCGAGCCACTTCGTCCAAAGGCACAAAGTCCTTAAGGTCCATCACAACCGGCGGCAGGGCTTGTCTCGCCTCCTCCTCCGCTTTGGCTCGCGCTTCCTCTTCAGCTTGACGACGCGCATCGATCAGCACTTGCTCCATCCTCGGTACTTCGCCCAGCAGCAGCGCCTGGAATCGCTCAGCGTAAGACAACTTGGTCGTCGCTGACATATCATCACCGACTGCTACACTCTTGTCGTTACTCTCGTCTTCCAGAGCCAGGATTCCAGGCTGCTTGTCGTGTGCTGCAGGCTGCTGCTCCGCCAGCATCAAGATACTGACCACAGCGTCAATGACGCGCTTGCCCATGGCGTTATCCACCTGCTGCACAAACGGATGACCGAGCCTCATGTACTGGTTGAACAGGATGCGCACCAACGCGACGAGTCCTGAGCGAGAAGCCAAGCTCTCCGTCATATCTGCCAGGTAGCGCGTTACTCTCGACGCATGCTTGACGCTCAGATACGACTGCACGAGCTGTTGGCCAGTGTAGGCCGCAAAGGTCTTCAGCAGATGCAGCTCCAAGTCCGACTGGCTGGAGTTGGCCACCATCGAGTCTTCTGGCGCGTCGGCCATCACAACCAATGCCGTGGAACCGCCACGGGACGACGGAGGCGGCGGCACCTCGTCGGTCGGCAGCGTCATCATGATGGAGCTTAGTCGAACGCTTTCCTCGTCTGTAAGTAAAAACGGGTCTCGGTTGCTGCGTCCGGGACACGACGGAGAGACACGATGAAGACGCGAACACTTTGGGCTTTGAGAACAGGAATGCACGACAAATTGCCAGACAATGGACGAGCTCGGTGTGCGTCTCTTCCGGTAGATTAGAATGAGCCTAGGTGAAAGGGTGCGTCGATGCTGTCACGGATATTGGGATCAGATTCGGTGGTCGACAAATGGCTACATGACCCGTTATTTTAGCCTCGTCTCATGTCCAAGCTGACCAGGAGACCACCATGCAAATTGACATTTCAGCTAGAGCACGACCGGTAGATGCGCGGTGTGATCGAGAGCTCGGGGGTGAAACGCACTCGCTAATTCGAGTTGGTCAGCAAAAATACATCGGAATTACAAGTGGCACGATCTCATGCCTTTGCGTCAAGCCACAAACCTGTGATCGTTCGGCAACACTGCTTGGGCAGCAGCAGCGTAACTATCGCACGTTGCCAACGTCCCACCCTCATCGAAAAAGTCGTTTGAAACTCACGCAGCGTTTCCGCCGTTCTCGACGACTTCATTCCTGAACACACCAAGCTCGGCTCAAGCCCGACTACTACGGCCCCCAATTCACTCAAGATGCTCAAGTCGTCTCTGCTCGCGATCATCATGACGGCAGCTGCCACCACGTCAACAAGTGCCGTCACCTGCGCGGATGGCGATAATCAGATGAGTGTGGAGGGCGTTGAAGGTATTTTCTGCGTGGCTGGAGACCCTTGCCTCGCCACCTTCAGCACTGGCGCTTGTCCTCCATCCCAAGAGGGTCTACCCTTTGGATCCTACTGCGGCGTCGTCGCGTCCGGCGTCTACGGCTGCAAGACCTACACCAGCGCCGCGACGGATATCCCCACACCCGAGGTCACTACCGAAGCTCCAACGACGGAGCCCGAAACTGAGGCACCCACAACAGAGCCAATGAAAACTGCTCCCGTTCCAATCGCCCCGTACAGTAACTGCACGCTGGAGAGCACTGAAGCAAGCGTACAGGGTCTGAAAGGCGCCTTCTGCGTCAACGAGCCTATCTGCGTGAAGCAGGTTTCCACGGGTAACTGCCCCGCTCCTCAGGACAGACTGCTGTTCGGCTCCTTTTGTGACCTGCTCCCGACGGGTGTCTATGGCTGCAGGCCGTATACAGCGGACAACGTGCCGACTACCGCGACGTATGAGGCTCCTTTGGATTGCTCCAACAACCCTGCAGGAGACACGCCTGTGAGTATCGTGAGTGCCAACCAAGACTTCTGCGCTTCGTCGCCGATTTGCTCTGGTACTATCTTCGGCAATTGCCCCAAGATTCAGGACGGACTAGTGCAAGACTCCGAGTGTATGATTATCGAAACGGGCGTATTTGGGTGTGTGTTCATGGCCAGCACCTAAGTGACAAGGTAGTGCTTCACACTTCAAGATGTAACGAAGAACCAAATAGGCTGAACGAGGATATCCTTTAAATGAATGATTGATACGCTCGTTATTATAGTATGCTATCCACGTCTCAACAAGCACGACCTCTTCATCTTCTTCAAAAGGTCGGGCTCTCCACGGATACTACCTGGTAGCTTACTTAGACTTGCAAGTCGGGCACTTGCAGTTCGTGCAAGGGCAATTGCCTCTCAACGGACAGTCACACGAAGGACAGGTTCCTCCTCCAACTGCGTTTTTATCAGCTTTGCCACCACACTTAGTGCACTGCCACTTACCAGCGGGACACTCACATCCCGAGCACCCTCCAGTCGCAGCACGTTGGGCAGCAGCAATACACCCACCACCACACACAACTATCGCCGACGTGGCGGACTTGATTGGAGGCTCGATCTCGTTCGCGGCTCCAGCCTTGCTAGTGCAAACTTGACATTGCTCATTAGGCCGTCGCGTTATGGTCGTAGACGTCGCCGTGGGTGATGTTTCCATTCTTCTTCGTCCTTCGCAGACGTCGCTCCCATATGCGACGGTGGCTAGCTCAGTCGTCATGGTCGTCAAAGGCTGGCTTACAACAGTAAGTTGGAGCGTGCCACTCCAACCGTGAGACTCATTGCAGAATTCTTTTCATTTGTTTGCAGTTGAACAAACTGCAGCTCCTACATATATAATATAAAAAACTGGTCGGCGACGTGCTTCTCTGCGATTTTGCTACTGTCTTCGCCGCTTCTTTCCAATGTTCGTCAGCTCCTATTGCTTCGGTGTATCCCAGTTCTTCTTGAACGCATGCTTTCGTAGATGGATCACGATGATTTTATTCTCCTCTGCGTCTCACCACCTATCATTCCACCGTCACACTCCGCACTCTTCAGCCACAGCCACTGCTGTCGTCACTTAGTGCAGTAAGCCGCACTTGCACTGGCCACCGGGGCTGCCACAGCTAGCGCACTTAGTGTGCTGCACACCGCCGCTGCCGGGGCTGCTGGAATCATGCTTGCTCGGATGCTCGCTGGACGAGCTCGTCTGCTGTCTCGTCGAGTGTTCACCTGCCATCTTCTCCCCAGCCGTCTCTGACTTCGCATGTTCGCTCGACATCTTTTTGCCAGTCGTCTCCTTACTAGCGCACACGGCACAATTGCAGCCTTGGCATGAACACTTGTCCGGCGGACAGCCACAGCCTCGACAGGTCTCACGCTTGGAGCAGCACGAACGGCACTTACAATTCTCACACGAACAATTTTCCGCCGACGACTTGCAACTCGTACAATCACCACGATGATTGCAGCACAGTCGACACTTGCAATCCTTGCACGTGCACTCTCTCGCTGTAGAGCCACAAGTCAGACACACATCGTGCTTGCTATACTCTTTTTTCGCCGTCTTCTCGCACTTGTGCTTACCACCGCCACGACCCAAGAAGTGTTCCAACTTCTTCGCCGCCATGCAGCGTTTCAGATGCGCCATCTCCAGAGCCGATTGCGCCCAAGCCACACCGTGGTTGCACTTCTCGTCCTCACCGGAACCGCACGAACGCTTCTCCGCACACGAGTGAGCTTGCGACTCGTTATCGCAGCACAGCACTCCGTAAATGACAGGCTTATCGAACGTCACGTTCAGCTTCATGATGCCGTTGGCCACGGCGTGACTCATCGTCTCGCACGTGTGCGTGGGGTCACTCACGAGGCAGCCGATGCAAATAACAGCGTCTGGCCGGTGGCTCGTATCCTTGCAGTGGACCAGCCGAGCAGCGGCAAACGGTAGCTCAAATGCACCCGCCACCTCCACGACGTGGAGATCATCCTCCGCCACTCCCTTGGCCAGCAACTCGTCCGAGCATGCGTCCACCAGCGAGTGTATCACCTTCTCGTACCAGCGGCTCGCGACAATCGTGACTTTGAGCCCATTACCATCGAGTTGGCGAGACTGGGCGGCACCAGGCTGCTCAATGAGCACAGGACTATGAGTAACTTCAGTCTTGTCTTCTGTTTCGCGGCCGTGTGATCCACCTTGATCGTGAGTAGCACCAACCGGGTGCTCCTCCTTCGTCCCAAACTTCAACTTGGACGTCAACTTCTCAACTCCAGGCGCCATCGTTTGTCACCAATGAGCTGCAAATTCAAAACTGACCACGTAGAAATGATTCCTTCTCCAGCTTCAACATGCTTTTTGTGCGACGCGGCGAGCCTTTCACCTCCGTAGTTGACGTAGGCTGGCCAGCCGTACCGTTAGTATGGGATGCGGCACTTGTCTTGCTTGACCTTGGTGGAATGACCATCAAACCGTTGCTTCCCTTCTTCGTCGCCCCTGGCGAGTTCTGCTCCAAAATAATTGCAGACGAGTGCCGTAGTCCACTCATCGCCGTCGCCGAAGCTGCTACGGCTTTCCAAAATTCAATTTCATGCCGTCGAGCTGAACTGTCGATCCCTTTTTGCGCTCCTTAGTAAAAACAACCAGTCCGCTTCAACCTGTACGGTTGCTTAGACCACGTTATAAGCTCAACGCACTACCTATTCCAGCCTCCAAAAAACAACTTCGTCGCTTCCCATTCTCATTATACGACACCCTCCCCGTACCTCTTCTCACTTGTCGCAGCCTTCTTCTCTATGGGCAACCTAATCTGTAGCGAGGAACTTGACACCGTCCTCCTCACATGTTTCTCCAGCGATCACCGCGGCCTAGCAGCATCCAATTATCAGATCTATTAAATAGCAGAAATATCCCAAAGAGCCACAATAGCCGCACCTTTCCTTCCCCTTCCAACACCGTTAGTGCCTCACGCAGCAGCCAGGGCTCCATCCCGTGGATATCTGCGTCAAACCCGCACACAAAGGTCAGCACCCCTCCTTCAATCTCCCTAATTATCTGGCAAACTCACTTGTGTCGAGCGTTTCCTCCCCCGCGTACAGCTCATAGACTGTGAACACGTTGCCCACCATGCCGTGTTCTTTGGCCTGTATTGGATACGCCATTTCACAGCAACAAGACTATCAATGTTGCACCAATCATTTCAATCCACTCAGTATTCCACGAACAAAGTCGTAGATCTCGACAGCCCATTCGGCGGGCTTCTTCCACATGATACGACAGCGCATTTTGGTGTCATCTTCCCATCGACCGTGTCCGCAGCGGATCAGGTGCTCCACCACAGCCGTGCGTCCATCCTGCGCCATGTTCCTCGAGATTTTTACGTTCTCAAACAGTGAGGAGGCCAGCGGCTGGAAGAGCGGCTGGTCATGCGCGCGGTGGTACTCGAGGATAAGCTGCTGCCATAATACAAGCTGCTTCTCGCGTGTGGCACGCACAGGCTGCAGCGTGAAGAACGGGGGAAAGTCGTAGTACTCCGGGTACGAAAATTTGTCCATGTTAAAAAATGCTATTATAATGAACAAAAAGTCAAGTATCAACATGGCTACAGATTGCATGTATCATCAATTTTTCTTACATAAATACAGTACATGTATAGCACTTCTTCGATCACTGCACTACTAACTGTAAAAGCCGAAATCGCTACTGTCACACTCGCAACATCGTACTCTTAAAAGCTACGTGATCTTGGATGTTTCGACTGCACAGTTTAGTCCAAGCCAGCGACTAACATACCGGTAGGCCTCCCAATGCAGCTACAAATAGTCCAAACATTTGCTAGTCGTCGAGAATTATACCCTCCGTTGCGAAATATTCATGTTGGCGGATGGTGTCACGCTCACCAGGACCTTGCGCCCCGACGAGTGCTTGGCCTTGGAGTTGGCACAATAAACCTCAAGGACACTACATTCTCAACGAAGGTAGCCAATTGAGCCGTCCTGCGCTATTAGTGCTTGCTCCAGTACAAAAGCTGCATCCTTGATTGATCCTAGCAGCTGCACAAGAGACGGCAGGATGTCTACCGTGTTCTCAATTCTGGCGATCCGTTTGCTTGATCTGTCCCAATCAAAGCAGATACGGCAAGGAAGAAGCAAGCGCTGGCCCAGCAGCTGCGACCTTAGAGCTGCTCCTTCTCCACCCATCCCCAACAAGTGAGGAAACACGTACTGCAGAGTTGATTGCGATATGGTCACATTGACTGATGCCAAAGCAGTGATGAAGTCCTCGGATATTGTTGTCATATGCTCTAATCGGAACTGCAGGTCGTCAAAGTATGTCGTGTAGCGCTTCCACTGCTCAACTAGCGCGTCAACACCTCGCAGTTCTCCAAGCATGATGTCCTCCGCCATTGAGGACCGCAGGAAAACGAGTTGTTGCTCGGCTTCCGATTTTTGTAGCCATGACTCTGGACCGGAGGAGACCTTCTCGTACCAGCGACTGCCTTGGCGAAAAAGATGAAAATACTCAACAACGACAGGCCACGCGCTTGGTTTGGCGTTGGAACTTAGCCGGCTGTGCTGCATTTCCAGCATCGGGATCTCTTGCTGAAGTTGCCCCGCGGTGATTTCGAGATCCTTCGCGTACTGTATTTGCTTCTGCCTGTAGCGAGCTTGGTTCGTGCGACACTGTTCTCGCCGTCGCGGCGTTTTGATTCGAATGCGCTTGCGTTCGGGCTTCGGGATACCCGGAGCACTAATGTGAATAGTTTTGACAGAGGGCACTGTTCTAGAAGCTCGCTTCGGGCGTGGTTGTGTCGGACTCGAAGAAAAGGCAACGGATCTCACCGGCTCATCTGCGGGCGCTGGCCGAGCAGGCATTCGAGTCTCGTGCGAGACCGGACTTGCGCTCCTCGACATAAAGACAGCCACATTGTTTTTCCTTTCAGACAATGACGGCTCCCTGATATACTCAAGTGGAGTTTGTTGAGGCGATGCGGACACGTCAAGCGCGATCTGCATTGTCGTGATAGAAGGTAAAGCTGCTAGGAGCGGCGGGATCTTTGCAGTCTCTGTATCTGAGAACACACCACCTCCACCGACGGATGCTCGCGGTTGAACGTGGCCAATCACGTTGGAAGTAAGAAAGCGCGACGAGTTGGTCGGCTCGAAGCGCGCGAAGATGCTGGAGACGCGGTCCATCGGGTCTGCGCCTATTGTGAGTCTGTCAGAATCAGGAATGGGCGTACGCTGCAACAGGTGATACCCACCGAGTAGGCCCTGTTTGACTGTGAATTCGAGTGCATACCGGTATACTTCAAGCGTTGAATGGACTGGCGTAAAAAGCGCATAAACTTATTAGCCCGACAAACGCTGATGATTATTACGAAGGGATGGTAATCCACTAATTGGCCTACGCCACGTGAGCAGCTGGTACTGTGTTATTTAATACCCCGTTGCCGTAAATCTATCGTTTTGAAAGTCCTTACACTAAACGTGTTTGCTATTCTGCTCATTTTCATGCGAGCTATCTAGCTCTGAATCGACGTAGTGTGAGTTACTTGAAGTTCGGTATTAGCGCACCCACACTACAGTACCGGTAATGCCCTTGCGTAATTACACACCAAAAGTGTCATTGAACAGCGAATCTTAAATTTACTTAAAAGTACCGTATTCATTTTGTGATTGGCGACAATCATATTCTTGAGGTCATAAAACTAGTGTGACATCACCTAAATCTCCGAGTGACAAAAATACTTATTTCAACCAGCTTATTTATAAAAGGTATTACTTTTTTTTAAAAATAAAAGCTTAAAATAATCTGCTGGCTGGCAAAGATGCGTTAAATTAAGCGGCAAGAACTTCTGTATTCTTCGATGGCAAAATATCGCCACACTCCTCCACTTTATGACCGCTTGCATTGCCCATATATACGACTTTTCTTCTGTCACGAGGGTTGTTCGCAGTGACCCAGCTATAATGATTGGCCAGAATCAAAACTGTAGCTATCCAGCGCTCCTGACGATGTACCGAGTGTGACGTATCGCAGTGGGTCTTGTCCGTAGTGATGCCAAAATGTGCTTCGTTCATGTTGAAAGTAGCATTTTTGTCCAATTTACCTTTTTCTAACGCTCGTTTGAGCTTTCCCAGGTGTGCTGCCACACTGCGCTCTGATATGTTTCTTTCTCAGAGCTGCATTCTAGTTTGTCACTCTGACATAACATCCAGCACCTGTTTGAGTACGCAAGTCGGCGTGGTTGAAGTGCTTTAAGTTAATGTGCCTGAGCGAATCCCGAATTTATTTAGAACACATATGCCTTGTACGCGGGGTAAGACGGTAGTACTGGACGGTACATGGTGATGGGAGACACCTACACCACGGTTGTGTACCGTCACGGTACACGGTGTCTATGAAGGACACCTACGCGCCATTGGTATGACGACCAAGGCGCGAAGAGAGCGTGGCAGAAGCTCCGCCCGCAAGGATGGATCCTTGCTGAAGCCAAAGGCATGACCCGAGGTGAGCTGAGAGCTCCCTCTAGTGCTGGGGCAGGTGTTGCCCTTCTCGGTGTCGTCCCTCGCGGGAGACACCATACTCCGGACGCGTTCGCGAAAACTGTCGTGTCCTCTGGTGCGAAATTTGGGCGAATACCACACGTTCGGACGCTATTGCACCCAGTGGCAAAGCACTGTACGCGCGCTAGCGCAGGTGTGGTGAAGTGTTTTCTCAGAAATAAGAGAATGGGCCTGACGCGGGGTCACTATCCCGAATCAGTGACAATTTCAAGTGATTAGAGAGGATTTGGGTTGGCTGGCACGGATGCAAGTTGCCTGTGGTGGATTAGCCATGGCGAGCAGCACCCCGTATGAAATGACGATGGATCTGGTATGAGCGATGTACGAGAAGGCAAGATCCACCAATACTTACCTCGGATCCACCCTTACCTGGATTCACCTAGATGGATATGGGATATACTATAGAAGAGTGGATCGAGTGTGGATCCTATGAAGGAAGGGTGGTAGGTGCCCTCTAAAGGTGGATCTAGTAGCCACGGCTAATGAGGAGTCAAGATCCACCGCGAGGTACCCCGGATCCCATACTTCCGAGTTCGGATCCAAGGAGGGAGGATCCCGCCTGGAGGGACCTGGATCCAGGGTATAGGGATGATGGATGCAGTGGATCTCGAACTTTCGTGGGACAATGGAGATCACAGACGGTTGCGAGATGATGTTGGATGATTGGAGAGCTCAGATCCACGACGAGTGTACACTTACAGTGAAGTGGATCCAAGCGACCTGGATCCGGATGAGTGTACCCATAATAGGGTGACCATGATGATTACGCCATGGATCCGGTGGATCTGAAGATAACACAGCTGGGATGATGGGTCAAGGGAAGAAGGGACATGCAGCCGAGCCTGGTAAGGGATTTAGCAGATGAAAGACATAGAAGGTAGAAATCCAGGCAGGTATAGGCTTAAATATCAATACAGAACTCAATTTGCACTGTGGAGAGCAAGTGACCTGTAGTCGTCTCGGGGGTTGGATTTGGCCTCGGACGATCGCCGTAACAGGAGTGAGCATTGGCCCTGGACAAGGACAGCGTCTACTTCGCCCGCCAAGCATTCGTTCTCAGCATGGCGTAGTCAAGGTCACGAACTATAGAACAAGTGGGCACGGATCGCAACGGGATCATCAAGTGGAGAATAACTACGTGTGGCGTCTTCGACGGGGATTGGATTTGGCCTCGCAGGGCAATCGTAGCTGAGATGAGCATTGGCCCGGACCCGTTTAGTGCCGACTTCGCCTCTAGTAACTAGATCAGTCAATAAAGAACTCAATTTGCACAGTCACACGCAAGTGCCTTCCTGCCCTCAAGAACCGGAACTACATTGGCCGTGCGAGCTCGGAGACGGTTGGGAATTGCGAATCTAGTGTTGGTAGTGATAACTGGATAATACATTGGCCAGATCCTACAACCTAGTGAGCTTTTCCTTTACACGTGCAGATCCGACAGGTTAACCGAATTTACTACTTGGTCGGTTACACCCTAGAGGCTCTCAACTTTCAAGATCCCGTCACAGGAGGCGGCAAGTACGACGCAAAGGAACTACAAAGGCAAGGGAACACACCCGTAAGGCAACCCTACGGCCAGATCCACGATCTAGGCCCCGGATCCATAAGCTCGAATATTCGCTTAGGATTCGGAACAATCCACGGACGCAGAGTGAAGATTTTCCACTGCTGCTCCACCCCATCCCCACGTCTCGCCAAGACACTCAAGCTTCACCACTTGAACTCTTCGGAAGTTACCGAGAGAGCAAGATCCCGCCCTACCGACGGGTACACAAGGTGAGGAAAGTTCAGCAGAACACGGATCATCGGGGGACCCCCTCCGTTAGTCGGTGTCTGGGCGCAGTTGGTAGGTTGGATCTGGCAATCTCGCAGATTTTGCTGATCCCGCTACACCACAATGGTGCGCGTGCCCGGATCTTTTGGTGACTCGGGATTTCACCGTGAGTCCCAAGAAGATGCTCAAGTGAAGATTGAGCCAGGGGAAGAGGCGTCGTCGGAGGTCGGATCGACGAAGACGCTGCTGAATGAAACAAGATCCGCGGATCGATGGAGTTTTGGGAGAAACTCTGTCGACGGAAGAGAGGTGGATCCGGATCTAGAAGAGAAACCTCTCTATCCTCCCCAGGTCTCCTCGGGGACCCCTGCGGATCTCGACGCAAGTCAAGATCCGCTAACAAAACAAGGGAACGTGAAGGCGAAACGGTATGCATTTGCAGATTCACCGGTTAAGCCAACATCGTACCTAAACCCAAGCCCGCTAGTCGAAGAAACGAGAAAGAAGACGAAGACGAGTAAGACTACGCGGAAGAAGATGCAAGCTCCAGAGTCGGAAGAAGACCAAGCTGGATCCAGGTCAAGCTGGTCCGACAAGGATCTCGAGTTTGTGTATCGCCACCAAGCTTTACGCGACTTCCTGCATCAAGATCCTGTCATGCAGATCCTGAATCCACGACAGATCGAAGATCCAAAGGAACCGGTGAGAGCACCAACGAAAACGGCGGACAAGTTGGTGGCAGTCAAAGATCT
This sequence comes from Phytophthora betacei, assembly GCA_011320135.1. Lineage (NCBI taxonomy): Eukaryota > Oomycota > Peronosporomycetes > Peronosporales > Peronosporaceae > Phytophthora > Phytophthora betacei. Next base: position 40,147 of record JAANHX010000712.1, read on the forward strand.
ATTACGTTTGCTTACGGAGTCAGGCATCGTAGCTGGTGTGTTCGACGCAGAGGATATCTTCGAGCTAGACCTGGATCTCATAGTATCCACGACGCGGGACCTCTTTGCCAGAGTTAAGTCCATCACCGGAGAAAGGTCGCGCACTATGGATCCGGTGTCGTCGCCGAGGATCAGCCAAGCTGCGTCCTCAAACTACGAATCCGCCGCTGAGGATGAGTCAGACACGTCGTCTGAACCACGACGCATGACTTTAGAACCCTCCGGGGCATCCATGCTGGAAGTGCGGGCGAGGATCCGGGGACAGGAAGTCCCTTTGAACGTGAAGGCTCGGGATCCAGTACGCCCTACCCGTGATCTGACACAATCCAGCCAGGATCGAGCCAGATCCGGCAAGAAGCCAGTGGGATTATCGTCAGATCAGGCTCGAGGTAATCGCCTCACGGATCCGGTCCCGCCAGTGGACCAGACGGCCACAGGCTCTTCCAACACTTCCTCGGGCACCTTGCAGCGACACTTCGAAGCTGCGATGAGTCGTTTCCTGGCCGAACAGGGTATGAGAGCGCCCGTGCCACAAGTGCAAGTGCTCCACGAACATGGAGCACGAGACGTGGAGATGGAGTCAGTGGAGGGAGACAACTCCCATGATGAGTTCGACCCAGATGATCTGGATGGCCCATCCACTTCGTCAGCCGTGGTAGCAACAGCCACAGCCGGGGCAGGTGGATCGTCCATGATCCAGAGGGTACGGATCTCAGCCATATCGGACCTGAAGGAGTTCACGGGCAAGGATCAAGATGAGGACCGAGCGAGAACATGGATCAGCAAAGTCAAGTCGGCCCTCATGAGAGATCAAGCGTCGGATGCTGAGAAGTGTTTGACCTTTGCGGATCTGCTAGCGGGGCCAGCCAGGAACTGGTATCGGCAGCTGGGCAGATCCACCAGGAACAAGTGGCCAGATTTGCTGCGCAGTTTCCAGACCCAGTACTGCGGATTGGGAGTGTCGGTGGCACGACAATACTACCACGCTCGCCGCAGATCGGATGAATTCCCGCTAGAATACCTACATCGACTAAATGTGGCCGGTCTACGGGCCAAGTTGAAGATCAAGGATGGGGGATCCAAGGTACTGCGGGAACACGTGGATCATTTCATCGAAACGTTAGGAGACGTGGATCTGGCCGACAGGCTGACCCTGTTACGACTTCCCGATGCAGACGAGCTTGAGGAAGTGCTGCGGGCGGTGGATCGCGCGAAACACCGCCAGAAGAAGGCGGCGGTCGGATCCGGCAAGTATTGCCAAAAGGTTCCGACGCCTACGGCCCCAGCTCGACGTGTCCACCAAGTCACGGCGCCCGACTCAGGGACTGAGTCAGGATCCGACGGTTCGGACTCCGACCCTGAAGATTACCGTCGAGTCTGTCTCACTGCGTCCAACGATCGAACGGCGAAGACCGGAGACAACTCTCGACCGAGGGACACCGTACCCGGGGACCGTGGGATGTACAGATCCCGAGATCTCCTGGACGGGACAGCCCAAGTCAGGTGTTCGCAGTGCGGATCCCGGAAGCACACTGAGTCTGGATGCTGGAAACATCTGGTCTGTGAGAAGTGTGGCAAGAAAGGTCATCCCGGGGATCATTGCTTCTATGTGTGTCGCGGGTGTGGCGAGATTCACGACGTCGGCAAGTGCCCGATGGAAGAATTCTACAACCAGATCCGCCAATGGTTTGATCCAGCCAAGCACAGAGGGATGTTGCCAGAAGTGGCCGAGAAGATGTTAAACTAGGACGCTCACCGGGTTTGAATCCGGTACGAGCCGAGCGTTCTAGGCACTGCATTTATGCATTTGTGAACAAGACATCGCTAGATCCAGGTAGCAGGACCCTAGATCCAGTCGATAATACACGTGATCTACATGAAGTGTCAGTTGCCAAGGTCTCTAGTTTGCGCCAAGTGGATGAGTTTTCCAGATCCGAAGTCTCTTCAACCCTGGATCTACAAAGAGGAGAGGCACGTGGTTACTGGGAGAAACGCCAACATGGTTGATGGTTTGAGCCTACCAAGGGTGAGGTCACTGCAGATACACCTAAGGTCTGTCTGGTCACTGGATCCCACGGATCTGAGGATGTTGGATCCATGGATCTGCTAACAGGGGAGTCCCGTGGATACTGGAAGTACCATGCCCCAGGAAAGTGGTTCAGACAAGCCAAGGTAGGGGGCAAGATCAACAATGAAAAAGCAATCCTACTTCTAGATAGTGGTGCCGAGGTGTCTATACTGGATACCGCCTTTGCTCGTAAGGTTGGGTGCCAAGTGGATGGGAGTCGGATCCAATATTGTGTTGGGATTGGTGAAGGCGTGTACCGTACGAATGGGAGAACGCGGATCAAGATCACGCTGGCAGGTTGTTTGGTGTACTGGTTCGATATTTGGGTTGGAGATCTCGCTGGTCCAGACGCCATCCTCGGGATGGATTTCATGGTACCAGCCGGAGTGAGGTTGGATCTGGCGGATGGGACACTTTGTTTCCCTGACGAGATGCGGATCCAGCTCAGCGGACGGCGGCCGTTGTATGGAGCGAAGATGAGGATCATAAGGGCGGATAAGACCACCTGGATCGAGCCCGGGGAAACTTGGGAGCTGCCAGACCGGTTAAAGTGGGTGGAACATGAGAAACTGTGGGTCACTCGGGGCGAGAAATGGGTACCTACCGTAATCCAAGGACCAGGTCGATCGCAATACCTCCAGGTCACGAACGTCAGCGACAAGAGACTATTACTGGACCATTATGAGGAGATCGGACGATGGTTGGCGAAGGACGGTATCCCTAGGCGACCTGGATATGTGTCAGTGGGATCCCGCCGCTACAAAGAATGGCAGAATCTGGTGTACGAGGCGACTACCGAGATCGAATCTCTCGGAGAGGTGGAGCTCCCGGCGGAGCCAACTGACCCCTTGGTGGATCGGCCTTCATATCCAACTCCGCGAAAGATCCTGCAGAGAGATCGACGGGTTGAGATCCAAGCAATGGAGGTTGGATCCACGACGGGGGACGATCCCCAGAGTCGGCCCTTAGATAACGCAGGGTCGGTGGATGAAGGTTTGCAGAGGGCTAAAGCCGAACAGCCGGATCCCGCTGATCCACAAGTGGATCCAAGCTTTCCACTGGATAAAGTGCCTGGATCCCTATCGAGAGTGGCAACACTAGTCAGACCCGAACTGTCGGGTTTAAACTCGTTAGAGGACCGACTGGATCCGACTGGTGGCTTCCCCAGTACCAGGATACCCGACCGACGAAGACAGAGCCGACTGGTGGCTTCCCCAGTACCAGGATACCCGACCCCACGAAGACAGAAGGGATGACGGTCGAAGGAGAGTCGCGGTGCCTGGATCCAAGGGTGGATCAGACAAAGACCGAAGATGAACAAGTCTGCTACCGTGAAGGCGGGGATCTACACGCCGAGGATCTTGGAGAAGGTATGGCGGTAATCCCGGAGGTACCACTGACCACAGAGGAGGTCACGATTGATGATATCCAAGTGGATCCAGGGGCGAACGAACCCACTGAAGTGGATCGTCTACGTCAGAAGATCTGGGAAAGCCGACATCTGCTGATCGGTAAGGGTAATGCGTTACCGCCCGCCGCCCGCGGAGTCAAATGCGACATCGATGTCGGCGACGCGAAACCGATCGCTCAAAGGGTGCGGAAGGTGGCACCTCAGTTCCGAGAAAAACTGTCGGATCTGATTAAGGGCCTGCTGCAAGCCAAGATCATCAGCTTCTCAACGTCCCCGTGGGCATCTCCGGTGGTGATCATCATCAAGAAGAACGGGGTGGATATACGACTGTGCATTGACTACCGGCTGGTTAACAGCCTGACTCGATTGATGGTGTACCCGATGCCTCTAATCAATGAGCTGTTGGAAGATTTGGATAAAGTACTCTGGTACTGTTCTCTAGACATGGCCAGTGGTTTCTGGGTGGTTACTATGACGGATCGAGCTCGCGCAATATCCGCATTCATCACACCGTTTGGCCTGTTCGAGTGGACCCGGATGCCGTTTGGATTGAAGAACGCACCCAGATCTACCAACGCCTCATCGATAACGCCCTCTATGGGTTCACCCGAATACCGGAGCCCGAAACGGGTGGATCCGGGGAAGGCAATGCAGAAGTGGATTCTGTCGAAGCGGGGGAGCCAGGGGATCCTGGGACCCCGTCTGTGTTAGGACGCCGATCTTACATCAACGACATTCTGATCCCGGCGGAATCGTGGGATCAGTTGTGCGAAAGAGTGACATCCCTACTGGAGGCGTGTACCAAGTGGAATCTCTCTATCAGTGTGGTAAAGAGCTATTGGGGGATGCGCAAGGTGGATTACTTAGGCCATCGAGTTTCCAAGAAGGGATTGGAGGCGAATCCTAAGGACCTGTCTTCATTAGCCGATTTGTCCTTCCCCCAGTCGTTACGAGCGATGCAATCCTTCTTGGGCAGTTTGAACTACTACAGTCGGTTCATCGAGGATTACGCCCTGTTTGCCGCGGTATTGTACGAATTGAGAGAGGTAGATTTTGCCGCGATGACCACTCCAGCTGTCCAGATGAAAATCCAACAAGCTCTGGCCCAGGAGATGTCGGATCCACGAAGAGATCCAAGTGGTACGACGTCAGAAAAGGACCTTAAACAGGAGCTGGATCCACCCCGGGACCAATGGAGAGAGGATCCAGTCTGGATAGAGACGAAGGATCAGAACATGGAACAGGCAGAATCTCGGTGGATCCGAGCTCAACACGCATTCGTGGAACTGAGGAACAGGATCGCGACCACGCCTATCCTCCGTCATTTCGATCCGGAACGTCAACCTACGGTAATAGTTTATGCCAGTGACTGGGCAGTCTCAGCAGCTCTGGTTCAAGAACATGAGGGGATCTGCCATCCAGTCACCTTCGTCAGCCGGACACTGAAGCCGAATGAACTGAACTACGGAGCGGTGGAAAAAGAGATACTCGCGCTCCTGCGCGTGTTGGATCTGAATTACAACCTGCTAGTGGGAAGATCCATCCGGATCCTGACTCGACACTCCACGCTAGCCTGGCTGTTCAAGTCGGCCGGGTTGCAAGGACGTTTGGGACAGTGGGCAGCTTTACTCTCGCCTTGGACGCTGGAGATTGTGACATGTTCGAAAGGGGAAGACGAGATCCTGGGAGTCTTGGCCGCGAGCATCACTCCTCGAGCTAAGATGGATGAGGCGCTGACTAGGATCGCCCCTAAGAAAGAGCCCAAACGCTGGATCCAGATCCCGATCCCCACGGTACAGGTGGATGAGGATCTATACGTCCTGAGTTTCGATGGATCCGCTCGTGTACGACGCGGAGGAGGAGCATACAGTGCAATACTGTGGAGACTGCCCGGATGGGAAGTTGTACGGGCCAGATCCACTTACGCGGAAGGTCTCACCTTCAATGAAGCGGAGTATAACGGACTCCTTCTGGGTTTGGATTTACTAAAGGGACAAGATCCAAAACGGCTGGTGATTTGTGGGGATTCAAATTTGGTAATCAGACAGGTGCGAGGTGAGATCGACTGCAAGGCCCCGGCCCTAACACTGTTACGGCAGAAAGTGATGATCCACCTGCGTGGTTGGATGAATCACGAGTTGGTGCATGTCAAGCGGGATTGGAATGCTAGTGCAGATAGCTTAGCAAATGCAGATAGCTTAGCCAGTACCGCTTTACGGAATCAATGTGGTGTCGAAGTGGAGAGAGAGGCCGAGCACCAGGATCTCGTGACGTTGAACCGACTAGATGAGGTGGTGGTGGTTGGATCCGGGAAACGCACAGTCCAGGTAATGGCTGTCACTAGGTCCAGAGGAAGGATTGGATCCAGCCCTCAGACCCTCGACGAAACATTCGTGAAGAGAGTCCGCATTGAGCGGATCCTCAAAGCACAGAACGAGGAAGCGTGGATCCTGGGACTAAAGAAGTATCTGATGGGGGATGTACGAGACTTAAGCCGGGAGGATGCCAAATCCTACAGAGTTATTGCTACGGATTACGCAGTGGATCTGAATGACTTGCTCTTCTATTGCCCCCCTACGAAGAGAGTCCACGAGGATCGGGATGGATTGATGAGGCTGGTGATGCCAGAAACCTTGCAACAGGATGTCCTACACCACTACCACGCTAGCTTGGAAGGCGGACATCAGGGTATTGGTCGGACCTACCAACGGATCCGGGAATGTTTCCACTGGCGAGGACTATTCAAGAGCGTACAACGATATGTCGGTGAATGCGTGGATTGTGAGACGGGCAAGGGCAGGCCCACAATTGAAGGGGAGTCACCTGGGAATATCCAAGCGACCTACCCTTTCCAAATCATAGCCATGGACCATATCCCCTCGTTGCCCAAGTCGTTCAAAGGAAACACAGAATTGTTGATTTGGGTGGACCTGTTTACCGGATATGTGATTGCCAAAGCTAGTGCGTCTAGAACTGCGCAAACCATTGCGGAATCGTACGAGGAGTGTGTTTTCCGAAGATTTGGTGCTAGCGAAATGATTAGACATGATCGGGAGCCAGGCTTTATGTCTGATTTCTTTCGAGCATTCAACCGGATCCTGGGGCAGCGACAGCGAGCAACCATGGCATATCGTCCCCAAGCTAACGGGTCGGCCGAGCGCATGGTACAGACGATCACGAGAGCACTTAAGATGTATGTCCAGGATTTGGATCAGAGGGATTGGGATGAGTACGCAGAACGGCTCCCCTTCGCGATGAACACCGCCCAAGACAGGATCCGGGGTGATACACCATTTTACTTGGTACATGGGTGGGATCCCAAATCCACCCTAGAAGCGGCCATTCCAGTATGTAGCACCAAGAAGAGAAACCGAGATCCAAGGCGATGGCGATACCAAGTCCAGAAATACTACCAGCAAGCTGGATCCCAGGTGAGCGAACGACTGCGGAGTGCGATACAGGATCGAGCGGATCGACACAACGAAGATGCCCGTCCGCATCAAATCCAAGTGGGATCGCAGGTGTGGCTTTACTTGGATCGAGTGAAAGAAGGGTACGCCCGCAAATTGGCCCATCTATGGCATGGACCGTTCCGGGTGAGCGAGAAGATTGGAGAACACGCGGTAAAGCTGGAAACGGCAGGTACCGAATATCGCCTGTTCCCTGTAGTACACGTATCCAAGCTGAAGTTGGTCAAAGAATATCCGGATCGGCCGCAGATCCGTCTTTCGGTGGATGGATCCGATCGCGTCGACTTCGACGAAGTCCTCCTACCGGAAGATAGTTGGAATGTGGATATCGAAGACGACGAGTTCGAAGTCGAGAAAATCACCGATATGAGGTCAGGGAAACGAACTAGATACGGACGGATTTACCGTGAATTTCTAGTGTATTGGCGTGGATATGACGAACCCAGTTGGATAGACGAGGCAGATCTGAACTGCGGAGCATTACTCTATGATTTCTTGCGGGATCGTACGAATCGTAACAGATTCGGCGTGATGCAGTCTCATGAAGAAGAGTAGGAAGGGGATCCATTGATGTGAGTCGGTCATATCGATGGGAGGATGAAGAAGGACCCACAAAAAGGATGTGGGTCAGGAGGAGGAGGATCGCTGATATGAGTTGGTCACATCGGAAAGAAAGAGAAGACGAATCCACAGGGTGGATTAGGAGGAAGGAGTGAATGCTTATGCATGAGAGTGACGTTTTACGTGTGAGGAGTCCTGCTTGATTTCAAGCACGAGTTTTCAAGGGCCCGAACTATACTGACCCGATTGAACCTGGATCATTGGCGCTAGATCCGGATGAAATCCAGGCGCGGATCCAACTGGATCCGGGATCTCGCCCAGATCCAGGTGTACACTGAAAGTGTGGATCCAGCCCAGATCCAGGTGTACACTGAAAGGGTGGATCCAGCCCAGATCCAGAAAGGGTGGACTAGATTTCTCAACCAACGAGGGAATGTTATAGACATATTCAAGTAAGAGAGTGTGGATTATAATAACTTATGCAAAGGGCTAGCTCGACCCAGTTTCCAGTCGCTAGTTACTGCTACGAAACGAATCCACGAAGACTGAAACTGGGGACGTGGCTTCAAAGAGTGATGAGGATCAGGTAGTCTTGGGCTGAACATTGAAGAACTTGCCCACTAGACGCTGGATCAGGCGTCCTGGGTGCTGGCTCAAGTCCCCGCGAAACTGGAGGCGCCAAGGCTCGGCTTCGTCGATCTCTCGCAAGGCTTCCAATAGGCTAGTGGGTTCTGGGCGATGGAGGTTGGGATCCTCCAAGTTGGCTTGACGGGATACGGATCCCGGAAACCAAGCTACCTTATCCCCACGTCGGGGAAGATACAAGAAGGATGGATCCAGCAAGATATCCACGTCACACCAACCGTCCTGGATTGCTAACACGAGGATCACAAGGACTCTCTTCCAAGCTCGGCCCGCATGGCTACGTCGGTTACCACGCTGCTTGTTGAAGTTGGACAACCAAGTCGAACCCTGCAGTTGATTCCGAGAGATGGGGAACCGGTGAGTGCCCTCCCATATGGTAACCCGGTGTTTGGAGACGAAATCCCGGAACGCACGAACGAATACCCCGAGTCGCCCACGCACATCACCCCTGAAGCTAACCGGATCCACCGGTGTGGTGACCAGCGTATCCCACGGGGCAGCACTTGTCAGTTCTTCCACGAGAGGTCTGGTGATGAGCGAATCCACGTACCCGGCCCTCGGGATGGCGTCCGCTGTCCGAGGGAATACCCACTCAGCCCGAAAAGGCAACTCCGGAAACAGGACCGTGATCTTCATGGAGATGACCGCGACTCGGTTCAATTTCTTGGCTGACCAAGGCTCGATGTCTCTGGTAGCGAAGGCCACAGGAGCACGTCTACCAGGAATGAAAGCGGCATCCGGACCGAACGGAGCCACGGGGGGCATCCCTGGCAGTGACGAGTTAGGGGGAGCGGGGATCAAGACGGATCCAGGGGATCCGCCACCGTGAGACGATCCCGGGGATCCGCCACCACGAGGCGACCCCCTCCCACCATCACTACCCGATCCGCCGTCACTGTCGACTTGGATCGCGGATCCCGCAGTGTCGCCTCCGGATCCGGCTGTGCCAGCCACTTGTGGAGGCGGCGTCGAGAGGGATCTCCGCCGGGCTTCGGACCGGGATTGGGACAGAGCCCGTCGCGTGTCTTCCTCCAAGGCATCCTCAGCGGCTCGAGCCTCCTCCGAATCCTCTGGACTCTCGTCGTCATCGTCGTCGTCGTCATCGTCCTCATCGCTCAGAGTGAAGGGATACGGGCCGGAGGACGACGTACGCTTTGACGACGATCGGTTAGGAGACCCTGAGCCGTCGGACCAGTCGGATTCCTCATCCTCGTCGTCCTCCGAGCTGCCAAGTCCGCATCCAGGGGGAATGGCACGTTTGGCTTTCCCCTTCCCGGGTCCAGTACGGGCCAGCGGAGGGTTGGTGGAAGCGGGCTGGGGAACGGCGGGCGTCGTTACCGAAGGACCAGCGGTGGATCCCGTCTTGGACGCCGATCCCGGTTTGGATACGGCCGTAGATTCCGTTTTGGCCGTCGATCCGGGCTTGGACACCGCTGATCCTGTTTTGGACGGGGCAACGGATCCAGTCTTGGACGCCGTAGACCCAGTCTTGGGTCCGGATCCAGATTTTGACGTAGCAGCAGTGAATCCAGCCTTGGATCCCACTCCCGCTTTGGACGTAGCAACGGGTCCAGTCTTGGACACCGCTGATCCTGTTTTGGACGGGGCAACGGATCCAGTCTTGGACGCCGTAGACCCAGTCTTGGGTCCGGATCCAGATTTTGACGTAGCAGCAGTGGATCCAGCCTTGGATCCCACTCCCGCTTTGGACGTAGCAACGGGTCCAGTCTTGGACGCCGTAGACCCAGTCTGGGGTCCGGAGCCAGACTTGGACGTAGTGGCAGATCCGGTCTTGGACGCCGAGGTAGACTTGGATCTAGCGGTGGATCCAGACTTGGATCCGGCACCCGACTTCGAAGGGGAAGCGGAAGTCTTGGACGCGGCTGTGGATCCCGCTTTGGACACAGAAGTGGATCCCGCTTGCGGAGCCGATTTAGAGACCGGGGTCGTTTTGGATTTGGCTTTCGGGGAAGCTCGGGCCTGCTTATGGGGACGGGAGGATCCGGTGCTAGGAGCGGGAGATACACTGCGCGGGCGTTTCGCAGCCGACGAATCCGCCCCACTTACAGTCGGAAGAGGAGCAGAGACGCTAGCAGCATGAGAGGGCCCCGACAAGGGAGGAAGTGGATCCGAAACGGCAGCTGTCACCAGCGCCAGTCGTCGACGTGCCAAATCCCGCTCCGACAAGCCGCGATCGCGCTCCAGGATCAGCTGTTGCTGCTGAGTTTGGGCTGCGGCGAGTTGATCCTGGAGTTTCGCGGTGGTCGCATCTGCTTCCTTCAATTTGTCACCTAGATTGACAGTAACAAGTGAATATGGAATTACTAGCAAGGGCTAAAAGAGGATCCACGTACTCGCGCGGCGAAGCTTGGATTCCAGCTCCGTTTGCGTACGCTTGGCATCCGCCCACTCGGTAGCCGCCTTGTCCCGCTGGAGTTCGCTGTCCGCCAGTTTCGCTTGGATCTCGTCACGCAATCGAGTCATACGCACGAATTCTTCAAGCGCGTAATCTCGTCCGGCAGACGCCCTCTCGAGCGACTCCTTGGTGTCTTGCAACTCCTCAGAGAGTTGAGCCAGGGCTACATCCGGCGATGAGGGAGGTGGATTTGGCGCGGGGGACCCTCCACGCGCCGACCCTAAGGCGGATCCGCCATGGGTGGATCCCACATAGTCGTTGGTCACCACCTCCTCTTGGGTCAGACGCAACTCGCCACGGAGTCGATCCAAGCTCGCATCCGCGGCTGCCCCAGCAGTCTGAGAATCCTCCAGATCCCGCTCGAGGTCGTGGATCCGAGATTGGAGCTGGTGGATCTCGGACCCGGCGAGTGCCATCTCCCTAAGGAGATGGTCGTTGTCATATCGCATAACGTCTCGTTGACGGGAGGCGCGATCCAGCCGTCCGGTCAGGTCGCGGATCTCGACCGCCTGATCAGCCAACAGGAGTCGCAGGTCCTGCGACCGAGAGGCCGCACGGTGCTCCCACCCCTGGATCTCCATAGCCTGGTCATGGACTTGGGCCCGCAAGGTCTGAAGTTGGGTAGTGTGCAGAGACGCAGCTTGATCTTGGGCATCTTGAGCCGTCTGGAGCTCCGCCGTCAGGGTTTGCACCTGATCGGAAAGAGCCTGGGCTAGAACCCGCAGATCGGTGGGCGACATAGAAGACGGACTGACCGGAGGGGTAGTGGATGGGGCCTTGCCCGACGATTTGCCGGTACGCTTGGCGGGAGACATGTGTCGCGAAGGGGAGAAAGCGGTTGTGGATGCTGGTAATGCACGCCGTGAACGCTGTTGTGCAGCGCCGACAACGTACAGGAGGCGATTGTGGTGAAGTGTTTTCTCAGAAATAAGAGAATGGGCCTGACGCGGGGTCACTATCCCGAATCAGTGACAAAATCAAGTGATTAGAGAGGATTTGGGTTGGCTGGCACGGATGCAAGTTGCCTGTGGTGGATTAGCCATGGCGAGCAGCACCCCGTATGAAATGACGATGGATCTGGTATGAGCGATGTACGAGAAGGCAAGATCCACCAATACTTACCTCGGATCCACCCTTACCTGGATTCACCTAGATGGATATGGGATATACTATAGAAGAGTGGATCGAGTGTGGATCCTATGAAGGAAGGATGGTAGGTGCCCTCTAAAGGTGGATCTAGTAGCCACGGCTAATGAGGAGTCAAGATCCACCGCGAGGTACCCCGGATCCCATACTTCCGAGTTCGGATCCAAGGAGGGAGGATCCCGCCTGGAGGGACCTGGATCCAGGGTATAGGGATGATGGATGCAGTGGATCTCGAACTTTCGTGGGACAATGGAGATCACAGACGGTTGCGAGATGATGTTGGATGATTGGAGAGCTCAGATCCACGACGAGTGTACACTTACAGTGAAGTGGATCCAAGCGACCTGGATCCGGATGAGTGTACCCATAATAGGGTGACCATGATGATTACGCCATGGATCCGGTGGATCTGAAGATAACACAGCTGGGATGATGGGTCAAGGGAAGAAGGGACATGCAGCCGAGCCTGGTAAGGGATTTAGCAGATGAAAGACATAGAAGGTAGAAATCCAGGCAGGTATAGGCTTAAATATCAATACAGAACTCAATTTGCACTGTGGAGAGCAAGTGACCTGTAGTCGTCTCGGGGGTTGGATTTGGCCTCGGACGATCGCCGTAACAGGAGTGAGCATTGGCCCTGGACAAGGACAGCGTCTACTTCGCCCGCCAAGCATTCGTTCTCAGCATGGCGTAGTCAAGGTCACGAACTATAGAACAAGTGGGCACGGATCGCAACGGGATCATCAAGTGGAGAATAACTACGTGTGGCGTCTTCGACGGGGATTGGATTTGGCCTCGCAGGGCAATCGTAGCTGAGATGAGCGTGGCGAGTTTAGTGACCGCAGTAACTAGATGGTCAATAAAGAACTCATTTGCATCCACGCAAGGATCCGCCTTAGTGGCCGAGGGTCGCCCTCGGAGTAACTCCCTCAGTCGGATGTAGCTGGATAATTTGCCAGATCCAACACACCTAGTGAGCTTTTCTTTACACGTGCAGATCTGCCAGGCGAATTACTACTTGAAGGTTACCTAGACTCGTTGCGGTCGTCACAAGCGGCAAGTGGACGCAAGCGAACTACAGGCGGGAACACACCCGGCAACCCTAGTGGCCAGATCCAATACGCAAACGGAGCTGGAATCCAAGCTTCGCCGCGCGAGTACGTGGATCCTCTTTTAGCCCTTGCTAGTAACTCCATATTCACTTGTTACTGTCAATCTAGGTGACAAATTGAAGGAAGCAGATGCGACCACCGCGAAACTCCAGGATCAACTCGCCGCAGCCCAAACTCAGCAGCAACAGCTGATCCTGGAGCGCGATCGCGGCTTGTCGGAGCGGGATTTGGCACGTCGACGACTGGCGCTGGTGACAGCTGCCGTTTCGGATCCACTTCCTCCCTTGTCGGGGCCCTCTCATGCTGCTAGCGTCTCTGCTCCTCTTCCGACTGTAAGTGGGGCGGATTCGTCGGCTGCGAAACGCCCGCGCAGTGTATCTCCCGCTCCTAGCACCGGATCCTCCCGTCCCCATAAGCAGGCCCGAGCTTCCCCGAAAGCCAAATCCAAAACGACCCCGGTCTCTAAATCGGCTCCGCAAGCGGGATCCACTTCTGTGTCCAAAGCGGGATCCACAGCCGCGTCCAAGACTTCCGCTTCCCCTTCGAAGTCGGGTGCCGGATCCAAGTCTGGATCCACCACTACATCCAAGTCGACGTCAGTGTCCACGACTGGATCTACGGCGTCCAAGACTGGATCCACAGCTATCGCTGCTCCTACGACGGGGTTAGCCCCATCCACGGCTAATTCCGGACAGGCTCAGTCGGGATCCACCGCTGCCCCTTCAGTGACGACGCCTACCGTTCTCCGGCCAGCTTCCACCGGCCATCCGCCCGCCCGTGCTGGATCCGGGAAGGGGAAAGCTAAACGTGTCATCCCCCCGGGATGTGGGCTTGGCAGCTCGGAGGATGACGAGGATGAAGAGTCGGACTGGTCCGACGGCTCAGGGCCTCCTAACCGATCGTCGTCAAAGCGTACGTCGTCCTTCGGCCCGTATCCCTTCACTCTGAGCGATGAGGACGATGACGATGAGAGTCCGGATGATTCGGAGGAGGCTCGAGCCGCTGAGGATGCCTTGGAGGAAGACACGCGACGGGCTCTGTCCCAATCCCGATCCGAAGCCCGGCGGAGATCCCTCTCGACACCGCCTCCGCATGTCGCTGGCACAGCCGGATCCGGAGGCGGCACTACGGGATCTGCGATCCAAGTCGGCAGTGATGGTGGGTCGGGTGACAGTGATGGTGGTGTGGTGTAGCGGGATCAGCAAAATCTGCGAGATTGCCGGATCCAACCTACCAACTGCGCCCAGACACCGACTAACGGAGGGGGTCCCCCGATGATCCGTGTTCTGCTGAACTTTCCTCACCTTGTGTACCCGTCGGTAGGGCGGGATCTTGCTCTCTCGGTAACTTCCGAAGAGTTCAAGTGGTGAAGCTTGAGTGTCTTGGCGAGACGTGGGGATGGGGTGGAGCAGCAGTGGAAAATCTTCACTCTGCGTCCGTGGATTGCTCCGAATCCTAAGCGAATATTCGAGCTTATGGATCCGGGGCCTAGATCGTGGATCTGGCCGTAGGGTTGCCTTACGGGTGTGTTCCCTTGCCTTTGTAGTTCCTTTGCGTCGTACTTGCCGCCTCCTGTGACGGGACCTTGAAAGTTGAGAGCCTCTAGGGTGTAACCGACCAAGTAGTAAATTCGTTTAACCTGTCGGATCTGCACGTGTAAAGGAAAAGCTCACTAGGTTGTAGGATCTGGCCAATGTATTATCCAGTTATCACTACCAACACTAGATTCGCAATTCCTAACCGTCTCCGAGCTCGCACGGCCAATGTAGTTCCGGTTCTTGAGGGCAGGAAGGCACTTGCGTGTGACTGTGCAAATTGAGTTCTTTATTGACTGATCTAGTTACTAGAGGCGAAGTCGGCACTAAACGGGTCCGGGCCAATGCTCATCTCAGCTACGATTGCCCTGCGAGGCCAAATCCAATCCCCGTCGAAGACGCCACACGTAGTTATTCTCCACTTGATGATCCCGTTGCGATCCGTGCCCACTTGTTCTATAGTTCGTGACCTTGACTACGCCATGCTGAGAACGAATGCTTGGCGGGCGAAGTAGACGCTGTCCTTGTCCAGGGCCAATGCTCACTCCTGTTACGGCGATCGTCCGAGGCCAAATCCAACCCCCGAGACGACTACAGGTCACTTGCTCTCCACAGTGCAAATTGAGTTCTGTATTGATATTTAAGCCTATACCTGCCTGGATTTCTACCTTCTATGTCTTTCATCTGCTAAATCCCTTACCAGGCTCGGCTGCATGTCCCTTCTTCCCTTGACCCATCATCCCAGCTGTGTTATCTTCAGATCCACCGGATCCATGGCGTAATCATCATGGTCACCCTATTATGGGTACACTCATCCGGATCCAGGTCGCTTGGATCCACTTCACTGTAAGTGTACACTCGTCGTGGATCTGAGCTCTCCAATCATCCAACATCATCTCGCAACCGTCTGTGATCTCCATTGTCCCACGAAAGTTCGAGATCCACTGCATCCATCATCCCTATACCCTGGATCCAGGTCCCTCCAGGCGGGATCCTCCCTCCTTGGATCCGAACTCGGAAGTATGGGATCCGGGGTACCTCGCGGTGGATCTTGACTCCTCATTAGCCGTGGCTACTAGATCCACCTTTAGAGGGCACCTACCATCCTTCCTTCATAGGATCCACACTCGATCCACTCTTCTATAGTATATCCCATATCCATCTAGGTGAATCCAGGTAAGGGTGGATCCGAGGTAAGTATTGGTGGATCTTGCCTTCTCGTACATCGCTCATACCAGATCCATCGTCATTTCATACGGGGTGCTGCTCGCCATGGCTAATCCACCACAGGCAACTTGCATCCGTGCCAGCCAACCCAAATCCTCTCTAATCACTTGATTTTGTCACTGATTCGGGATAGTGACCCCGCGTCAGGCCCATTCTCTTATTTCTGAGAAAGCACTTCACCACAATCGCCTCCTGTACGTTGTCGGCGCTGCACAACAGCGTTCACGGCGTGCATTACCAGCATCCACAACCGCTTTCTCCCCTTCGCGACACATGTCTCCCGCCAAGCGTACCGGCAAATCGTCGGGCAAGGCCCCATCCACTACCCCTCCGGTCAGTCCGTCTTCTATGTCGCCCACCGATCTGCGGGTTCTAGCCCAGGCTCTTTCCGATCAGGTGCAAACCCTGACGGCGGAGCTCCAGACGGCTCAAGATGCCCAAGATCAAGCTGCGTCTCTGCACACTACCCAACTTCAGACCTTGCGGGCCCAAGTCCATGACCAGGCTATGGAGATCCAGGGGTGGGAGCACCGTGCGGCCTCTCGGTCGCAGGACCTGCGACTCCTGTTGGCTGATCAGGCGGTCGAGATCCGCGACCTGACCGGACGGCTGGATCGCGCCTCCCGTCAACGAGACGTTATGCGATATGACAACGACCATCTCCTTAGGGAGATGGCACTCGCCGGGTCCGAGATCCACCAGCTCCAATCTCGGATCCACGACCTCGAGCGGGATCTGGAGGATTCTCAGACTGCTGGGGCAGCCGCGGATGCGAGCTTGGATCGACTCCGTGGCGAGTTGCGTCTGACCCAAGGAGGAGGTGGTGACCAACGACTATGTGGGATCCACCCATGGCGGATCCGCCTTAGGGTCGGCGCGTGGAGGGTCCCCCACGCCAAATCCACCTCCCTCATCGCCGGATGTAGCCCTGGCTCAACTCTCTGAGGAGTTGCAAGACACCAAGGAGTCGCTCGAGAGGGCGTCTGCCGGACGAGATTACGCGCTTGAAGAATTCGTGCGTATGACTCGATTGCGTGACGAGATCCAAGCGAAACTGGCGGACAGCGAACTCCAGCGGGACAAGGCGGCTACCGAGTGGGCGGATGCCAAGCGTACGCAAACGGAGCTGGAATCCAAGCTTCGCCGCGCGAGTACGTGGATCCTCTTTTAGCCCTTGCTAGTAACTCCATATTCACTTGTTACTGTCAATCTAGGTGACAAATTGAAGGAAGCAGATGCGACCACCGCGAAACTCCAGGATCAACTCGCCGCAGCCCAAACTCAGCAGCAACAGCTGATCCTGGAGCGCGATCGCGGCTTGTCGGAGCGGGATTTGGCACGTCGACGACTGGCGCTGGTGACAGCTGCCGTTTCGGATCCACTTCCTCCCTTGTCGGGGCCCTCTCATGCTGCTAGCGTCTCTGCTCCTCTTCCGACTGTAAGTGGGGCGGATTCGTCGGCTGCGAAACGCCCGCGCAGTGTATCTCCCGCTCCTAGCACCGGATCCTCCCGTCCCCATAAGCAGGCCCGAGCTTCCCCGAAAGCCAAATCCAAAACGACCCCGGTCTCTAAATCGGCTCCGCAAGCGGGATCCACTTCTGTGTCCAAAGCGGGATCCACAGCCGCGTCCAAGACTTCCGCTTCCCCTTCGAAGTCGGGTGCCGGATCCAAGTCTGGATCCACCACTACATCCAAGTCGACGTCAGTGTCCACGACTGGATCTACGGCGTCCAAGACTGGATCCACAGCTATCGCTGCTCCTACGACGGGGTTAGCCCCATCCACGGCTAATTCCGGACAGGCTCAGTCGGGATCCACCGCTGCCCCTTCAGTGACGACGCCTACCGTTCTCCGGCCAGCTTCCACCGGCCATCCGCCCGCCCGTGCTGGATCCGGGAAGGGGAAAGCTAAACGTGTCATCCCCCCGGGATGTGGGCTTGGCAGCTCGGAGGATGACGAGGATGAAGAGTCGGACTGGTCCGACGGCTCAGGGCCTCCTAACCGATCGTCGTCAAAGCGTACGTCGTCCTTCGGCCCGTATCCCTTCACTCTGAGCGATGAGGACGATGACGATGAGAGTCCGGATGATTCGGAGGAGGCTCGAGCCGCTGAGGATGCCTTGGAGGAAGACACGCGACGGGCTCTGTCCCAATCCCGATCCGAAGCCCGGCGGAGATCCCTCTCGACGCCGCCTCCACAAGTCGCTGGCACAGCCGGATCCGGAGGCGACACTGCGGGATCCGCGATCCAAGTCGACAGTGACGGCGGATCGGGTAGCGATGGTGGGAGGGGGTCGCCTCGTGGCGGCGGACCCCTTGGATCTGGCGGAGGGGGGTCGCCTGGTGGCGGATCCCCGGGGTCTTCTCATGGCGGCGGATCCCCTGGATCTGTCTTGACCCCCGCTCCCCCTAACTCGTCACTGCCAGGGATGCTCCCCGTGGCTCTGTTCGGTCCGGATTCCGCCTTCATTCCTGGTAGACGTGCTCCTGTGGCCTTCGCTACCAGAGACATCGAGCCTTGGTCCGCCAAGAAGTTGAACCGGGTCGCGGTCATCTCAATGAAGATCACGGTCCTGTTCCCTGAGTTGCCTTTTCGAGCTGAATGGATATTCCCTCGGGAAGCGGATGTCATCCCGACGGCCGGATACGTGGATTCGCTCATCACTCGACCTCACGTGGAAGAATTGATAAATGCTGCCCCGTGGGATACGCTGGTCACCACACCGGTGGATCCGGTTAGCTTCCGAAGTGACGTGCGCGGGCGTCTCGGGTTGTTCGTTCGCGCGTTCCGGGATTTCGTTTCCAAGCACCGGGTTGCCATATGGGAAGGCACTCACCGATTCCCCATCTCTCGTAATCAACTGCAGGGTTCGACTTGGTTGTCCAGCTTCAACAAGCAGCGTGGTAACCGACGTAGCCATGCGGGCCGAGCTTGGAAGAGAGTCCTTGTGATCCTCGTGTTAGCAATCCAGGACGGTTGGTGTGACGTGGATATCTTGCTGGATCCATCCTTCTTGCATCTTCCCCAACGTGGGGATAAGGTAGCTTGGTTTCCGGGATCCGTATCCCGTCAAGCCAACTTGGAGGATCCCAACCTCCATCGCCCAGAACCCACTAGCCTATTGGAAGCCTTGCGAGAGATCGACGAAGCCGAGCCTTGGCGCCTCCAGTTTCGCGGGGACTTGAGCCAGCACCCAGGACGCCAGATCCAGCGTCTAGTGGGCAAGTTCTTCAATGTTCAGCCCAAGACTACCTGATCCTCATCACTCTTTGAAGCCACGTCCCCAGTTTCAGTCTTCGTGGATTCGTTTCGTAGCAGTAACTAGCGACTGGAAACTGGGTCGAGCTAGCCTTTTTTCGTAAGCTATTATAATCCACACTCCCTTACTTGAATACGTCTGTAACATCCCCTCGTTGGTTGAGGAATCCGGTCAGAGTCTATCAGTGTACACCTGGATCTGGGCGGGATCCACCCTTTCAGTGTACACCTGGATCTGGGCTGGATCCACCCTTTCAGCGTACACCTGGATCTGGGCTAGATCCACCCTTTCAGTGTACACCTGGATCTGGGCTAGATCCACCCTTTCAGCGTACACCTGGATCTGGGCTGGATCCACCCTTTCAGCGTACACCTGGATCTGGGCTAGATCCACCCTTTCAGTGTACACCTTGATCTGGGCTGGATTCCGGATCCGGTTGGGTCCACGCTTGGATTTCATCCGGATCTAGCGCCAATGACCCAGTTTCAATTGAGTCAGTATAGTTCGGGCCCTTGAAAGCTCGTGCTTGAGATCAAGCATGACTCCTCACACGTAAAACGTCACTCTTATGCATAAACATTCACTCCTTCCTCCTAATCCACCCTTCCCCTGTGGATTCGTCTTCTCTTTCTTTCCGATGTGACCAACTCACATCAGCGATCCTCCTCCTCCTGGCCCACACCCTTCCTGTGGGTCCTTCTTCATCCTCCCATCGACATGACCGACTCACATCAATGGATCCCCCTCCTACTCTTCTTCATGAGACTGCATCACGCCGAATCTGTTACGATTCGTACGATCCCGCAAGAAATCATAGAGTAATGCTCCGCAGTTCAGATCTGCCTCGTCTATCCAACTGGGTTCGTCATATCCACGCCAATACACTAGAAATTCACGGTAAATCCGTCCGTATCTAGTTCGTTTCCCTGACCTCATATCGGTGATTTTCTCGACTTCGAACTCGTCGTCTTCGATATCCACATTCCAACTATCTTCCGGTAGGAGGACTTCGTCGAAGTCGACGCGATCGGATCCATCCACCGAAAGACGGATCTGCGGCCGATCCGGATATTCTTTGACCAACTTCAGCTTGGATACGCGTACTACAGGGAACAGGCGATATTCGGTACCTGCCGTTTCCAGCTTTACCGCGTGTTCTCCAATCTTCTCGCTCACCCGGAACGGTCCATGCCATAGATGGGCCAATTTGCGGGCGTACCCTTCTTTCACTCGATCCAAATAAAGCCACACCTGCGATCCCACTTGGATTTGATGTGGACGGGCGTCTTCGCTGTGTCGATTTGCTCGATCCTGTATCGCACTTCGCAGCCGTTCGTTCACCTGGGATCTGGCTTGCCGGTAGTATTTCTGGACTTGGTATCGCCATCGCCTTGGATCTCGGTTTCTCTTCTTGGTGCTACATACTGGAATGGCCGCTTCTAGGGTGGATTTGGGATCCCACCCATGTACCAAGTAAAATGGTGTATCACCCCGGATCCTGTCTTGGGCGGTGTTTATCGCGAAGGGGAGTCGTTCTGCGTACTCATCCCAATCTCTCTGATCCAAATTCTGGACATACATCTTGAGTGCTCTCGTGATCGTCTGCACCATGCGCTCAGCCGACCCGTTAGCTTGGGGACGATATGCCATGGTTGCTCGCTGTCGCTGCCCCAGGATCCGGTTGAATGCTCGAAAGAAATCAGACATAAAGCCTGGCTCCCGATCATGTCTAATCATCTCACTAGCCCCAAGTCTTCGGAAAACGCACTCCTCGTACGATTCGGCAATGGTTTGCGCAGTTCTAGACGCACTAGCTTTGGCTATCACGTATCCGGTAAACAGATCCACCCAGATCAACAATTCTGTGTTTCCTTTGAACGACTTGGGCAACGAGGGGATGTGATCCATGGCTATGATTTGGAAAGGGTAAGTCGCTTGGACATTCCCAGGTGACTCCCCTTCGATTGTGGGCCTGCCCTTGCCTGTCTCACAATCCACACATTCACCGACATATCGTTGTACGCTCTTGAATAGTCCTCTCCAGTGGAAACATTCCCGGATCCGTTGGTAGGTCCGACCAATACCCTGATGTCCGCCTTCCAAGCTAGGGTGATAGTGGTGTAGGACATCCTGTTGTAAGGTTTCCGGCATCACCAGTCTCATCAATCCATCCCGATCCTCGTTGACTCTCTTCGTAGGGGGGCAATAGAAGAGCAAGCCATTCAGATCCACCGCGTAATCCGTAGCGATAATGCTGTAGGATTTGGCATCTTCCCGACTCAGGTCTCGTACATCCCCCATCAGATACTTCTTTAGTCCTAGGATCCACGCTTCCTCGTCCTGTGCTTTGAGGATCCGCCCAATGCGGACTCTCTTCACAAATGTTTCCTCGAGGATCTGGGGACTGGATCCAATCCTTCCTCTGGACCTAGTGACTGCCATCACCTGGACTGTCCTTTTCCCGAATCCAACTACCACCACTTCGTCTAGTCGGTTCAACGTAACGAGATCCTGATGCTCGGCCTCTCTCTCCACTTCAACGCCGCATTGATTCCGTAAAGCGGCACTGGCCAAGCTATCTGCACTAGCATTCCAATCCCGCTTGACATGCACCAACTCGTGATTCATCCAACCACGCAGGTGGATCATCACTTTCTGCCGTAACAGTGTTAGGGCCGGGGCCTTGCAGTCGATCTCACCTCGCACCTGTCTGATTACCAAATTTGAATCCCCACAAATCACCAGCCGTTTTGGATCTTGTCCCTTTAGTAAATCCAAACCCAGAAGGAGTCCGTTATACTCCGCTTCATTGAAGGTGAGACCTTCCGCGTAAGTGGATCTGGCCCGTACAACTTCCCATCCGGGCAGTCTCCACAGTATTGCACTGTATGCTCCTCCTCCGCGTCGTACACGAGCGGATCCATCGAAACTCAGGACGTATAGATCCTCATCCACCTGTACCGTCGGGATCGGGATCTGGATCCGGCGTTTGGGCTCTTTCTTAGGGGCGATCCTAGTCAGCGCCTCATCCATCTTAGCTCGAGGAGTGATGCTCGCGGCCAAGACTCCCAGGATCTCGTCTTCCCCTTTCGAACACTTCACAATCTCCAGCGTCCAAGGCGAGAGTAAAGCTGCCCACTGTCCCAAACGTCCTTGCAACCCGGCCGGCTTGAACAGCCAGGCTAGCGTAGAGTGTCGAGTCAGGATCCGGATGGATCTTCCCACTAGCAGGTTGTAATTCAGATCCAACACGCGCAGGAGCGCGAGTATCTCTTTTTCCACCGCTCCGTAGTTCAGTTCATTCGGCTTCAGTGTCCGGCTGACGAAGGTGACTGGATGGCAGATCCCCTCATGTTCTTGAACCAGAGCTGCTGAGACTGCCCAGTCACTGGCATAAACTATTACCGTAGGTTGACGTTCCGGATCGAAATGACGGAGGATAGGTGTGGTCGCGATTCTGTTCCTTAGCTCCACGATGCGTGTTGAGCTTGGATCCACCGAGGTTCCACCTTTTCCGAGTTCTGATCCGTCGTCTCTATCCAGATTGAATCCTCTTTCTTTTGGTCTCGGAGTGGATCCAGCTCCTGGTTTAGGTCCTCTTCTGGCGTCGTACTACTTGGATCCCTTCGTGGGTCCGACATCTCCAGGGCCAGAGCTTGTTGGATTTTGATCTGGACAGCTGAAGTGGTCATCGCAGTGAAATCTACCTCTCTCAATTCATATAGTACCGCAGCAAACAGTGCGTAATCCTCGATGAACCGACTGTAGTAGTTCAAACTGCCCAAGAAGGATTGCATCGCTCGTAACGACTGGGGGAAGGACAAATCGGCTAATGAAGACAGGTCCTTAGGATTCGCCTCCAATCCCTCCTTGGAAACTCGATGGCCTAAGTAATCCACCTTGCGCATCCCCCAGTGGCTCTTTACCACACTGATAGAGAGATTCCACTTGGTACACGCCTCCAGTAAGGATGTCACTCTCTCGCACAACTGATCCCACGATTCCGCCGGGATCAGAATGTCGTCGATGTAAGATCTGCGTCCTAACACAGACGGGGTCCCAGGATCCCCTGGCTCTCCCGCTTCGAATGGATCTACTTCCGTATGGCCTTCCCCGGATCCACTCCTTTCGGACTCCGGTATTCGGGTGAATCCATAGAGGGCGTTATCGGTCAGGCGTTGGTAGATCTGGGGTGCGTTCTTCAATCCGAACGGCATCCGGTTCCACTCGAACAGGCCAAACGGTGTGATGAATGCGGATATTGCGCGAGCTCGATCCGTCATAGTAACCACCCAGAAACCACTGGCCATGTCTAGAGAACAGTACCAGAGTACTTTATCCAGATCTTTCAACAGCTCGTTGATTAGAGGCATCGGATACACCATCAATCGAGTCAGACCGTTAACCAGCCGGTAATCAATGCACAGACGTATATCCACCCCGTTCTTCTTGATGATGATTACCACCAGAGATGCCCACGGGGACGTTGAGAAACTGATGATCTTGGCTTGCAGCAGGCCCTTAATCAGATCCGACAGTTTTTCTCGGAGCTGAGGTGCCACCTTCCGCACCCTTTGAGCGATCGGTTTCGCGTCGCCGACATCGATGTTACATTTGACTCCGCGGGCAGCGGGCAGTAACGCATTACCTTTACCGATCAGCAGATGTCGGTTTTCCCAGATCTTCTGACGTAGACGATCCACTTCAGTGGGTTCGTTCGCCCCTGGATCCACTTGGATATCATCAATCGTGACCTCCTCTGTGGTCAGTGGTACCTCCGGGATCACCGCCATGCCTTCTCTAAGATCTTCGGCGTGTAGATCCCCGCCTTCACGGTAGCAGACTTGTTCATCTTCAGTCTTTGTCAGATCCGCCCTTGGATCCAGGCGCCGCGACTCCCCTTCGACCGTCATCCCTTCTGTCTTCGTGGGGTCGGGTATCCAGCCATCTTTTGGATCGACTTGACCCCCTGGTGGGTTTACCCACGATGGTTCCTGCTTAGCTAGTGCGGCCACTCTCGACCAGGATCCAGACACTTTGCCCCATGCAAAGTTAGGATCCACTCTGGGGTCAGCGGGATCTGGCGGTCCGGCTTCAGCCCTCTGCGATCCTTCATCCACCGACCCTGCGTTATCTAGGGGCCGACTCTGGGGATCATCCCCCGTCGTGGATCCAACCTCCACTGTTTGGATCTCAATCCGACGATCCCTCTGCAGGATCTTTCGCGGAGTTGGATATGAAGGCCGGTCCATCAAGGGGCCAGTTGGCCCCGCCGGGAGCTCCACCTCTCCGAAAGATTCGATCTCGGTAGTCGCCTCGTACGCCAGATTCTGCCATTCTTTGTAACGGCGGGATCCCACTGACACATATCCAGGTCGCCTAGGGATACCGTCCTTCGCCAACCATCGGCCGATCTCCTCATAATGGTCCAGTAACAGTCTCTTGTCGCTGACGTTCGTGACCTGGAGGTATTGTGATCGACCTGGTCCCTGGATTACGGTAGGCACCCATTTCTCGCCTCGAGTGACCCACAGTTTCTCATGTTCCACCCACTTTAACCGATCTGGCAGCTCCCAGGTTTCCCCGGGCTCGATCCAGGTTGTCTTATCCGCCCTTATATCCTCATCTTCGCTCCATACAACGGCCGCCGTCACTGAGCTGGATCCGCATCTCTTCAGGGAAACAAAGCGTCCCATCAGCCAGATCCAACCTCACTCCGGCTGGTACCATGAAATCCATCCCGAGGATGGCGTCTGGACCAGCGAGATCTCCAACCCAAATATCGAACCAGTACACCAAACAACCTGCCAGCGTGATCTTGATCCGCGTTCTCCCATTCGTACGGTACACGCCTTCACCAATCCCAACACAATCTTGGATCCGACTCCCATCCACTTGGCACCCAACCTTACGAGAAAAGGCGGTATCCAGTATAGACACCTCGGCACCACTATCTAGGAGTAGGATTGCTTTTTCATTGTTGATCTTGCCCCCTACCTTGGCTTGTCTGAACCACTTTCCTGGGGCATGGTACTTCCAGTATCCACGGGACTCCCCTGTTAGCAGATCCATGGATCCAACATCCTCAGATCCGTGGGATCCAGTGACCAGACAGACCTTAGGTGTATCTGCAGTGACCTCACCCTTGGTAGGCTCAAACCATCAACCATGTTGGCGTTTCTCCCAGTAACCACGTGCCTCTCCTCTTTGTAGATCCAGGGTTGAAGAGACTTCGGATCTGGAAAACTCATCCACTTGGCGCAAACTAGAGACCTTGGCAACTGACACTTCATGTAGATCACGTGTATTATCGACTGGATCTAGGGTCCTGCTACCTGGATCTAGCGATGTCTTGTTCACAAATGCATAAATGCAGTGCCTAGAACGCTCGGCTCGTACCGGATTCAAACCCGGTGAGCGTCCTAGTTTAACATCTTCTCGGCCCCTTCTGGCAACATCCCTCTGTGCTTGGCTGGATCAAACCATTGGCGGATCTGGTTGTAGAATTCTTCCATCGGGCACTTGCCGACGTCGTGAATCTCGCCACACCCGCGACACACATAGAAGCAATGATCCCCGGGATGACCTTTCTTGCCACACTTCTCACAGACCAGATGTTTCCAGCATCCAGACTCAGTGTGCTTCCGGGATCCGCACTGCGAACACCTGACTTGTGCTGTCCCGTCCAGGAGATCTCGGGATCTGTACATCCCACGGTCCCCGGGTACGGTGTCCCTCGGTCGAGAGTTGTCTCCGGTCTTCGCCGTTCGATCGTTGGACGCAGTGAGACAGACTCGACGGTAATCTTCAGGGTCGGAGTCCGAACCGTCGGATCCTGACTCAGTCCCTGAGTCGGGCGCCGTGACTTGGTGGACACGTCGAGCTGGGGCCGTAGGCGTCGGAACCTTTTGGCAATACTTGCCGGATCCGACCGCCGCCTTCTTCTGGCGGTGTTTCGCGCGATCCACCGCCCGCAGCACTTCCTCAAGCTCGTCTGCATCGGGAAGTCGTAACAGGGTCAGCCTGTCGGCCAGATCCACGTCTCCTAACGTTTCGATGAAATGATCCACGTGTTCCCGCAGTACCTTGGATCCCCCATCCTTGATCTTCAACTTGGCCCGTAGACCGGCCACATTTAGTCGATGTAGGTATTCTAGCGGGAATTCATCCGATCTGCGGCGAGCGTGGTAGTATTGTCGTGCCACCGACACTCCCAATCCGCAGTACTGGGTCTGGAAACTGCGCAGCAAATCTGGCCACTTGTTCCTAGTGGATCTGCCCAGATGCCGATACCAGTTCCTGGCTGGCCCCGCTAGCAGATCCGCAAAGGTCAAACACTTCTCAGCATCCGACGCTTGATCTCTCATGAGGGCCGACTTGACTTTGCTGATCCATGTTCTCGCTCGGTCCTCATCTTGATCCTTGCCCGTGAACTCCTTCAGATCCGATATGGCTGAGATCCGTACCCTCTGGATCATGGACGATCCACCTGCCCCGGCTGTGGCTGTTGCTACCACTGCTGACGAAGTGGATGGGCCATCCAGACCATCTGGGTCAAACTCATCATGGGAGTTGTCTCCCTCCACGGATTCCATCTCCACGTCTCGTGCTCCATGTTCGTGGAGCACTTGCACTTGTGGCACGGGCGCTCTCATACCCTGTTCGGCCAGGAAACGACTCATCGCAGCTTCGAAGTGTCGCTGCAAGGTGCCCGAGGAAGTGTTGGAAGAGCCTGTGGCCGTCTGGTCCACTGGCAAGACCGGATCCGTGAGGCGATTACCTTGAGCCCGATCTGACGATAATCCCACTGGCTTCTTGCCGGATCTGGCTCGATCCTGGCTGGATTGTGTCAGATCACGCGTAGGGCGTACTGGATCCCGAGCCTTCACGTTCAAAGGGGCTTCCTGTCCCCGGATCCTCGCCCGCGCTTCCAGCATGGATGCCCCGGAGGGTCCTAAAGTCATGCGTCGTGGTTTGGACGACGTGTCTGACTCATCCTCAGCGGCGGATTCGTAGTTCGAGGACGCAGCTTGGCTGATCCTCGGCGACGACACCGGATCCATAGTGCGCGACCTTTCTCCGGTGATGGACTTAACTCTGGCAAAGAGGTCCCGCGTCGTGGATACTATGAGATCCAGGTCTAGCTCGAAGATATCCTCTGCGTCGAACACACCAGCTACGATGCCTGACTCCGTAAGCAAACGTAATAGATCTTTGACTGCCACCAACTTGTTCGCCGTTTTCGTTGGTGCTCTCACCGGTCCCCTTGGATCTTCGATCTGTCGTGGATTCAGGATCCGCATGACAGGATCTTGATGCAGAAAATCGCGTAGAGCTCGGTGGCGATACATAAACTCGAGATCCTTGTCGGACCAGCTTGACCTGGATCCAGCTTGGTCTTCTTCCGACTCTGGAGCTTGCATCTTCTTCCGCGTAGTCTTACTCGTCTTCGTCTTCTTTCTCGTTTCTTCGACTAGCGGGCTTGGGTTTAGGTACGATGTTGGCTTAACCGGTGAATCTGCAAATGCATACCGTTTCGCCTTCACGTTCCCTTGTTTTGTTAGCGGATCTTGACTTGCGTCGAGATCCGCAGGGGTCCCCGAGGAGACCTGGGGAGGATAGAGAGGTTTCTCTTCTAGATCCGGATCCACCTCTCTTCCGTCGACAGAGTTTCTCCCAAAACTCCATCGATCCGCGGATCTTGTTTCATTCAGCAGCGTCTTCGTCGATCCGACCTCCGACGACGCCTCTTCCCCTGGCTCAATCTTCACTTGAGCATCTTCTTGGGACTCACGGTGAAATCCCGAGTCACCAAAAGATCCGGGCACGCGCACCATTGTGGTGTAGCGAGATCAGCAAAATCTGCGAGATTGCCAGATCCAACCTACCAACTGCGCCCAGACACCGACTAACGGAGGGGGTCCCCCGATGATCCGTGTTCTGCTGAACTTTCCTCACCTTGTGTACCCGTCGGCAGGGCGGGATCTGCTCTCTCGGTAACTTCCGAAGAGTTCAAGTGGTGAAGCTTGAGTGTCTTGGCGAGACGTGGGGATGGGGTGGAGTAGCAGTGGACAATCTTCACTCTGCGTCCGTGGATGGTTCCGAATCCTAAGCGAATATTCGAGCTTATGGATCCAGGGCCTAGATCGTGGATCTGGCCGTAGGGTTGCCTTGCGGGTGTGTCCCTTGCCTTTGTAGTTCCTTTGCGTTGTACTTGCCGCCTCCTGTGACGGGATCTTGAAAGTTGAGAACCTCTAGGGTGTAACCGACCAAGTAGTAAATTCGGTTAACCTGTCGGATCTGCACGTGTATAGGAAAAGCTCACTAGGTTGTAGGATCTGGCCAATGTATTATCCAGTTATCACTACCAACACTAGATTCGCAATTCCTAACCTTCTCCGAGCTCGTACGGCCAATGTAGTTCCGGTTCTTGAGGGCAGGAAGGCACTTGCGTGTTACTGTGCAAATTGAGGACTGTATTGATACTTAAGCCTATACCTGCCTGGATTTCTACCTTCTATGTCTTTCACTTGCTAAATCCCTTACCAGGCTCGGCTGCATGTCCCTTCTTCCCTTGACCCATCATCCCAGCTGTATTATCTTCCGATCCACCGGATCCATGGCGTAATCATTACGGTCACCCTATTATGGGTACACTCATCCAGGTTCAGGCTGCTTGGATCCACTTCACTGTAAGTGTACACTCGTCGTGGATCTGAGCTCTCCAATCATCCAACATCATCTCGCAACCGTCTGTGATCTCCATTGTCCCACGAAAGTTCGAGATCCACTGCATCCATCATCCCCGTACCCTGGATCCAGGTCACCCTATGCGGGATCCTCCCTCCTTGGATCCGAACTCGGAAGTATGAGATTCGGGGTACCTCGTGGTGGATCTTGACTTCTTGTTAGCCGTGGCTACTAGATCCACCTTCAGAGGGCACCTACCGTCACTCGTTCACAGGATCCACACTCGATCCACTCTCATATAGTATATCCCATATCCACCTAAGTGAATCCAGGTAAGGGTGGATCTGAGGTAAGTCTCGGTGGATCTTGCCTTCTCGTACATCGCTCATACCAGATCCACCGTCATTCCATACGAGGTACTGCTCGTCATGGCTAATCCACCACAGGCAACTTGCATTCGTGTCAGACAACCCAAATCCTCTCTAATCACTTGAAATTGTCACTGATTCGGGATAGTGACCCCGCGTCAGGCCCATTCTCTTATTTCTGAGAAAGCACTTCACCACAGTGGATCGGGTAGCGATAGTGGAAGGGGGTCGTCTCGTGGTGGCAGACTCCTTGGATCTGGCGTAGAGGGGTCGCCTGGTGGCGGATCCCCCGGATCTGGTGGAGGGGGGGGGGGGGGGGGGGGGGGGGGTCATCGCATGGTGGTGGATCTCCAGGATCGCCTCATGGTGGCGGTTCCCCAGGTTCGCCTCATGGTGGCGGATCCCCGGGATCGTCTCACGGTGGCGGATCCCCTGGATCTGTCTTGATCCCCGCTCCCCCTAACTCGTCACTGTCAGGGATGCTCCCCGTGGCTCCGTTCGGCCCGGATGCCGCCTTCATTCCTGGTAGACGTGCTCCTGTGGCCTTCGCTACCAGAGACATCGAGCCTTGGTTCGCCAAGAAGTTGAACCGGGTCGCGGTCATCTCAATGAAGATCACGGTCCTGTTCCCTGAGTTGCCTTTTCGAGCTGAATGGATATTCCCTCGGGAAGCGGATGTCATCCCGACGGCCGGATACGTGGATTCGCTCATCACTCGACCTCACGTGGAAGAATTGATAAATGCTGCCCCGTGGGATACGCTGGTCACCACACCGGTGGATCCGGTTAGCTTCCGAAGTGACGTGCGCGGGCGTCTCGGGTTGTTCGTTCGCGCGTTCCGGGATTTCGTTTCCAAGCACCGGGTTGCCATATGGGAAGGCACTCACCGATTCCCCATCTCTCGTAATCAACTGCAGGGTTCGACTTGGTTGTCCAGCTTCAACAAGCAGCGTGGTAACCGACGTAGCCATGCTGGTCGAGCTTGGAAGAAAGTTCTCGTGATCCTCGTGTTGGCGATCCAGGACGGTTGGTGTGACGTGGATGTTTTGTTGGATCCATCCTTCTTGCATCTCCCCCGACGTGGGGATAAGGTGGCTTGGTTTCCGGGATCCGTATCCCGTCAAGCCAACTTGGAGGATCCCAACCTCCATCGCCCAGAACCCACGAACCTACTGGAAGCCTTGCGAGAGATCGACGAAGCCGAGCCTTGGCGCATCCAGTTTCGCGAGGACCCGAGCCAACACCCAGGACGCCAGATCCAGCGTCTACTGGGCAAGTTCTTCAATGTTCAGCCCAAGACTACCTGATCCTCATCACTCTTTGAAGCCACGTCCCCAGTTTCAGTCTTCGTGGATTCGTTTCGTAGCAGTAACTAGCGACTGGAAACTGGGTCGAGCTAGCCTTTTTTCGTAAGCTATTATAATCCACACTCCCTTACTTGAATACGTCTGTAACATCCCCTCGTTGGTTGAGGAATCCGGTCAGAGTCTATCAGTGTACACCTGGATCTGGGCTGGATCCACCCTTTCAGTGTACACCTGGATCTGGGCTGGATCCACCCTTTCAGCGTACACCTGGATCTGGGCGGGATCCCGGATCCGGTTGGATCCGCGCCTGGATTTCATCCGGATCTAGCGCCAATGACCCAGTTTCAATTGGGTCAGTATAGTTCGGGCCCTTGAAAGCTCGTGCTTGAGATCAAGCATGACTCCTCACACGTAAAACGTCACTCTTATGCATAAACATTCACTCCTTCCTCCTAATCCACCCTTCCCCTGTGGATTCGTCTTCTCTTTCTTTCCGATGTGACCAACTCACATCAGCGATCCTCCTCCTCCTGGCCCACACCCTTCCTGTGGGTCCTTCTTCATCCTCCCATCGACATGACCGACTCACATCAATGGATCCCCCTCCTACTCTTCTTCATGAGACTGCATCACGCCGAATCTGTTACGATTCGTACGATCCCGCAAGAAATCATAGAGTAATGCTCCGCAGTTCAGATCTGCCTCGTCTATCCAACTGGGTTCGTCATATCCACGCCAATACACTAGAAATTCACGGTAAATCCGTCCGTATCTAGTTCGTTTCCCTGACCTCATATCGGTGATTTTCTCGACTTCGAACTCGTCGTCTTCGATATCCACATTCCCACTATCTTCCGGTAGGAGGACTTCGTCGAAGTCGACGCGATCGGATCCATCCACCGAAAGACGGATCTGCGGCCGATCCGGATATTCTTTGACCAACTTCAGCTTGGATACATGTGCTACAGGGAACAAGCGATATTCGGTACCTGCCGTTTCCAGCTTTACCGCATGTTCTCCAATCTTCTCGCTCACCCGGAACGGTCCGTGCCATAGATGGGCCAATTTGCGGGCGTACCCTTCTTTCACTCGATCCAAATAAAGCCACACCTGCGATCCCACTTGGATTTGATGTGGACGGGCGTCTTCGTTGTGTCGATCCGCTCGATCCTGTATCGCGCTCCGCAGTCGTTCGTTCACCTGGGATCCAGCTTGCTGGTAGTATTTCTGGACTTGGTATCGCCATCGCCTTGGATCTCGGTTTCTCTTCTTGGTGCTACATACTGGAATGGCCGCTTCTAGGGTGGATTTGGGATCCCACCCATGTACCAAGTAAAATGGTGTATCACCCCGGATCCTGTCTTGGGCGGTGTTTATCGCGAAGGGGAGTCGTTCTGCGTACTCATCCCAATCTCTCTGATCCAAATTCTGGACATACATCTTGAGTGCTCTCGTGATCGTCTGCACCATGCGCTCAGCCGACCCGTTAGCTTGGGGACGATATGCCATGGTTGCTCGCTGTCGCTGCCCCAGGATCCGGTTGAATGCTCGAAAGAAATCAGACATAAAGCCTGGCTCCCGATCATGTCTAATCATCTCACTAGCCCCAAGTCTTCGGAAAACGCACTCCTCGTACGATTCGGCAATGGTTTGCGCAGTTCTAGACGCACTAGCTTTGGCTATCACGTATCCGGTAAACAGATCCACCCAGATCAACAATTCTGTGTTTCCTTTGAACGACTTGGGCAACGAGGGGATGTGATCCATGGCTATGATTTGGAAAGGGTAAGTCGCTTGGACATTCCCAGGTGACTCCCCTTCGATTGTGGGCCTGCCCTTGCCTGTCTCACAATCCACACATTCACCGACATATCGTTGTACGCTCTTGAATAGTCCTCTCCAGTGGAAACATTCCCGGATCCGTTGGTAGGTCCGACCAATACCCTGATGTCCGCCTTCCAAGCTAGGGTGATAGTGGTGTAGGACATCCTGTTGTAAGGTTTCCGGCATCACCAGTCTCATCAATCCATCCCGATCCTCGTTGACTCTCTTCGTAGGGGGGCAATAGAAGAGCAAGCCATTCAGATCCACCGCGTAATCCGTAGCGATAATGCTGTAGGATTTGGCATCTTCCCGACTCAGGTCTCGTACATCCCCCATCAGATACTTCTTTAGTCCTAGGATCCACGCTTCCTCGTCCTGTGCTTTGAGGATCCGCCCAATGCGGACTCTCTTCACAAATGTTTCCTCGAGGATCTGGGGACTGGATCCAATCCTTCCTCTGGACCTAGTGACTGCCATCACCTGGACTGTCCTTTTCCCGAATCCAACTACCACCACTTCGTCTAGTCGGTTCAACGTAACGAGATCCTGATGCTCGGCCTCTCTCTCCACTTCAACGCCGCATTGATTCCGTAAAGCGGCACTGGCCAAGCTATCTGCACTAGCATTCCAATCCCGCTTGACATGCACCAACTCGTGATTCATCCAACCACGCAGGTGGATCATCACTTTCTGCCGTAACAGTGTTAGGGCCGGGGCCTTGCAGTCGATCTCACCTCGCACCTGTCTGATTACCAAATTTGAATCCCCACAAATCACCAGCCGTTTTGGATCTTGTCCCTTTAGTAAATCCAAACCCAGAAGGAGTCCGTTATACTCCGCTTCATTGACGGTGAGGCCTTCCGCGTAAGTGGATCTGGCCCGTACAACTTCCCATCCGGGCAGTCTCCACAGTATTGCACTGTATGCTCCTCCTCCGCGTCGTACACGAGCGGATCCATCGAAACTCAGGACGTACAGATCCTCATCCACCTGTACCGTCGGGATCGGGATCTGGATCCGGCGTTTGGGCTCTTTCTTAGGAGCGATCCTAGTCAGCGCCTCATCCATCTTAGCTCGAGGAGTGATGCTCGCGGCCAAGACTCCCAGGATCTCGTCTTCCCCTTTCGAACATTTCACAATCTCCAGCGTCCAAGGCGAGAGTAAAGCTGCCCACTGTCCCAAACGTCCTTGTAACCCGGCCGACTTGAACAGCCAGGCTAGCGTAGAGTGTCGAGTCAGGATCCGGATGGATCTTCCCACTAGCAGGTTGTAATTCAGATCCAACACGCGCAGGAGCGCGAGTATCTCTTTTTCCACCGCTCCGTAGTTCAGTTCATTCGGCTTCAGTGTCCGGCTGACGAAGGTGACTGGATGGCAGATCCCCTCATGTTCTTGAACCAGAGCTGCTGAGACTGCCCAGTCACTGGCATAAACTATTACCGTAGGTTGACGTTCCGGATCGAAATGACGGAGGATAGGTGTGGTCGCGATTCTGTTCCTTAGCTCCACGATGCGTGTTGAGCTTGGATCCACCGAGGTTCCACCTTTTCCGAGTTCTGATCCGTCGTCTCTATCCAGATTGAATCCTCTTTCTTTTGGTCTCGGAGTGGATCCAGCTCCTGGTTTAGGTCCTCTTCTGGCGTCGTACTACTTGGATCCCTTCGTGGGTCCGACATCTCCAGGGCCAGAGCTTGTTGGATTTTGATCTGGACAGCTGAAGTGGTCATCGCAGTGAAATCTACCTCTCTCAATTCATATAGTACCGCAGCAAACAGTGCGTAATCCTCGATGAACCGACTGTAGTAGTTCAAACTGCCCAAGAAGGATTGCATCCCTCGTAACGACTGGGGGAAGGACAAATCGGCTAATGAAGACAGGTCCTTAGGATTCGCCTCCAATCCCTCCTTGGAAACTCGATGGCCTAAGTAATCCACCTTGCGCATCCCCCAGTGGCTCTTTACCACACTGATAGAGAGATTCCACTTGGTACACGCCTCCAGTAAGGATGTCACTCTCTCGCACAACTGATCCCACGATTCCGCCGGGATCAGAATGTCGTCGATGTAAGATCTGCGTCCTAACACAGACGGGGTCCCAGGATCCCCTGGCTCTCCCGCTTCGAATGGATCTACTTCCGTATGGCCTTCCCCGGATCCACTCCTTTCGGACTCCGGTATTCGGGTGAATCCATAGAGGGCGTTATCGGTCAGGCGTTGGTAGATCTGGGGTGCGTTCTTCAATCCGAACGGCATCCGGTTCCACTCGAACAGGCCAAACGGTGTGATGAATGCGGATATTGCGCGAGCTCGATCCGTCATAGTAACCAACCAGAAACCACTGGCCATGTCTAGAGAACAGTACCAGAGTACTTTATCCAGATCTTTCAACAGCTCGTTGATTAGAGGCATCGGATACACCATCAATCGAGTCAGACCGTTAACCAGCCGGTAATCAATGCACAGACGTATATCCACCCCGTTCTTCTTGATGATGATCACCACCGGAGATGCCCACGGGGACGTTGAGAAGCTGATGATCTGGGCTTGCAGCAGGCCCTTAATCAGATCCGACAGTTTTTCTCGGAACTGAGGTGCCACCTTCCGCACCCTTTGAGCGATCGGTTTCGCGTCGCCGACATCGATGTCGCATTTGACTCCGCGGGCGGCGGGCGGTAACGCATTACCCTTACCGATCAGCAGATGTCGGCTTTCCCAGATCTTCTGACGTAGACGATCCACTTCAGTGGGTTCGTTCGCCCCTGGATCCACTTGGATATCATCAATCGTGACCTCCTCTGTGGTCAGTGGTACCTCCGGGATCACCGCCATACCTTCTCCAAGATCCTCGGCGTGTAGATCCCCGCCTTCACGGTAGCAGACTTGTTCATCTTCAGTCTTTGTCAGATCCGCCCTTGGATCCAGGCGCCGCGACTCCCCTTCGACCGTCATCCCTTCTGTCTTCGTGGGGTCGGGTATCCAGCCATCTTTTGGATCGACTTGACCCCCTGGTGGGTTTACCCACGATGGTTCCTGCTTAGCTAGTGCGGCCACTCTCGACCAGGATCCAGACACTTTGCCCCATGCAAAGTTAGGATCCACTCTGGGGTCAGCGGGATCTGGCGGTCCGGCTTCAGCCCTCTGCGATCCTTCATCCACCGACCCTGCGTTATCTAGGGGCCGACTCTGGGGATCATCCCCCGTCGTGGATCCAACCTCCACTGTTTGGATCTCAATCCGACGATCCCTCTGCAGGATCTTTCGCGGAGTTGGATATGAAGGCCGGTCCATCAAGGGGCCAGTTGGCCCCGCCGGGAGCTCCACCTCTCCGAAAGATTCGATCTCGGTAGTCGCCTCGTACGCCAGATTCTGCCATTCTTTGTAACGGCGGGATCCCACTGACACATATCCAGGTCGCCTAGGGATACCGTCCTTCGCCAACCATCGGCCGATCTCCTCATAATGGTCCAGTAACAGTCTCTTGTCGCTGACGTTCGTGACCTGGAGGTATTGTGATCGACCTGGTCCCTGGATTACGGTAGGCACCCATTTCTCGCCCCGAGTGACCCATAGTTTCTCATGTTCCACCCACTTTAACCGATCTGGCAGTTCCCAGGTCTCTCCGGACTCGATCCAGGTCGTCTTATCCGCCCTTATATCCTCATCTTCGCTCCATACAACGGCCGCCGTCACTGAGCTGGATCCGCATCTCTTCAGGGAAACAAAGCGTCCCATCAGCCAGATCCAACCTCACTCCGGCTGGTACCATGAAATCCATCCCGAGGATGGCGTCTGGACCAGCGAGATCTCCAACCCAAATATCGAACCAGTACACCAAACAACCTGCCAGCGTGATCTTGATCCGCGTTCTCCCATTCGTACGGTACACGCCTTCACCAATCCCAACACAATCTTGGATCCGACTCCCATCCACTTGGCACCCAACCTTACGAGAAAAGGCGGTATCCAGTATAGACACCTCGGCACCACTATCTAGGAGTAGGATTGCTTTTTCATTGTTGATCTTGCCCCCTACCTTGGCTTGTCTGAACCACTTTCCTGGGGCATGGTACTTCCAGTATCCACGGGACTCCCCTGTTAGCAGATCCATGGATCCAACATCCTCAGATCCGTGGGATCCAGTGACCAGACAGACCTTAGGTGGATCTGCAGTGACCTCACCCTTGGTAGGCTCAAACCATCGACCATGTTGGCGTTTCTCCCAGTAACCACGTGCCTCTCCTCTTTGTAGATCCAGGGTTGAAGAGACTTCGGATCTGGAAAACTCATCCACTTGGCGCAAACTAGAGACCTTGGCAACTGACACTTCATGTAGATCACGTGTATTATCGACTGGATCTAGGGTCCTGCTACCTGGATCTAGCGATGTCTTGTTCACAAATGCATAAATGCAGTGCCTAGAACGCTCGGCTCGTACCGGATTCAAACCCGGCGAGCGTCCTAGTTTGACATCTTCTCGGCCCCTTCTGGCAACATCCCTCTGTGCTTGGCTGGATCAAACCATTGGCGGATCTGGTTGTAGAATTCTTCCATCGGGCACTTGCCGACGTCGTGAATCTCGCCACACCCGCGACACACATAGAAGCAATGATCCCCGGGATGACCCTTCTTGCCACACTTCTCACAGATCAGATGTTTTCAGCATCCAGATTCAGTGTGCTTCCGGGATCCGCACTGCGAACACCTGACTTGGGCTGTCCCATCCATGAGATCTCGGGATCTGTACATCCCACGGTCCCCGGGTACGGTATTCCCCGGTCGAGAGTTGTCTCCGGTCTTCGCCGTTCGATCGTTGGACGCAGTGAGACAGACTCGACGGTAATCTTCAGGGTCGGAGTCCGAACCGTCGGATCCTGACTCAGTCCCTGAGTCGGGCGCCGTGACTTGGTGGACACGTCGAGCTGGGGCCGTAGGCGTCGGAGCCTTTTGGCGATTCTTGCCGGATCCGACTACCGCCTTCTTCTGGCGGTTTTCGCGCGATCCACCGCCCGCAGCACTTCCTCAAGCTCGTCTGCGTCGGGAAGTCGTAACAGGGTCAGCCTGTCGGCCAGATCCACGTCTCCCAATGTCTCGATGAAATGATCCACGTGTTCCCGCAGTACCTTGGATCCCCCATCCTTGATCTTCAACTTGGCCCGTAGACCGGCCACATTTAGTCGATGTAGGTATTCTAGCGGGAATTCATCCGATCTGAGGCGAGCGTGGTAGTATTGTCGTGCCACCGACACTCCCAATCCGCAGTACTGGGTCTGGAAACTGCGCAGCAAATCTGGCCACTTGTTCCTAGTGGATCTGCCCAGCTGCCGATACCAGTTCCTGGCTGGCCCCGCTAGCAGATCCGCAAAGGTCAAACACTTCTCAGCATCCGACGCTTGATCTCTCATGAGGGCCGACTTGACTTTGCTGATCCATGTTCTCGCTCGGTCCTCATCTTGATCCTTGCCCGTGAACTCCTTCAGATCCGATATGGCTGAGATCCGTACCCTCTGGATCATGGACGATCCACCTGCCCCGGCTGTGGCTGTTGCTACCACTGCTGACGAAGTGGATGGGCCATCCAGACCATCTGGGTCAAACTCATCATGGGAGTTGTCTCCCTCCACGGATTCCATCTCCACGTCTCGTGCTCCATGTTCGTGGAGCACTTGCACTTGTGGCACGGGCGCTCTCATACCCTGTTCGGCCAGGAAACGACTCATCGCAGCTTCGAAGTGTCGCTGCAAGGTGCCCGAGGAAGTGTTGGAAGAGCCTGTGGCCGTCTGGTCCACTGGCAAGACCGGATCCGTGAGGCGATTACCTTGAGCCCGATCTGACGATAATCCCACTGGCTTCTTGCCGGATCTGGCTCGATCCTGGCTGGATTGTGTCAGATCACGCGTAGGGCGTACTGGATCCCGAGCCTTCACGTTCAAAGGGGCTTCCTGTCCCCGGATCCTCGCCCGCGCTTCCAGCATGGATGCCCCGGAGGGTCCTAAAGTCATGCGTCGTGGTTTGGACGACGTGTCTGACTCATCCTCAGCGGCGGATTCGTAGTTCGAGGACGCAGCTTGGCTGATCCTCGGCGACGACACCGGATCCATAGTGCGCGACCTTTCTCCGGTGATGGACTTAACTCTGGCAAAGAGGTCCCGCGTCGTGGATACTATGAGATCCAGGTCTAGCTCGAAGATATCCTTTGCGTCGAACACACCAGCTACAATGCCTGACTCCGTAAGCAAACGTAATAGATCTTTGACTGCCACCAACTTGTTCGCCGTTTTCGTTGGTGCTCTCACCGGTTGCCTTGGATCTTCGATCTGTCGTGGATTCAGGATCCGCATGACAGGATCTTGATGCAGAAAGTCGCGTAAAGCTTGGTGGCGATACACAAACTCGAGATCCTTGTCGGACCAGCTTGACCTGGATCCAGCTTGGTCTTCTTCCGACTCTGGAGCTTGCATCTTCTTCCGCGTAGTCTTACTCGTCTTCGTCTTCTTTCTCGTTTCTTCGACTAGCGGGCTTGGGTTTAGGTACGATGTTGGCTTAACCGGTGAATCTGCAAATGCATACCGTTTCGCCTTCACTTTCCCTTGTTTTGTTAGCGGATCTTGACTTGCGTCAAGATCCGCAGGGGTCCCCGAGGAGACCTGGGGAGGATAGAGAGGTTTCTCTTCTAGATCCGGATCCACCTCTCTTCCGTCGACAGAGTTTCTCCCAAAACTCCATCGATCCGCGGATCTTGTTTCATTCAGCAGCGTCTTCGTCGATCCGACCTCCGACGACGCCTCTTCCCCTGGCTCAATCTTCACTTGAGCATCTTCTTGGGACTCACGGTGAAATCCCGAGTCACCAAAAGATCCGGACACGCGCACCATTGTGGTGTAGCGGGATCGGCAAAATCTGCGAGATTGCCGGATCCAACCTACCAACTGCGCCCAGACACCGACTAACGGAGGGGTCCCCCGATGATCCGTGTTCTGCTGAACTTTCCTCACCTTGTGTACCCGTCGGCAGGGCGGGATCTGCTCTCTCGGTAACTTCCGAAGAGTTCAAGTGGTGAAGCTTGAGTGTCTTGGCGAGACGTGGGGATGGGGTGGAGTAGCAGTGGACAATCTTCACTCTGCGTCCGTGGATGGTTCCGAATCCTAAGCGAATATTCGAGCTTATGGATCCAGGGCCTAGATCGTGGATCTGGCCGTAGGGTTGCCTTGCGGGTGTGTCCCTTGCCTTTGTAGTTCCTTTGTGTCGTACTTGCCGCCTCCTGCGACGGGATCTTGAGAGTTGAGAGCCTCTAGGGTGTAACCGACCAAGTAGTAAATTCGGTTAACCTGTCGGATCTGCACAAGTAAAGAAAAAGCTCACTAGGTTGTAGGATCTGGCCAATGTATTATCCAGTTATCACTACCAACACTAGATTCGCAATTCCTAACCTTCTCCTAGCTCGTACGGCCAATGTAGTTCCGGTTCTTGAGGGCAGGAAGGCACTTGCGTGATACGTGCAAATTGGGTTCTGTATTGATACTTAAGCCTATACCTGCCTGGATTTCTACTTTCTATGTCTTTCACCTGCTAAATCCCTTACCAGGCTCGGCTGCATGTCCCTTCTTCCCTTGACCCATAATCCCAGCTGTGTTATCTTCGGATCCACCGGATCCATGACGTAATCATTGTGGTCACCCTATTATGGGTACACCCATCCGGATCCAGGTCGCTTGGATCCACTTTACTGTAAGTGCACACTTGTCGTGGATCTGACCTCTCCAATCATCCAACGTCATCCTGCAACCGTCTATGATCTCCATTGTCCCACGAAACTTCGAGATCCACTGCATCCATCATCCCTATACCCTGGATCCAGGTCCCTCTATACGGGATCCTCCCTCCTTGGATCCGAACTCGGAAGTATGGGATCCGGGGTACCTAGCAGTGGATCCTGACCTCGTGTTAGCCATGGCTACTAGATCCACCTTCAGATGGCACCTACCACCATTCCTTCATAGGATCCACACTCGATCCACTCTCATATAGTATATCCCATATCCACCTAAGTGAATCCAGGTAAGGGTGGATCCGAGATAAGTCTTGGTGGATCTTACCTTCCCGTACATCACTCATACCAGATCCATCGTCATTTCGTACGGGGTGTTGCTCGTCATGGCTAATCCACCACAGGCAACTTGCATCCGTGCCAGACAACCCAAATCCTCTCTAATCACTTGATTTTGTCACTGATTCGGGATAGTGACCCCGCGTCAGGCCCATTCTCTTATTTCTGAGAAAGCACTTCACCACAGGGCTGCCGTAGCTTTAGCGTCAGAGGAAGCCGTTCGACTCAAAGAGTCCCTAATACTAAGATCTTTAATTAAAGGGGCTTACAGCCCAAGACCAGGGGTCAAAGTGAATACCTTAACTTTTATGCTTCAAAACCAGAAGTGTTTTATCTACTATTATTGCGGCCAGGCCGCCTAGGGGTAAATGTATCTCTTTAACTATCTAGCATAGTTAAACCTAATCAAATGCATAACGTGTGGCTTTCAGCCAACGTACTGAGAGACCTTGTTAACTCTCCAACTTATGTACTGAGACTATGTTAACTCTCCAACTTATGTACTGAGAGTTTGTTAGCTCTCCGGGTACTCCGTACCCCTGTGTGTTCCACATCATGTAACCCCGTTACACTCTCCTTCACTAAGATGAGAACATTCCGTTCTCGAAACTCTCCTCAGCGAGGTCACGTCTTGTTAAGACGGCAGAGGTTACTACACCTCACACCAGCGTTGTACAGCTCCGTGAGCTCACAAACGTCTACGCATCGTTGATGCCCAACTTCTCGTCGTCGGCCCACGGCCCAGCGTCTCCAGCGCGTCGCGCCGCCCCTGTCTCGTCGGTCCCAGACCCTCAACTGCGCTCCGCAACTGCTCCAAGACTTGCAAACCGGTTAGAGCTATGCTCTTGACTCATCCGAGTCGTCGACAACAGCTCAGCGGTTGAACAGTCGCTTCACAAGCGATAGGTCGGTGGTTCGATCCCACCAGGGCGCCGCCCTCTCGTTCCAAGAACGATTGTCCACGCTTGGACAAACTTAAGTGCAACACCCTTTTAGCTCAATGGTTGAGCGTTGGCTTTGAGAGCCACAGGTCGGTGGTTCGAACCCACCAAGGCACAGCCCTCTCGTTCCATGAACTGTTGTCCTTGAATGGACAAGCTTGAGGGCAACACCCTTTCAGCTCAGTGGTCGAGCGTTGGCTTTGGAAGCCACAGGTCGGTGGTTCGAGCCCACCAGGGCACAGCCCTCTCGTTCCATGAACGATTGCCCACGCTTAGACAAGCTTAAGGGCAACACCCTTTTAGCTCAGTGGTCGAGCGTTGGCTTTGAGAGCCACAGGTCGGTGGTTCGAACCCACCAAGGCACAGCCCTCTCGTTCCATGAACTGTTGTCCTTGAATGGACAAGCTTGAGGGCAACACCCTTTCAGCTCAGTGGTCGAGCGTTGGCTTTGGAAGCCACAGGTCGGTGGTTCGAGCCCACCAGGGCACAGCCCTCTCGTTCCATGAACGATTGCCCACGCTTAGACAAGCTTAAGGGCAACACCCTTTTAGCTCAGTGGTCGAGCGTTGGCTTTGGAAGCCACAGGTCGGTGGTTCGAGCCCACCAAGGCACAGCCCTCTCGTTCCATGAGCGATTGCCCACGCTTAGACAAGCTTAAGGGCAACACCCTTTCAGCTCAGTGGTCGAGAGTTGGCATTGGAAGCCACAGGTCGGTGGTTCAAACCCACCCGGGCGCAGCCCTCTCATACCATGAGTAGTCCGTTCTCGGACTGACGTACGGGTATCGCCCTTATAGCTCAATGGTAGAGCTCCGGCCTATCAAGCCAAAGGCCAGTGGTTCGATCCCCGCCGGGACACCACTTTTGCTGTTACAGCGCATCCACATTTGGATCATGCTCATCGAGCAAGGTGTTTCAAAACAACTATGCGTCTATCGAGACGCTTGTGC
This sequence comes from Phytophthora betacei, assembly GCA_011320135.1. NCBI lineage: Eukaryota > Oomycota > Peronosporomycetes > Peronosporales > Peronosporaceae > Phytophthora > Phytophthora betacei. The sequence goes on from JAANHX010000712.1 coordinate 82,218, forward strand.
CTGAACCTTGTTCAGCACAACACGAAGCACCTGCTTCCTTCGGGACCATGTCCTTATCACCACGAGGTCTCTCCACTTCCTGCTCCCGCTGCGAGCACCGCTCATACGTACGAGCTGGCTGCTGCAGCCACTGGTCAGAGCCTAAGCCCAACTACTAACCTGATCGCTCCCCACTCTAGTGGGAGGCGCCCAGCGCCTTACGACGCTGTCGCACGCCATGATGGCGCTTCGGCACATGATGTGCCCGGTCGTAAGCATCAACGACTTCAGGGCAATCTTGCCGGAGGATAACCTCAAACTTCCATGAGTTCTGTGAGTGAGGGTAACCCCTCCACTTCACCAAGTACTGGGTACGACCCTGGCGTCTACGCCGCGCTACAAGGCGTTCCACGTGAAAGTGGAGCTCACCATGCTCATCGAGCAGAGCAGGAGGAGGCCTTGCCTCAGCTGGGCTCTCGCGGGGAGAGTCAGCACTTGCCGGAACGGCGTCTGCGTCCATACGACGCCGGCGTCCACGACGCGAACGGTCACGTTCACCGCCCATCGGTCGATCTCGAAGAGATGGTCCACCTTGTGGATAGGTTAGAGCCACCACTGTGACTCACAACCAGGTCTCGGACCTTGAGCGTCCAGTCGCTCGGCTGAACGTTCAGCTTGCCTTGCTCCTGCATCTCGAGCACTTCGCTCCGCGACCTGTGGCTCTGCCACATGCTGTTGATCGGCCATCTGTGGATCCACCGCTTGCTGTCGTTCAGCCTCCCGTGGCTCTACCACTTGCTGCCCTACAGCTGTCCGTGGTCCAGCCACCGTTGGTGCCAACGCCTCCGCGCTCACCTGAGCTGGGTCTTGATATGGCTTAAGCAAGCCAACATAAAAAGACCGGATGCGTGCGCATCTTCTTCGGAAGGTTGAGCGTATACGCTAGGCCCTTCCTGGCCACGACCTTGAACGGTCCTATGAACCGAGGTCTCAACTTCGTCTTGAAGACAGCAGACACTGCATGAGTAGGTAGGTTTTTAGCGTTTAATAAAACTTGGTCACCGACCTCAAACCTCTCAACATTGCTTCTGCCCTTGGTATCTGCAAGTTGCTTCTGCGTGTCTTGGCTTTCAGCCATAGCGTCACGTGCTTGACGCATTACGCTCAGTCTCAAAGAGACAAAGCCATCGACTTGCTTGCGAACCGCAACAGGGCTGACGTCAGCTAGCCGCTCGGCTATCCCTCCCCCATCAAGCCCTGAGCCACTGCGTGGCGGCGTCAGTGGGACGCGAGGGTTAACCAAGCCGTTCACATAGAACGGAGTGTAGCCTGTCGAGGCGTGCACTGCATTATTTAATGCGAACTCAACGAGTGGGAGCATCTGGCTTCAGCGTTTTGGCGCCTCAGCGCATACGCTTCGGAGGGTATCCTCCACAACGCGATTCACGCGTTCGGTTTGACCGTCGGTCTGCGGATGGTCCGCTGTGGACATGTCCAAACGAGTGCCGAGCACTCTGAAGAGGGACGTCCAGAATTTCGCGGTGAAGCACGGGTCTCGATCCGAGACAATTGCCTCAGGCAAGCCATGTTGGCGAAAGACTCGGTCTAAAAACAGCAAAGCTGTACCCTCACCCTCAATGGTGTCCGGCACCGCCGCAAAATGAGCCAGCTTGCTCAATCGGTCTACAAAGACCACAATACCCGTGTTTCCCGCCTTATCCTTGAGAACGCCAAACACAAAGTCCATACTCATGGACTGCCAACATCCCTTGGGGACAGGCAAACTCGCCAATGGCGCTGCCGTGCTCGGCGCCGACTTCGTCCGTTGACACGTCTCACACGTGCGTACATAGGTGCCGACCCTGCTGCATTCCTTTCCGTCCCGCCAGAAGTGCTCTCGCAAAGTGTGTTTTGATGTGGGAGCTCACACTTTAAGAGCACCTCTGTATTGCGGGACCGTAACGACTCTTCCGCATGTGGCTGCAACTTCGGTATGGCCAATTGGCGGCACGCGCCACTTGCGTTTGGAGCGTGGACACTCGCGGTGGGTCTAGGACCCCTAGGCGCGTGCATGGTGGTAGACGCTCCAAGTCACACCCACCCCAACCTGATTGCTATCGCTACCAACTGCCATACTCTTTGGAGTCTCGGGGCAAGCCTCAGACTGTATCCTGAGAGGTCTCTCTTGAATATACAGAAGGGCAAGGAGCCCCACGCCCGTACATACATGCATATACATCGAAAACTACCCTGCTGCTATTATACAGCCAGCGCACCTTGTCCTCTCCGCGCCGTCGCTCAAAAATCCAATTTTGTGTTTTGAATGAAAAATGAGTCGGGAAATATTGACAAATCAGGGCGCGAGTTAATTGTGTGACGTTTTTGCTATAATTGTAATTTTGGCATAGTTAGGTCGAGTCAGAAAGATAGGCGCGGTCGGTACGATGGGAAGAAACTGTATTAGAAAGGCCGAGTGTAGCCATACAAAAAGGCAGGCCAAAGCAGAAAGACAGGGAGTGCGACGGACGGATTGACAGACGGACAGACAGACCGACAGGTTACTCGGTAAGGAAGCGGGAACTAGCGATCTGGGCGCCCGCTCCGCGGACGCTAGGGCATGGTTGGTTGGTGTAGAGAGGGCCGACCACCTCCGCTGCGCTGCGGTGGGCTTAGAATTTCTACTCAAAGCGAAGCAACATATAGTACATGTATACCGTGATCTACGTATATTACGTTCCAAAACAACACCGCACACAGTATCCTGAGTGCTCACATGTTATGGTAGACACGACCAGGGTTTAACGTGATCTGCAAGAAGAGCACCATCTTACCCGGGAAGGTTTTGTCTATAATCTCGTTTGAGCGCATTGCTCCCAAAATGACACGAATCGGAGGCGCGCGTGGTTGCAAAGCTAATATATGCTGTACGGAAGACGGGTCAGTATCAATGATGCTACGAAATATGCGTAGATCGGTGAGGAATCCCAGTGTAGCTAGAGTAAATACGCCTACTCACATGTTTTACCCATCTGCACGTCATCGCCGTGAGGCAGTCGACACATATCATCGATTGCGACGGTCGAATAGAGCAATGTTAATCAGCTCCGCGCGCGAAGTATCTTTTAGGATAGGTAGTATTTGCCGATGGTCGCCACAAACATCAATATTATGCTTTGAAATTATTCTGCTGAGCTGTTTATGATGTTACTGAAGGGTATTTCCACTATCTTCCGCATGTATTTATCTTACTTGCATAGCTGACGTACTTTCTGACTTATTTGTATAGCTACTGACTGACAGAGTGGCGTAAATCCTTTCCGAGTGACATTATACTGGGTCCGATATGTACGACAAAAGGCCTCGTCCAGATCGGACGAAGAGGCACCACTGCGTGCACATTCTTTTGACCGGCTGCAACATACGGCTGTAGGCAGAGTATCAGATCGTAGTGATGGTTAGACGTGAATTGAATAATAGTTCATGTACATTAGATGGAACACTTTCGCTGCCTACTTATCAGCTCGACGTGCTATTTGATATGTCCGTGCATATATCGCGAGGTCGTAAATGAGTGTATTTGCCACGCGCTCGTGATACCCAACCTATGCATGGGGTCCCTGTTTCCTTATCGAGACGTTTGTGTCGTCGTGTTAGCTTTCTGTGCTTACGCTATTGATGTTTTAGTCTGTATAATCAAGCGCGTCACTAACTGGGCACAGGCCATTTCCCGCCACCTAAACTTGCAGCGTGTCTGTCCGTCCGTCCGTCCGTCTGTCAATCAGTCCGTAGCTTTCTTCTCTTTCTGCTTTTTCCTACCCTTTCGCATGGCTACACCGGCCTGTCTAATACAGTTTCCTCCCATCTTACCGACCGCGCCTACCTTTCTGACTCGACCTCACTATGCAAAAATTACAAATATATCCAAAAGCGTTACACAATTAACTCGCGCCCTGATTGGTCAATATTGACCGACCTGTGACACTGACTGGATCTGTCGCACGATCAGACCGTCTCTCGCCCTCGCGATTGGACGTAAGTTAAACATTTCTGCCGAACACGAAACGCATCGATTGGTTGCAAACAGCCAGGCGAGCTGCGCAGATGATTGATTATTGACATTTAGCTACGCAAAACCTATCGTATGTACTGCAAATCGGGCACAGTAACCACTTTATTTTTTAAGCGGCTCTGCACACTTCTCAAATAGAGATATTTATTATTAATGTAGACTTCACAGACCAGTATTTTGTAAGAGCTCTGGGATGTTATTTTCCACACACTTTTCAAAGTAAAGACGATATTAATATAAGCTTCACAGGCCGCATTTGTAAGAACTCGGCGATGCTATTTTCCACAGACTTTCTAAAGTAGAGACGATAGTATTTTTTAATATTAAAGTAGGCTTCACAACCAGCGCTTTTTGTAGGGACTTTGCGAATATATATCTTATTTACTTCACCTGACACTCAACACTGCCACCGTGCAATGAAGGCGCGTGGCTGCACGGTCATTGCGGTATCTGCTCCCGTGCACCGTACCCGACGAATGCATGCGCGCACGATAGATAATTGTTTTAGTCACTTTATATTGCATGTAAAGTATGTATTTGTTTGGAAATCTGATAATAATATATTAAAGCTAAGCCAAATAGTAATATTTTAAAACAGTTTAATATTTTGCCTAATAATAACAACCAGCCTTACAGTACCGTGCTATTGGCTAATATTTGGACGCAAGTAATTGGTTAAAGCAATATAATTTGCTAACATACTCACAGTTTGCAAAATGGTGGGTCCTACGTGCAAGCAGTGCGAGGCGAAGATTGACCTGTTTCAGCTGAACCCGCAGCGGTCTACGACGGATTCCCGGGCGCGCTGCGTCGGTTGCGGGAAGCTGCAGTACGGCTACGCGTTCCGTACAATCAGCGGATGGGGCAGCGTGCGACACTGTATTGCCTGCAAGAACGGCCCAAAAGCGGTTAAGGTCTGGGAGGAAAATCTCCCACCACCTTATTCGGCCGAAGTGCGCCGCCAGGAAAGCCTGCCAAACGTCATGAAGGTGATGGGCCCTGACGGGTACCCCAAGAAGAAAAATAGACACAGCCGCCCTCGCAAGCTGACCGCCCGAAACGTCAGGTACATTGAGCAAAAGAAGCAGCAGAAGAGCAGGTGATTTGGATATACATCATTATATTCCCTTACCCCGCATAACGTTGTATACTGGCTGACGGTGCAAGGCTTGGGGTCGCACATACTGTAAGCTGACTGTGGCGCTACCAAGCGTGTTGACGCACCTATAGAGCGTAGCGCGTTTCATATAATATCTAGCACGAGGTATGTACTGTGTACCTCTGAAAGCTGGCCGTCCCTATCTGCGTACGCGTCACCGTAGATGGCACGTACACTCGCTCACGTGGGCACACGCAAAACCATGTTATCTGTAGCATCAGCTCTTATAGCGTATATTGCACTAATTGGCGCTCACAATTTAAACCACAGTATTGAGTGGGAACTACGTGCGACGAATAAGCTGCTGTTTACATAGATTCTACCACTGCGTGACAGTGCAGACCGTACAGATGGACGTGGCAAGTCGATGTGGCTGTACGCAGTACTGTACTTTAGTGCCCTGCCCATAATGACCGAGATAAGAGCTCGGTTGAGTCGCGGATGACTATAAGGCGTGCCCGCCTCGCGCGTATATATCGCGTTGGCTACTGCTAACAGACGCGCGTTCAGCATACCTGTATCGCTGCGGAATGGCCTGTGCCCAGTTAGTGACGCGCTTGATTATACAGACTAAAACATCAATAGCGTAAGCACAGAAAGCTAACACGACGACACAAACGTCTCGATAAGGAAACAGGGACCCCATGCATAGGTTGGGTATCACGAGCGCGTGGCAAATACACTCATTTACGACCTCGCGATATATGCACGGACATATCAAATAGCACGTCGAGCTGATAAGTAGGCAGCGAAAGTGTTCCATCTAATGTACATGAACTATTATTCAATTCACGTCTAACCATCACTACGATCTGATACTCTGCCTACAGCCGTATGTTGCAGCCGGTCAAAAGAATGTGCACGCAGTGGTGCCTCTTCGTCCGATCTGGACGAGGCCTTTTGTCGTACATATCGGACCCAGTATAATGTCACTCGGAAAGGATTTACGCCACTCTGTCAGTCAGTAGCTATACAAATAAGTCAGAAAGTACGTCAGCTATGCAAGTAAGATAAATACATGCGGAAGATAGTGGAAATACCCTTCAGTAACATCATAAACAGCTCAGCAGAATAATTTCAAAGCATAATATTGATGTTTGTGGCGACCATCGGCAAATACTACCTATCCTAAAAGATACTTCGCGCGCGGAGCTGATTAACATTGCTCTATTCGACCGTCGCAATCGATGATATGTGTCGACTGCCTCACGGCGATGACGTGCAGATGGGTAAAACATGTGAGTAGGCGTATTTACTCCAGCTACACTGGGATTCCTCACCGATCTACGCATATTTCGTAGCATCATTGATACTGACCCGTCTTCCGTACAGCATATATTAGCTTTGCAACCACGCGCGCCTCCGATTCGTGTCATTTTGGGAGCAATGCGCTCAAACGAGATTATAGACAAAACCTTCCCGGGTAAGATGGTGCTCTTCTTGCAGATCACGTTAAACCCTGGTCGTGTCTACCATAACATGTGAGCACTCAGGATACTGTGTGCGGTGTTGTTTTGGAACGTAATATACGTAGATCACGGTATACATGTACTATATGTTGCTTCGCTTTGAGTAGAAATTCTAAGCCCACCGCAGCGCAGCGGAGGTGGTCGGCCCTCTCTACACCAACCAACCATGCCCTAGCGTCCGCGGAGCGGGCGCCCAGATCGCTAGTTCCCGCTTCCTTACCGAGTAACCTGTCGGTCTGTCTGTCCGTCTGTCAATCCGTCCGTCGCACTCCCTGTCTTTCTGCTTTGGCCTGCCTTTTTGTATGGCTACACTCGGCCTTTCTAATACAGTTTCTTCCCATCGTACCGACCGCGCCTATCTTTCTGACTCGACCTAACTATGCCAAAATTACAATTATAGCAAAAGCGTTACACAATTAACTCGCGCCCTGATTGGTCAATATTGACCGACCTGTGACACTGACTGGATCTGTCGCACGATCAGACCGTCTCTCGCCCTCGCGATTGGACGTAAGTTAAACATTTCTGCCGAACACGAAACGCATCGATTGGTTGCAAACAGCCAGGCGAGCTGCGCAGATACTTGATTATTGACATTCAGCTACGCAAAACCTGTCGTATGTACTGCAAGTCGGGCACAGTAACCACTTTATTTTTTAAGCGGCTCTGCACACTTCTCAAATAGAGATATTTATTATTAATGTAGACTTCACAGACCAGTATTTTGTAAGAGCTCTGGGATGTTATTTTCCACGCACTTTTTCAAAGTAGAGTATTTTTGTCATTATGTATAAAAAAAAATTAAAGTAGACTTCACGACATTTGCGTTAGCTGCACCCGGGCACCGCACTGCATCCGCGCATGGTACCTACGTGGTATTGTTTAAAGTCATTGTTATTGCTTAAACTATGTTTTGCTCGAGAAATGAAAACAGCATTATTTAAGCGATTGCAAAATTTTATTTATAATGTATTTGCTTAATAATGCGTACCAGCATTAAATGGCCGTGTATTGGCTAATACTAAGTATATTGTTTTGACGTATTTTATGGTAAAAACAGTTTCACGTTTATCATATAATAATATTTTTTAATTTTTTGCCTAAATGATAATATACTCCCAGTAGTAAATATTCGTCGGAATACCTAATAATTTTACGCACGTTAGTATTTTGTTTGCAGATGGAATGTTCATCCGTTTTATAGCCTAGATCGAGCATGGTCGGAGCGTAGAACTTTTAATACGCGTAAAAATGACATGGAAAGAGGCAGGCTCCAATTTTTTTCCATTTATCAGCCAGACTAGCTGTACTTTTTTAGACCTCGATTTAATAAAACGACCTCTATTTGCATGCATTATGAATCGAGCATAATTTTACGCACGTTAGTATTGTGTTTTGCAGATGGAATGTTCATCCGTTTTATAGCCTAGATCGAGCATAGTCAGAGCGTAGAACTATTAATACGCGTAAAAATGAGATGGAAAGAGGCAGGCTCTAATTTTTATCTTAGATTGAATTACACAATTATCAGCTAGACTAGCTAGATCGATTTGTACTTTTTTAGACCTTGATTTAATAATTCGACCTCTATATACATGCATTATAAATCGAGCGTCAGGCTTATTGTGAAAGCACAAAACCATTGAAATACGCAATAAATTATAATAGTTTCTTCACAGTTTGCAACATGGCGAGACCCCCGTGCAAGGCCAATATTGGACGAGATATTGTGCGGCGCTGTATTGCCTGCGAGAACGGCCCAAAAGAGATTAGGTTCTGGGACGAAAAGCCTCCACCGCCTGATTTGGCCGAAGTGCGCCGCCAGGAAAGCCTGTCAAACGTCAAGAAGGCGATGGGTCCTGACTGGTACCCCAAGAAGAAAAAGAGGCGCAGCCGCCCTCGCAAGCTGACCGCCCGAAACGCCAAGTACATCGAGCAAAAGAAGCAGCAGAAGGGCAAGTAATTGGTAAATATACCCTTTTAGGCCCCGATTTTTCTACCTATATTTGTATTTAGTATACTGGTTGACGGTACGAGGCTTGAAGCCGCACATACGGTAACTGACTATGGCGCTGCCAATAGTGTTGACGCACCTACAGAGGGTAGCGCGTTTCCAATAATAATTAGCGCATGGTGTCTACTGCGAACCCTTGCAAGCTGACCGTCCCTATCTGCTTCCGCGTAACAATAGATCGAGAGTACACTCGCTCACTTGGATACATGCAAACCATGCTATCTGTGACATCAGCGCTCACAGCGTATGTTCCATTAATGTGCGCTCACAAATTGAAACTACAGCATCGAGTGAGCACTACACGCGATGATTTAGTTGCTGTCTACATAGATACGAGCACGTGTGCGGTAGCGCAAACAATACCGGTGGGTGTGGTAAGTCGAACTGTCTGTACGCAGTACTATACTTAGTGTCCTGTCCATAATGGTCAAGATAAGAGCTCGACTCAGTCGCGGGTAGCTATAAGGTGTACCCGCCGCGCGCATAGATACTGCGTTGAATATAGGTGACAGACGCGCGGTCAGCTTGCCAGTATCGCTGCAGTATGGCCTGTACCCAGTAGTGACCTGCTTGGTCATATAAACTGATACATCAGAAGCGTAAGCACAGTAAGCCAGCACGACGACGAAAATGTACCGAGAAAGCGACAGTGATCCTATACATAGGTTTTAGATATCACGAGCGCGTGGTATACACACCTCGCAATATATACACGGATACATCAAATAGCACGCCGAGTTGATAAATAGGCAGCAAAAGTACTTCATATAATGTACCTGAGCGACGATTCGAATCAAGTCTAAGATATCTACGATCTGATAAAATCTGCCTACAGTTATGTGGCTTCGTATGTTCGTCATACATATCGGAGCCAGTAAATGTCACTCGAAAGGGTCTACGCCACTCTATCAGTCAGAAACTATGCAAATAAGTCAGTATGTGCGGCATCTATGCAAGTAGAATCAATGCATGCGAAAGATAGTGGAAACACCCTTCAAAAATATCATAAAGAGCTCAGCAGAACAATTGCAGCGCATAATATTGGTGTTTGTCGCGACTATCGGCAAAATCTACCTGTCCTAAAAGATACTTCGCGCGAGGAGCTGACTAAACCTTTCTCTAATAGACCGTCGCAATCAATGATATGGTGTCGACTGCCTCACGGCGATGACGTGACAGATGATATTATGTTTGAGTAGACGTATTTACTCCAGCTAAACTGGGATTCCTCACCGGTCAATGCCAATTTGAATCATCACTGATACTGACATGTCTTCTGAACAGCGTTGGTTAGCTTTCCAGCCACGCACGCCTCCGATTCGTGTCATTTTGGGAGCTTTTCGCTCAAATGCGATTATAGACAAAACCTTCCCGGATAAGATGGTGCTCATCTTGCAGATCATGTTAAACCCTGGTCATATCTACCAAAACATGTGAGCACTAAGGATACTGTGTGCGGTGTTGTTTTGGAGCGTAATGTAAGTAGAACACAGTATACATGTACTATATGTTACTTTGTTGTACGTAGAAACGCTAAGCACACCGCAGCGCAGCGGAGATGATCAGACCACACTACACCAACCAACCATGCCCTAGCGTCCGCGGAGCGGGCGCCCAGAGCGCTAGTTCCGCAGCGATACAGGTATGCTGAACGCGCGTCTGTTAGCAGTAGCCAACGCGATATATACGCGCGAGGCGGGCACACCTTATAGTCATCCGCGACTCAACCGAGCTCTTATCTCGGTCATTATGGGCAGGGCACTAAAGTACAGTACTGCGTACAGCCACATCGACTTGCCACGTCCATCTGTACGGTCTGCACTGTCACGCAGTGGTAGAATCTATGTAAACAGCAGCTTATTCGTCGCACGTAGTTCCCACTCAATACTGTGGTTTAAATTGTGAGCGCCAATTAGTGCAATATACGCTATAAGAGCTGATGCTACAGATAACATGGTTTTGCGTGTGCCCACGTGAGCGAGTGTACGTGCCATCTACGGTGACGCGTACGCAGATAGGGACGGCCAGCTTTCAGAGGTACACAGTACATACCTCGTGCTAGATATTATATGAAACGCGCTACGCTCTATAGGTGCGTCAACACGCTTGGTAGCGCCACAGTCAGCTTACAGTATGTGCGACCCCAAGCCTTGCACCGTCAGCCAGTATACAACGTTATGCGGGGTAAGGGAATATAATGATGTATATCCAAATCACCTGCTCTTCTGCTGCTTCTTTTGCTCAATGTACCTGACGTTTCGGGCGGTCAGCTTGCGAGGGCGGCTGTGTCTATTTTTCTTCTTGGGGTACCCGTCAGGGCCCATCACCTTCATGACGTTTGGCAGGCTTTCCTGGCGGCGCACTTCGGCCGAATAAGGTGGTGGGAGATTTTCCTCCCAGACCTTAACCGCTTTTGGGCCGTTCTTGCAGGCAATACAGTGTCGCACGCTGCCCCATCCGCTGATTGTACGGAACGCGTAGCCGTACTGCAGCTTCCCGCAACCGACGCAGCGCGCCCGGGAATCCGTCGTAGACCGCTGCGGGTTCAGCTGAAACAGGTCAATCTTCGCCTCGCACTGCTTGCACGTAGGACCCACCATTTTGCAAACTGTGAGTATGTTAGCAAATTATATTGCTTTAACCAATTACTTGCGTCCAAATATTAGCCAATAGCACGGTACTGTAAGGCTGGTTGTTATTATTAGGCAAAATATTAAACTGTTTTAAAATATTACTATTTGGCTTAGCTTTAATATATTATTATCAGATTTCCAAACAAATACATACTTTACATGCAATATAAAGTGACTAAAACAATTATCTATCGTGCGCGCATGCATTCGTCGGGTACGGTGCACGGGAGCAGATACCGCAATGACCGTGCAGCCACGCGCCTTCATTGCACGGTGGCAGTGTTGAGTGTCAGGTGAAGTAAATAGGATATATATTCGCAAAGTCCCTACAAAAAGCGCTGGTTGTGAAGCCTACTTTAATATTAAAAAATACTATCGTCTCTACTTTAGAAAGTCTGTGGAAAATAGCATCGCCGAGTTCTTACAAATGCGGCCTGTGAAGCTTATATTAATATCGTCTTTACTTTGAAAAGTGTGTGGAAAATAACATCCCAGAGCTCTTACAAAATACTGGTCTGTGAAGTCTACATTAATAATAAATATCTCTATTTGAGAAGTGTGCAGAGCCGCTTAAAAAATAAAGTGGTTACTGTGCCCGACTTGCAGTACATACGACAGGTTTTGCGTAGCTGAATGTCAATAATCAAGTATCTGCGCAGCTCGCCTGGCTGTTTGCAACCAATCGCTGTGTTTCGTGTTCGGCAGAAATGTTAATCTTACGTCCAATCGCGAGTCCGAGAGACGGTCTGATCGTGCGACAGATCCAGTCAGTGTCGCAGGTCGGCAGGTATTGCCCAATCAGGGCGCGAGTTAATTGTGTAACGCTTTGGATATATTTGTAATTTTGGCATAGTTAGGTCGAGTCAGTAAGGTAGGCGCGGTCGGTACGATGGGAAGAAACTATATTGGAAAGGCCGGGTGTAGCCATGCGAAAAGGCAGGCAAAAGCAGCAAGACAGGGAGTGCGACGGACTGATTGACAGACGGACGGACGGACAGACACGCTGCAAGTTTAGGTGACGGGAAATGTAGCAGAGTAGCTTCAATACAAGAACGAAAATTCGTGCTAAAAAATACACTTTTATTCAAAGACATTTTAAAGTAGCTAGCAAAGGTCGTTGTTCATGTTAAAACGAGCCGGGGACGTGCGTGAGTTGAAGAGTGTCCTGCGTGGGCGTCGAGCAGCTGCTCCGGAACTGGACCTTCAGCTCAGCGTGACTAAGGCGATTGTGTGGCTCAGAAGAGTGCAGGACAAGAAGATTAGGAGCGAGGAAGTCTCACTCTCTCTTTTACTTTGTTGATCTTAAGAGAAAATACGAATCGCGGATATTTTAGCAGGTTATGCGCTCAATGACTATTGTCAAAGCCTGAGACGCTCGCGACGGCAGTCCTGCGCCAACTCCGGTACCGACGCCCAGCGAAAGGTTTGGTATGGCGGATAAAGCCGAAGAGATGCGTACCGCCACTGTTCGCGAAAAGGACGGTGGTAACACCTTGGTAACCGCCCCGCGGCTGCCAAGGACAACGTAGACTGCAACATGGCGAAGGTGGTATCACTGCTGGAAGGATTGGCGGAAAGGCTGGAGTGACTTAAGAAGTCACAGACGGAGATGGAAGATAAGAGACGTGCGGTAAAGGTCGACCTCCCATGTCGCCGTCCGTCAACTCCGGTTTGCTCGGATGTGCCTTGGGTAGAGGTGCAAGGATGCAACTCGACACGTTGGGCGGGTCTCCGAACACGCCGCTCACTGTGACTCTGCGGAGACATGTGGCGGCAACACAGTACTTCTTGCATCAGAAGTCAGGATGTGGGATGCCGATGTCAAAGCTGTAGAGGCTATATGCAGCAGCACAAGCAGCGCCTTGTGGGCCTGCGGGTTCAGCGTCACCGCCCCATGGCGCACCGCCACAACCTGGGGCCGGTCGATTCCCGGACCAAGAGAGATCTCTGGATGCTTAAGCGATAATCGACTCCAACACGAAACTCGCGCGAAGCTCTTCAGGTTCATCGAATTTGTTTAAGACGAGAACCGCATGCTTCAAAAGCAGATCGCGAGGGGGCGCGAGTCCTTCAAAGCAAAGATGGCATCCAACACTTCCCAGCTAAACAAGCTCTATCGCATGTTGTCCGACCTTATTCACGGTGATACATCGAATGTCCAAGCGCTACCCCCGTTTTCGCGCCCTTGGACCTTTGATAAACTTCCGGATATGATGATCCTGAATCCAAATGAACTTTACTACAGTATTTTGTATGCTAAAATCTGATTTATTTGCGAATCCTATAATATAGCCATTTTATGGCCTACCCCCGCGAAAACGGAGTGCAGTACTGTACCACGGATAGCCAGTCTATGTGGCGCTGCACATTACCTAATCAAGGCTTTGGCGGGGAGAATCTAAGTTGAGGAGCTCCCGTGCAAAAACACAAACTCAAAATGTACAGTACGTTTGTGCAAGAAATAAGCCATATCCGTACGGTACATGTATTAGAGTCGTGCACCTCCAATTCGGCACCGGTATCAGTCGATACCCTGCCATATTTTATGATTACGCGACTCGGATGCGTAATTTCCTTTGCCCATCACCACCCTAGCAATTAACCTCAACGGTTTTCCCCTCCTCGCGGAGGGATGACACGCCGCATCGATCTGATTTTAAATTTTGGATCGAACGTCTTCATACAAACACACACTTTGATTTTTACCGCCAAAGACAATGGGACATCGCCCTTCCTCCTAAATGTCCCTAACTCTAGCACAAAAGCGGTCTTTGTGCGAGAAGCATCCTGCATGCTCTCACTCCGAACTTACTCATTCGGCAACGGAGCGCTTTAAGACCCCCCAAGCAGTAAAGCGCACTACCGTCCAGAGTATTCTTAAGCGGTCGGCGGACGTTGCCGCCTTGCCGGATGCCTATCGCGACCGGAAGCGCTGTTGCGCGCCAGCGATTCGCGCGTCTGACGCCAAGATTTTGCAGAAGATTAAAGTAAATTTTGTACTGAATTAACAAAACAAATATCAGTGCACTGGATTTGCGTTTGTTTTTTGCTTTACGTTGTGCACTTATGCCCTGGCACTGTTGATATGGCCCGCCTTGCCGAATTGGAGGTGCACAACTGTAGTGAGTTTGCAGAACAGCTCGCACGAGAATGATCGAGCAACAAGAGCACTCCCATAAGCGAACGATACCTCTTTATTTCGCAAGTTGAAAGTACCGGTACTGTGTGGTAATTTTGCTTGTGAAATTTGGCAAAAATCCTTTTAAAATATAAATTGCATTGAGGACTGATTTACTATAATTCGCGCGACTTAAAGTGCATTGAGGACTAATTCACTATAACTCGCGCGACTTAAAGTGCATTAAGACTGTAACTCGCCCGACTTAAAGTGTGAATTAATGGAAAATTCGTAACAAGACGAGCAGCTCTCTATTCCGAAATAATATCATCTTTTCGTGCCGGTCCCCGGTGTCTTTGGGATCGAAGATGCTGACAACGTAATCAATAAAATTGACCACCACAGCACACCAGTGATCCAATTCGCATTTTGCCGGCTTCCTTCTATCTCTTCGCCCACAACTTGATCAAATTTGTCCCGTTATATTTCCTTCCAATCTCTAAGTGTGGGCTCTTTCACTTTCAGCTCGCGCGAAGCGTCTTCGATGGTTTAAACGGAATGGGCTTTCCACCGCTTCAGTAGTTCTACCTTTTCCCTCACACTTGCGTTTAGCCATCGGGGGTTGATTCTAAAGTGGCAGTCCCCTACAATCACAATTTTAGAACCTGAAAATAGAATCAGAATAATTAACTTTTACTCGCGAGTTAAACTGAATTGGACTCGGATCTAAGTTAACTCGCGCGAATATAAATGAATGGCTTCTACGATGCGGAGCAATATGGTTTGCATATTAAGTGGCGCGAGCTAACCCCTGTAGAGCGTATGTCATACATGTACAACCACACAGAAGCACATACCTTAACATGTAGACGTCTATGTACGCATACGGCTTCTTTCGTGCACAGACGTACTGTACATTTTAGTTCATTTTTTGCACGGCGCTCCGAAACGGGCGCTCCTTAGATTCTCCCATTTGGCGTCAGTACGTGTGTCGGTATGAAACGTGGTTTGCCCATCCCGAGGGCTATGCAAAGTGCACCTTTTGGTGGACCAAAGTGTGGTGAGCACATACACGTTTTGACATTTGCCCACTACAAATGAAAACGAATCCTTGCTAAAATGGGAGCGGTAGTCCGTATGTACCCGACACCCTCTCAATGAGAGTATCATCGTCCCTTCGTCGAGAGAACACAAATTATGAGGATCAGCTCTTGCGAACGAGCTCGTACATCTTCATTGTCGCAGCGAGCTCAAAGCTACTAAGTAAGGCCGTTTTCGGTTTGCAGGGACAAATCCAGCTTGGTTGAAAATAATCTAGATCTGTAGAACAGTCGTTTTGTTAAGTAAAATAAAGATAAAATAGGTTTTCATCTGAAGAGCGCTGGATTTGAAGGCGTCTGCGACCGCCAACGAATATACCCAGGTAGGCAAAGGAAAAAATACCGATCACCAGGGAAACATGGTAGGCAGCGACGACGACGACGACGAGCTGTGGCTCCTCCTAGAGCTTGCTAAAATGCTGGAGGCGGCAACTCAAGAGCGAATAGCACCCAAGGAAGCTATACCACGGCTATTGAGCACAGTAACCCACAGTCACGTTTTTTTTTTCAGTCAATCTACACCAGTCCTAATCCATTTCTGTTCCGAGATCACTTCCGAATGGATAATAGCTCCAATGACGCGCTTTTTACCCAGCCCTTTGACTTGACACCTCTGTTGCTTTTTAAGGATGCATCGCTGCGCGCTGCTAGGTAGCACTTAAGCAGTGTTTATCATCCGCACGCCTCCAGGTCGCTCTTTGCTTCTTCGTCTGCTGCTGCATTCGTTGGTTTTAAAACGGGAAAATGACACCAAGTGAGTGGGTACATGAAAGTTGTGACGGAAATTGTATTTTGATCACAGACGAAGATGGTGAACCCAGCTTTCGTACCGACTCACTTACTGTCGCAACTTGGCATTCAGCAAATCCCGTTGTTGGTCGGTGGTGGCCAGTCCCATTTCCGTCTATTTCGTAGCAAAGTACAGTAGCGGTCGAGTGGGCATCTGGCGACTGAGAGACTCGCTCAAACATGGCACCACGATACGCAGAGCCCGAGAAGCGCATGAGCGTAGCACGCACTACGAAGACCGGGTACTTCAAGGCAAAGTGACGCAAGAAATGTCGTATGGCACGGCGTGCCCCAGCTTCAGACTCGAAACGAACATATCGCGGTACAAAGCAAGCCAGTCCGCTCAGTCAATACTGTACGATTACCAAAGGTGACTCCTACTCGGTCCCGTGGATTGCAAGAATAGGAAAGACGGTGAAAGAGAGGGACAATAAAGCAGACGTCGTACAATTAGCTGATTTAGTCAAGTTGGTGGATCTCCCTGAAGACAAGGAGACATGCGTTCTCAGTGAAGGTGGCCATCAGACAGAGAAACCAGACATGATTTACCTGGATGGAACTTGCGAAAGCGACGACGACCAACACAGCCACGGTAGTGACGAACTCCAGTTCAGCCCGTCTGTTTACCATAACAGTGACAACAATATTTCGATAGAGTCGCCCACACCAGAAATAATCTGTCTGCTTGACAGCAGTGATGAGGAACAGGTTGAGACTACTACCGGTAACATATCTGTAGCCTGGCCTGACAATGTTATCCAGATAGATCACACGGAGAATCCCGACGATTTAATTGTTCCTGACATAGGCCCCGTGGATTGGTGTGGCTGTAAGAATGTTTGTAAGCCTAAGAGCTGCCTCAATGATCTAAGCAGCATTTTTTGCTCCCGGAAACCGGCTGCAGCAACTAGGTTGCCTGCAACTAGCTGAGGGCTCAATTGGTTATTTTGGTTTTACGACGCAGTAAATCAATTAGGGAACAATTGTGGTAGAGTACGCTGGTGTCTTAATTGCACATGATTATTCGCTTGACCAAGAGAGAGTGAGTGATTATAATGTTGCTCCGGCGGTTCGTTCATCAAGAAAACAAACGTTATGGATCGAGGCCCATGACCGAGGCTCTATCTCCCGCTTCACGAACCATTCGTGCTCGGCTAACTTCTCCCAAAATAATTCGAATAATATACAGCGTGCAAAACTTCAGATCAAACCCCGTGTTTGCTGCCACAGATATCATAGCAGCTCTGCGATCACAAAACGTCAGCGTTTTCGTGAATACGTAACCATTGCGTTTGAGTAGCGTAAAAAACCAAGTGTAATTTTCGGCATCCTCAGATTCAACCAGTCCAAATACCAGCGTCACATTTCACAGGTTGCCATCTCGATCAACAAGGTGCATCTGCATGCAACTATACGTTGGACACTTTGAGTGACTACAGTCAATCCCAACTACAGATTGGCAAGCCTTACTAGCCTCTGCAAAAACTTTCAAAATGATGATGGCTCTTTTGAAACGTCCTTAATCGGTTTGTTCAGCGATTCCAACAGTACCGGGATTGAGTGACGCAAATTGATCCAGGTAGCTAGGGATACGTTGGTACGAAAGTACCAGCTGATCGCTAGTGACATCGTTGAGCTGTTGCCGCGCTCTGTAAAGCGTACTGCGTTTCTTCACCAGTGAAATCCCGTCTCTTGCCTGGACCTGAACTGTTAATGCGGTAGCTGAAACAGAGCCATCAGTGGCAGAGGTGCTGCTGAACGTTGGTAACTCTGCAATCTGGCGACCAGTGGGATTGGCAGCTGAAACACAATTCTCGTGTTCCAAGTTCACTGAGAAAACCCGCCAAGTGCCGAAGGAATTGTGTGTGTAGAACACTCAAATACCGTCCGATATGGATTCCTTACACAAACCACAACAAATCGCCGAGTTAGGTCGGCGCTTGTATGGCCTGCGCAGAGGGTGGTCCCCTCGCGGTGCGGCCCAGCCGGGACAGACGAGTGGCTCGCTTCCACTGAGTTCCGACTAACCAAGTCAGAGCACTTCCGAGGCTCCGCCGAGTTTGGCTCGGCAGAGCTCGCTCACAAACCCTGTGCCCTCCACCAAAGGATGGACGACGGCGCGCGAGCGCTTTAACAGGTCACCGAGCGCAGAGGCTGCTCAGCTAGAAGTGTCACGGCACCCGGGCTATCCGACTTACCGGCCCGCTAAGTTCGCGGGGTTTTCTTTCGCGCGTAGCGAGACTTTTGTCCTACCCGCACCGACCTAATCTCTTGGCGCTACCAGTCAATACCCTACAAGCTATGCCTCTCGAGTATCAACGGCAGTCATAATCCAGCCCTATGCAGGGACTTACCGGAACAGTGTACACGTGTCTTAGACTAGGAAAATCCTGCTCTGTTATCTTCTGGGAGCCTTTTCGGCTCCCCCTATTTAATCATATTCTTCTCATACAAATATCTAGTGAAATGTAGTCGTTTCGGATCTTTATCGACCCTTCCGCTGGGTTCCGGCGACCGTTGAACTCAGCAACCATCCGGATACCATCATCCGGACAGATCGCTTAGTACTTACCGTGATCCTTTGTTCCTAAGCTCTGAAATTTTGAGACCGAGTCCATTCTTGGTCTAAAGTAGGTTGATGTATGGCCGACTCCGGAAATCCCTTCACCACAACTGCCCCGGTTATGATACGAGCCGAGCTGGTGAGTGTCTTAATCCTTCATTTGGTTCTGCCACCGTTGGTCCATACTCGGCTGATGGCGTCTCGCGGTTCTCCACCACCTTCTTCGATACGTTCGCTGGCTCTACTGTTGGTCACCTGGCAGCTCCTTACGCCCCTTGTCTGTTTCTCCAGCACAACTCACGGTGCCATCCTTCTCCACCGACTCCTCGTCGAGGTGAAGGCGTGTCCGCTGAGTCGATTCCTCGACCCGTTGGCACTCGTGGGGTTAGCGACCGGCATGAAGCTGGGTTGGTCGACCTGACAACTTCCCATGGGTCTGACGCGGGGTCGGCGAAGGCTTCTCGCGCGCGCCCTCCTGGTCCACCGAGCTTGCCGGGACACAACTTCGGGCGCCACCAGCCAGTCGAGCTCGGCTGCCCCAGTAAGTATTGCCTCCCTCATGGCAATGGTTACTCAGCAGGGATACGAACGCCAGGAGGAATTGACCTTCTTGGTGAGGCTCATGGCCTACGGGTTCACTCGCTCCGTGGAGCCTTCTGATCCCGCGCAACGTCGAGCGATCCGGCATGCTACCGCAGCTGAGGAGCTGTTAGAAATCTTGAGCGACCACTACGCTGCTCTTGATTATTCCCAGACCATCGGGGACCCCAGAGCCGACAATCAGGCTGACCAAGAAGAGAATCGCGCGCTAACTCGGCGATTGGACACTCTCGCACTCAGCAACGTTGACTTGTCAATCCAACTATTATCGGCACAACAACAGGTGTATCGGCTGGAGGCTGCTGCCACGCAGTCTGTGAACCTCACCGCTTCTCTGCGAAAAGCCGTAGCCCTAAGCGAAGCAAAACTTGTTCGGGCTGTCGAAGCTGAGCAAGGCAAGGTTGCGGTCGCGTTGAGGCAGGCTCGGCTCCACCATCAGCATGTCTTGGATCGAGACGCTGAGATCACGACTCTTCTCCAATCCATCACCGAGAAGGATGCAGCGTATGCCACTCTCCAGTGCATTGCCTCCAAACATTTCGAGCAGCTGCAGGAATCGGTACAGCTGTACCGCTCAGCCGGTAATCAGCCCTTGCAGCACGCTTAGTTGGTGATCGCCGGTCATCGGTCAGGGATCTTGCGGCAGAAGCGGATCATCCGCCGGAACGGTACTCTTCCGATGCATGATCCTCACATGGCTGGTGGCGCCGGGTTGGAGGTTCCAGGACTCGATCAGTCCGACCTTCGTCTGAACGCCCGGTTGTGTCGCATCTTGTAGTTTCGCTTTCCCGAAGTCCTCAGCGTTCCTCTTCGCCGAGTGTGACCCCGGTCGCATCTGCTCCGTCTCGGCAGAGTTCGACTGCGTCGCGTATCCCACGAACAACGCCTGTTACGCTGCCACGCGCTCTTACTCTCCCATTGACGACGTAGCGGATCCGGGCATCGCAAGCGGTTTCCAATGATTGTCGCTTGACCCTTCACATGGCTCAGCTCCGCGAGGTGCCGTTTATGCATTTCGGCTCAACCCGTTGTTGGAATGCATTACAGGACACATTGACTGGCGAAGTGCAGCTGGAACTTGTCGGTGGCAAGTGACCTACACCGTGCTCTCTTGAAGGAATACGAGCTGTCATGGCTATCTTCGATCCGAGCCATCCCTGTCAGCGTCTTCGGCGGATGCTTCCCGAGCTTCCCTTCTTCCTTTCTCCGTCGGTACTGGAGGAAGCTCGGCGGGGTCTGGTTTCCCAGTCTCCGCCTCGTACCTTGATGCAGGTTCTTGGAGATATGTGGGTGAAGCTCCGTGGCGACAGTTCTTTGGACTCGGCGGGGCGGTCTATCACAACGGATGAGCAAGTGACTCCTTTCTTCGTCGCTCTCTACGAGCGTCGCCACTGGATTGTCGAGCCAAGCGTGTTGAAGGGCCTCTATCCCAACTTGAACCCGACAGCCACGCCTACTCAGCTCGCAGAAGTGTATGAGCTGTGGCCGGTGTACAAGCTCGAGCGCAAACGCCGTAATGACCTTGGTTGTTGCTGTCTACGACCAGCTCAACTCGGCGGTCACACAGATGCTCGGCGGCGAGCCTGCTCCTCTCGTGGATGCTGAGGTATACTTTGATCCGTCCGTTCTTCACTATTCCCCGGTCAACCTTTCGTTGGTCCCGGCCAGAAGTGATTGGGTTCAGTGCGCGCACGACGTGGATCTAGCCGAGCCCTGGCGAGCTTGGTGGTTGACAGACCCGGCTGTTCATCCGTACAATACGTGTTTCCGTGCTCGGAACGTGGACTTCTTGGCTTTCGCTCCGCGCGGTATGGACCCCCAGGTCGTTGATGACGCTATCGAAGAAGGTTTCGACCTTGCCGAACAAGCGCCTTCAACTTTCGCCTAGGGTGCCCTGCCACGGTTGATCGTCAAGGTATTCGCATCTTCGCGGGGTCTTCCGTTGGTGAGCTCGGCTCGGAAAACGAGCGTGCGTCTGATGACGACAAGGCGGGCGATGGGTTGGGTTCTCCCAACCTCCGCGGTGCGTCCCCGAGTACGTCTCTGTTCGGCACCCCAATTCCGGGTGGAACAGATCCGCCTCACCCTACGTCAGCTGAGTCGGGTTCTGGGGCGCAGGTTCCTCTTCCGCCCACCTTTGCGCCAGTCTCCTTGGCGAGCTCGGCGACGATACTCCTTGCTACGGCTGCAGATGCTGCATCTCCCCCACCGGCTTTTCAGGGAGGGATGTATGTTGCGCCGCAACTCCTCCAATCATCGGGTCCGTTGAACTCCCCACTGTTGTCTCCATCGCGTTCACCTCCTTTGGAGTCTGGATCGCCTTCTTTTTCATTCTGCTTTCGACTGAGCGTCACTGTAGGTATCGTTCATCACCCCATTTCGTAATTATTCAGTATATGCAATGTTGACACGGTAGCATTCCATCTCAACTCGTCCTGTGTCGTCTGCTCAGTTGGTGTAACATTTGGTGCAATAGCTTTAATCCTCATCTGCAACTTGCACCATTTGCAGACGGTTTTCACGCTTCTTCTGTCGTAGATGGTCAAACAGGAGGCCTCCACATGACAAATGCGACAGTGGTTCCCATGTAGGCTCATCGTAAACGACCCACTTAACCTGAAACTTCTGCTGGGACCGTGACGTACTCGTGAACAGTGGTAACTCATCGTCAAGAATGGCTTCGACTCCATACTGGTTCACACTTGCGTCGGGCTCCCAGCTATCTTCCGGTAGTAATTCCTCGTCAAAGTCAAATTGCTGAGTCTCTTCGAGGCTAGTGGTTAGCCTCGTCTTGGGTGTCTCGCCGAGTTCGGTGACTGCTTTCAGACGCGATACATGGACCCTATATCCGCTCTTGTCGGGCAACTCCAGTTCATAAGCAAATCACTCCACCTTTTTCTTCACCCTGGGTGATCCATGCCATCGATTTGCTAACTTCTTTGTCAGGCCCGACTTGACTCGCTCCAGAAACAGCCAGACTTGGTCTCCTTTTTTGAACAAAGATGAAGTGGATTCATCGCCTCGTTCTACAACTTCGGCTTCGTCGTTTGCTGCGTTGGGAATGTTTCTTTTCTCCTTCTTGCTCAGTGTCTCATCGCGTTCTCGAGATCGCCTAGCTGTTTCTCGCACTTGGAACTCGGCTGCTAGCCGTAGGGCAACTTCCCGTTGTATGTTCGCTTCTCGGCGCCACTCGACAGCATCCGCCGAGATAGCCGAGCGTCCTTGTCCATGTCGTATTGAGCTCTTCATAGCCTTGAGTGTAGACTTGGCGTCCCAGCCATGCACTAGATAGAAAGGGGTTTCTCGCCGAGTCGAGGCTCTTAAATTGTTGATAGCTTGTACCATCTTCTCGGCGATGTCATCCCAGTCGGCCTGAAGCGGGTCTTCTACGTAGACTCGTATAGTTTGGACCATTGTCTTTACTGACCTCTCTTGTTGACTGTTGTATTGTGGTCGGTAACTCAGCGTAGCCCTTGATCTCGACTGCATCATCTCGGAGAACGTATGAAACACGTCACTCATGAACCTTGGATCTCGGTCGTGTCGTATCAGTGACGGAGCTCCGAACCTCCTGAAGACGCATTCTTCAAACACCTTGGCCACATCGAGTGCCCCAATGTCGCTCATAGCTTTAGCGGAAACGAACCCCGTGAAGCTGTCCTGGAACAGCAGCAGCGCAGTATTGCCCCGCTGAGTTCGAGGTAGGAGAATTACGAAATCCATTGACACGACCTGGTATGACCGGTCTGACACCACGTTTTCCGGCGAGCAACCTCTCAACTGTGGCTTGCTCTTACTGATACTGCAGTCCTCGCAGGCTCTAACATGTTTCACCACGTCGGCGTAAAGACCAATCCAGTAGTAGTCGGCCTTGACTCTATGATAAGCTCTGACGATGCCTTGATGACCCTATGTAGTATCTCGTCGATCATAGTTGACGGGATCACCAATCTCAGTGAGAGGATCACCTCACCGAGTTTGCCTCGTTGGCGCGTCTCATCTCGGTGGTATAACGGACCGTCTTCACTGAGTACGAATACTTCTGCAACCTTGCCAGCATTCGGAGCTCGACGGTGCGTAAAGTCCTCGAATTCACCCTCAGGTACGCCTCAGATCGGCCCACCTAAGTTCTTCGTCTTGTACCTTCGCGATTCATCGTCTCCGCTCAGTCTGTACTAACACTAGATCCATGTTGTTGGCATTCGGAGCTGTCCGGGTTGAGTCAATCTGCAACCCTACTTCAGCATTCGGGGTCGTACGATTGGTCCGCCGAGTCGACGCCCTGTTGTCTTGTTCGAAATCATCTCCGCTGCTTTCAAGTGCGGATTCTCCAGGTTTGGTGGTATTGTTTCACGATCCTGATTTCCTTCTTTGGCCCTAGCCAAGTTTTTTAAGCTCATCCTCAAAGCGAACTCAGCGTACACGGCTACGTGTGACTACCGTGACGATCGGGGCTTCAGCTGGGTTGTCTATGGCATACAGCCCTTCGGCCACTCGGTTAATCGTTTTCAGTTCTGCTTTCCGATCCGTCCCGAGAGTTACCCGTCCGGCTTTTGTTTCGAGCGCCTCTGTAGTGAGCGAATCAGCCGATATGTTATAGTGTCGCGCTATGTGTCGATACCGGATCGAGTTGAGTCGCTTAGTGAGATCCTTGTGTCGTGCCAACATCACTTGCAACGTCTCTTTCTTGCATGCTATCACCCCCCATGGATTCCTGGATTGTAAGCCGGGAGTCACCCACGACTGTTATCCCTCGGCCAATCGCCACCAAGACGCCATTGTTCATGCCGGTATACTCGGCAATGTTGACCGTGGTGGACGACAGGTACGCACCCGCAGCAATCTCAATGTCCCAATTCGGAAGGCGCCACAGGATCCACGAACAGCTTCCATACCCGCCATACTTGGCTGTCTTCGCTGAGCCATCAAATGAAAGTACAGATCCCGCGACGTCAGCTGGTATTCGGGCGTACAGCAGTTCCGGGTCCATTCTAACTGTCGCTGAGCTCTTGGAGGGAGGCGCGAGGTGCTTCAGAGCCTCGTCGAGTCCAATGAACGGTGCTATCGACGCCAGGAGCAACTGGGCGAAATCTACATCTCGTTCGCGTACTCGCTTCACCTTCAAATCGTAGGGCGACCTCATCACTGCGAAACTGACTGCGCGGCCGTATGACGACTTCGACTTGAACACCCATTCCAGCGTTGAGAAGTGGGTGTAGACGTGAATCGTCTTCCCTGCCAAGAGAGTGTAGCACACTTTGAGTAATTGTAACAGTGCGACCACGTCTTTCTCAGCGGGATGATAGCCGAGTTCATTCTCCTTGAGCACGCGTCCGCAGAAACAAACTGGGTGCAGCATGTCGTCGTGCGGCTGCATCATAGTACTGCTCAGTGCCCAGACATTAGCGTACAGCATTATGTGGACTTCCTTCACCGAGTCGAAATGTCGAAGAATTGGAGCGTCCGCTACCCGCTTTTGTAACTCGGGGAATGACGCTTTTGTTGACGTCAAGTCACCCCCAGGACCAAAATTCGTTTCCTTTAGTTGATAGAACACCGCTCCATAAGCAGCCAAGTTCTGGATGAATCGACCGTAGTAGTTAAGTGCACCGAGGAAGGCTTGCACCCTTTCTTTAATTTCGGGAAGGAGAGCTCAGCGATCGCGGCTATCTTCTTCGTATCAGCGCGTATGCCACTCGGCGTAATCTCGTGCGACAGAAAATCGATCTTGGGTTGGACGAAACTACTATTGGTAAAGCTAACGCTAGTCCGACACTTGGTGAACGGGCTAGTAATCGGTCCAGTGTCTCCAAGCAGGCGTCAAACGTCTCCCCTCCGAAACAAATATCATTGACAAACGACCTCCGTTTGAACACTGGGACCAGATTAGACTGGTCGGGTTCTCCACTAGCGAACATGTCACCATCAGGACCGTTGACTCGGTCTAGGACCGGATCGCAGTCAGTTTGGGATTGGTGGTCCGCTTCGAACTTCGTCAGCTGGCCTGGCGTTGAGTCACCAAATCGTCCGAGCTCGAATCGCCGAGCTTCTGACTCGGCTTCAGCTTTAGCCATTCGTTCAGCAAACAACTGCCATCCTCCCTTTGGTTCAACGTATCTCCATAGAGCGTTGTCGATCAGTCGTTGGTAAATCATAGGCGCATTCTTTAATCCGAACGGCATCCGTAACCACTCGAAGTGCACTTGTGCACAGACGAACGCCGAGATCTGCCGAGCTCAGCGAGTGATCAAGACAGCCCAGAATTCACTAACAGCATCAAGTGATCAAAACCACAAGTAGCTCTCCAATTCGGTAAGCAGATCGTCAAATAGTGGTATGGCGTATTCCATCGGTGTCATAATCGCGTTAGCGAGTTTATAGTCAATGCATAACCGAATATACACTCCATTTTGCTTGAGTACTATCACCACCGGTAAAGCCCCAGGGGCTGCTCGAGAATGATATCGACCCAGCTCGAAGCAGTCCCTTCAGCAGCTCGCACAATTTACTCAAGTGGCGTAGAGGTATCCGCCGACCTTTTTGCTTGATAAGGGCGTGTCCTTGAACGTCGATGTCGCACAAAGCTCCGTACGCTGGAGGCGGAAGGACGTTACCACTCGAAATCATTATTCCTTCGTACTTTTGCAGCTTTGCAACCAACCTAGCCGACTGCGCTGGCGTATGATTACTTGCCTTGACGTTCCGAGCGTCATAGTCGAGCTCAGTAGGCTCCACTTCAGTGAGGTCGGGAAGGAAGGCCAGCTCATGGGCGTAATCCATCAAATCCAGATCCGTCCCACTTCGCTCAAAGATATCCGTCTTACTGTCGTCAACGTCACCCTCTTGCTCGTCCTCG
Organism: Phytophthora betacei; assembly: GCA_011320135.1. NCBI lineage: Eukaryota > Oomycota > Peronosporomycetes > Peronosporales > Peronosporaceae > Phytophthora > Phytophthora betacei. Next base: position 108,567 of record JAANHX010000712.1, read on the forward strand.
GTCGCTGCGATAGCCAAGTAGCGTAGTCTTAGAGTTTTCATCGGGTCCCCTGTTGAGCTGCATTCATCATCTTCCCAGCTAACCTCAGCGGGAACACGTTCGGTCGCGATCTTAGGGTCTGTCCTATTGACACGGCCTGCTTTCTGCCAAGCTGTTTCTTCATCCACAGCGTGTTCTAAACTGTAGCCAATTCCACCGGGGTCGAACACCGTCGTCGCTGAGCTCGTTACCCTGGGATTGGTTCCAGTACCTCTCAGCAGTAATACCTCTGGTAAAGCATATTTGTCCTTCACTGAGTCCACTACGACTGCCGATCTGACTTCTACGTGTTCAGACGTATCTTCGAGGTAGGTGGTATCAACGTCGTGTCGTCTAACCACATCCGAGCCGGTATCAGCATCCATAGTCTCCAAGGCTGAGTCCGCCATAGCTGGATCGTCGTTAGGCTTTTTTCCTTCCAGTAGTAATACCTCACAACTATTGTAGTCCTTTGTCGCGTCGGAGTGCTGATCCGCCGAGGTGTCTGCGACGGCAGAACTAACTTCCGTACGTGCAAACGCGTTTCCGGGACAGCTGACATCCTGGCGGTATGCTGTGACCACGCTGACGCCGAGTCCACCGTCGCCGACTGGATAATGCAGGCCTCTGGCGTACTCGTCGCTGAGTTCACCACGTCTGCAAAACTTGACCCATCGACTTCACACTTAGCTCGTGCATCACCTTCGTCACCGTGATTACTGAACTTCATCGTCCAGCTCATTCCTTCACTGTTAGCCTCAACATCTCTTGAAAGTAATACCTCCGGATTGAAATTTGCCGTCGTCGCGCTAGGACGCTGTACCGCTGAGCCTACTGCGACGGCAGGACAGACTTCCACGCGCCCATACTCTTCACTCGCGTAGTGGGCGGTCTTGTGGTACGCTGGTACAACTTCCGATTCGTTTCCTATGTCTGGATCTTCCAGCGCCGAGCTCGCCGTCACCAAGTGGTTAATATCAGCACTTCTAGTGTTCAGGGTGCTCATAGCTCAGCTCGCCTCGCCCAAAAAACCTGATCGGATGCCACCAAACCTGGCTCGATCTTCAATCACGGTTTGTTCGTCCCGTAGGACCTGTTCCGAGCAAACTTCAGGGTCTCTTGCCGTTATAGCGGAGTCTTCAGTCGTCGACGCTTCTTCATTCGTCCTTACGGCGCTTGTTCCTTCAACCGCTGAGTTCGTGCTGGTGTCAGAAATGACGCCATCGTTGTCAAACTTGGGCAGATGGTAGAAGACATCTTGGCCATCGTGTAGCGCCGGCGTACGATCCGCTCGGACGTCTCCTCGCCGGAATGCTGAGTTTATAGCCGGGTCACCCCTTGTTACCCCCGAAGTTGACATGACGTCGGCGTCATTGCGGCGCCTCCGGTCTTTGTCGGCTCCTGTATCAGCTTCGATCCTCCTCCAGCGTTCGGCGCATGTTATTCTGGCCCGTTCTCTTCTGGAGGAGGTCGTTTCTCCACCGCCGTCGGAATAGGGTATTTTCGTCTTTCCACAGCTGGCGGCTGGTGTGACAACCAGTCCTCGTACAGTCGTTGTTCCTTCTGCAGCAAATCTTTATCCATCGCCGACTCAAATGCCAATATCTGCCAGTCACGGTACTTTGCCGAGCTCACGCGGACATATCCCTCATTGGCCAGTACTCCATGTGGATGCCATTTATCACACAAAAGTGAGGTGGACACCAGACTGACTTGGATCGTACATTTGTAATCGGTACATGGGTTGGTCTTTCTCGGCGATTAAAAACAACCGTGGGGATCCAACCCTTCGTCACAAGTCATGAGTCGACTCGCTGGGTTGCCGCCCGGGTAATCTGAACTCAGCGGCCATTCGACTTTCGACTGTCAACCCGTCTGGTGGCCCACATGACCGAATTCGGTCTTCGTCGGCGCATTACTTTATCGGATGAGTGGAATCACCATCCCATCGGGTAGCTTGACGGACAAGCCGTACAGATCCAGACGGATCCAAGCTGGGATCATGAAGTCAGTGCCGAGAATCAAATCGACTCCGGCAGGATGAGGCATTATCCACACTTCAAATTTGTATGCCACTTCCCAGCCGAGTGTCACCTTCACGACTGCTCGTGACGTTGGCACCATTCTGTATTTACTTATTCCTTGTATGTCGATCCGCTTATCTCGGCTGGTCACTCTTTTGAGACGCAGTTTCTTCACAAAGTACTCACTAATCGCCGAGACATTTGCTCCGGTGTCCAACATGATCTTGGTCCTTCGGTCGTTCACTGCCCCCAACACGAGAGCTCTCATTCTAACTCGGCGATCAAACGTCTGTGCTGACCACCATCCCAGCCGTTCTCCCGGAAGCAGCTTCATGATTCTGGTACGATGCACAGCCTGGTCTGACTGCCGAGTTACACTTGCAATCGCTCGGTGGTTATCATCTAACTCACCGAGCTCACGTTCAATTCCGTCGATTTCACATATCCAATTGCCATCCCCGCTTCTTCCCTCGGGCCGTCCTGCTTCGCCTACGAAGGCAAACAAGAAGTTCGCCTCAACAGCAGGTTCAGCTGACTGTGGCAGCCCGGCAGATTCCAACCCAGTCAGTGTTGGCGGGCCGCCGAGTTTAAATCACTCGGCGCGTAAAGGTTTTGCAGGTCTTCTGGCACTTGCGACTTGTCGACAGAGTTTTTCACGAACGCAGCCAGCTTCTCATATAGACGAAACAGCTCGCACTGGCCTCCTTCATGGACTTGTCTGCAGAATTTGCAGTGTCGTCGACAGTAGTGAGCCGAGTGCCCCGTTCTTCCACAAGCTGCACAAGGTCCACGCTGAGAGTTGTCGCGTGATCCATCTCCACGGCACGACTGTTCTCGTTGGTTGTACGGTCGCGGAGGTCGGTTCGCTGAGTTTCACCAACTTCGATTCGAGCTATTCTGGTCTCCTGCCGAGTTCTCTCGGCGGTCCGGTGTATTTCCTTTATCATTGGAAACGCCGGCGTCTATGTAGTCGTCGTCTTCCGCTGAGTCGTGTCCTCCGGACTGGTCCTCATCATCCCATTCGTCTTCGGAGTTGTACGGACTCGGCGGGCTCTGATCGATGAGTTCCTCCTCGTCGGAGTCAGCGTCAACGACAGTGACTCGGCGGTCGCGGTTTTCTTCCTTGCGACTGCGCTTCTCATCTCGACGTCCATCTCGGCGTTCATCTCGGCGGCTCTGATCCTTCCGCTTGTCATCTCGGCCTCGTGCGATCACGAGTCGGTCGCGTTGCTTCTTGCGCTTTTCGCCGAGGATCCGACGATTGATTATCTGTTCCACCTTACTGATGTCTTCCAACTGCAAGGGGTACATCAAATCCATCACATCGTCATCACCACAATGTAGCAAGAAGTGCTCGACATGGTCAGCCGCGTCGGCGCCACCCTTCTCGTACTGGATCTTGGCTGTCCGAGCATACCCGTTGAGTCGGATCAGGAAGTCGCAGATCGGTTCGTTTACTTTACGTCTCGCCGAGTAGTAACGAGTGCGGGCGGATTGGTCGAACTGTGAGCAATAATAATCCAGGAACGCCTCGCTGAGTAATTTCCAACGTCGCTGAGTCTTCTTCGGCAGCTGCCTGTACCAACTCTTCGCCGCGCGTCCCAAGCATAGCGAGAAAGGTTCGCACCAGGCACTTTGGGGCATCCTGGTGCTCTTCATCTCGTAGATTAAACGCTTGAGCCACTGGAGCGACGCGTCAGAGCGGTAGCGCTTTCTTTCGAACGATTTTGTCGAGCGAGGCGTGGGTCCGGACTTCTAGGTACTGCGTCGAGTCCTCTTCAGCCGCGTCAAAGCTCAAGTTTCGGATGTAGTCCTACACGGTTTCTTCACGGTTACCTCTCACGTCGAAGGCGTCGTCGTCTTCATCATCCTCTTCGTAAGCCTCAGCCTCGTCTGCAGCGTCATACAATTCACGGTAACGACCAACATTCCGCTGTCCGCGACTCGGCGCCCGCTGAGTCAGAGTGATCTTCGCTGGAGTCAGCATATGGGAGGCTTCGAAGGATGGAGTGCCTTGTGTAGCTCGGAACTCTTCGTGTCGCTTCGTTTCCGGGGCTTCGGCAAAGGAATTTTGCTTGGGTCTTCGCCAAGTGCCGTGAACTCGGCTACTCGGCTGTAAACCGGCTTCGTTCCACCAGGGGCATTCTCCAATCCAAACGCCACTCTCAACTTCTTCTTCCATTGCCAGAGCTCAGCTCCGCCACGGGTCAGACCCCAGTCGGACAGGATGAGGTTGTTTGGTCGGCTGTTGCACCGATAGCCCATCGCCTTTAGCAGGAACACAGTTTCTTCCACCAACGGATTTATGTTGGCTGCACGCACCGGTTGCGTTAGCTCGGGCCCCAACATCGGCCACTTCGCCTGCGCCATCGCCACAGGCGCAAACATCATCATCCACTCCGATCTCGTCCTCATCTCTTCGCCAAGTCGAGCCAACACGTTATTGGCGCTCGGCGTATCGACGTTCCTCGTCGCTTTCGGAATAAGGGGCGGACGGTCCCCTTGAGCAACGCCATGTTCATGTTGATCTTCTTCATCGTCCGCACCTTCGTCGAGCTTGGCGGATAAGTTGCGCTCGACAGGAGGTGGGGCTCCCATGCGTCCCATCTGCAGTGTCAACTCTTCCACCTCACCACGTAGCTCGGCGGTAGTCTTCGTTTCACCGAGCTCAGCGGTCTCGTTCCTCTCTTCATACTCTCCTTCACTTGCATCTCCGTTCTCGCTCTCCTGGTCTTGGCCATCATCGTCGAACTGGACGGTTCTTCCCACCTCCATTGTCATGGCGATGAGGCGTTGATCCTCCAGGTCCGACCCCGCGAGAGGCGATCCTCCAGCCGTCTCTGGGCTTCCCTCGCTCGGCGTTGCTGCTCCCTTGACCATCATCTCTCTTCTCTTCTCTTCATCTTACCTTGGTTAGCTGGTACCTACAAAAACAAGCACACACCCCTGTTCCCGGGTCGCAGCACCAGTTGTAGAACACACAAATACCGTCAAATATAGATTCCTTACACAAACCACAAAATCGCCGAGTTAGGTCGGCGCTTGTATGGCCTGCGCAGAGGGTGGTCCCCTCGCGGTGCGGCCCAGCCGGGACAGACGAGTGGCTCGCTTCCACTGAGTTCCGACTAACCAAGTCAGAGCACTTCCGAGGCTCCGCCGAGTTTGGCTCGGCAGAGCTCGCTCACAAACCCTGTGCCCTCCACCAAAGGATGGACGACGGCGCGCGAGCGCTTTTACAGGTCACCGAGCGCAGCGGCTGCTCAGCTAGGAGTGTCACGGCACCCGGGCTATCCGACTTACCGGCCCGCTAAGTTCGCAGGGTTTTCTTTCGCGCGTAGCGAGACTTTTGTCCTACCCGCACCGACCTAATCTCTTGGCGCTACCAGCCAATACCCTACAAGCTATGCCTCTCGAGTATCAACGGCAGGCATAATCCAGCCCTATGCAGGGACTTACCGGAACAGTGTACACGTGTCTTAGACTAGGAAAATTCTGCTATGTTATCTTCTGGAAGCCTTTTCGGCTCCCCCTATTTAATCATATGCTTCTCATACAAATATCTAGTGAAATGTAGTCGTTTCGGATCTTTACCGACCCTTCCGCTGGGTTCAGGCGACCGTTGAGCTCAGCGGCCATCCGGATACCAACATCCGGACAGATCGCTAAATACTTACCGTGATCTTTTGTTCCTAAAATCTGAGTTATCAGACCGAGTCGATTCTTGGTCTAAAGTAGGTTGATGTATGGCAGAATCCGGAAATCCCTACACCACAATGGCCCCTGCGTTGGGCCCGATAAACACGCACGGAAAACGGGCAGTTCTCCGATGAGCAGCCGATAAAACGATGGTTTCCACTCCGGTTCGTTACTCGTTCAGACCTCCCATGAGATAAAGCGTAGTCTTGAACAGCATGAAGAGCATGTGAAGCAGTATCGAAAGTCATTCCGACTTGAATAGTGTTTTCCTTATCGCCGCTGTCCAATCCATCAGCGATGTCGTCGATGTCCTCCGCCATTTTGCGTCCCTCAGTCGTAACAAGTAGTTTTGGGACTTAAAAGTGTGCGATTTGGGTCTTCATACGAATGGCGAGCATTAGCATACAACGGGTTTTGGGGTTTGGGCCCGGCCCACCTTGTTTCAGCCATTCAATCGACTGGGCACACATTGTGACGTTTGGTCCCTAAATTCCTCACTTACTGACGCAGGTTTCACCTGGTACACCTACCGGCGATACCGACCTCACTTTGCTCACGTTTTGGCACACCTTAAACTTTCTGTCACAACTTTCATATACCCACTCACATTTTGTCTTTTTCCGTTTTATAACTACTGTCAGTTTTATAGGGAGCAACGGAGGACGAATCAAAATTCAACGCAGAGCTGAATTTTGAAACCAGTCGTTTGGAGCTATCCTGCCTGGTGTCACTTTCTGTGTTTCTTAGCTGGTTGAGACATTCCAGCCCTTTAATAAAAGAGAGCTTTAGTTTAATAGTTACAGCTGGTCTTTGCTTAATTAGGTAATACAAATTTGTAGAAAATCTAGAGCAAAATGTTATAATAGTGGGTTAAAAACTTCATTAAAATTACCCAATTTATTTGTGGCCGAATTATGGCGTCCCATGGTCGGCGGGCCGTGTTATCGATGACGACGCGCTTCTGCCTGCCTCATGAAGGCATGGCAACACTCAACTACCTCAGCAGGTAACACAAGCACAAAGCTATCAGCATTCTCCATCTCACACCCAAGATTCTTCTCTAACAATCAGAAATCCTTTTTTTTAATTATTGTCTCGACTGTAGCGGCTCGGCTGCCATATTGTGCGACTCCAAGAGCCCTTCGCTGACCGTCGTCACGTGTCAGCACGTTGCATGCCCCTGGTTGTTCCCCAGGTATTTCACAGCCACGTGGGACTGGCTGCAGTTCGTGAACGAGGACCACGTGCGCCATTCACTGCAGCTTTTGGCGATAAATGACTCCAATAGCAGGCCGGTGGTGTTGCTGGAGCTGCCACTGGCCCCCCAGGTGCACATACACGAGAGTCGAGATCTAGCGTTGTTGACTCTGGCAGATTCCGCTGCTTTTGAGACCTGGCAACAGGCAGAACAGGAGCTTGGAGTGCAGACTCTGGCGCTGCAACAGACGCCTTGTGAACGTGGAGATACTGTCGTCTTCTCTGGCCACAGACAATTAGCCGGTGAGGAGCAGGAGGAGGAAGGCTATCAGATTCCCAAGACGGTAACGGGACATTTTGTCGGACGCAGTTCTGGTGGACAAGAATTCGCGTGGAGTCAAGAGCTGCTGGAGGAAGGAATGTGTGGCGGTGCAGTGGTAGGAGCAGCCACGGGTCAGTGCGTGGGCGTCGTCGAGGGAATTGTTCCTACCATTGTACAGGGGGACGATGAACTTCCGAAATACGATAGAGAGACCCATGCAGCGTGGCAGATGCGACAGGCTCTGGCGGGTCATGTGGCTTTCATCCCAGCGAGTGATGTAAGGAAGTTTATTGAGGAGCCACGTGACTTTTTGCTTACAGGGATGGAGCTACCATCGCATATGTGAGCTGAGAGGAAGTGGAGAGACGAGGTTCAAGCACTAGAAGTAGATAAAAGGCTTGAATTACCGTTAACTGAATGATAGATTCAAGATATTATGACGCGTTTTGAGTGAAAGATAATCTGTCTGTGCAAGCGATAATACCGGTACCTACGTGACAGCTCTCTTGTTAGCAAAAGCCGAACAGGCGACAGCGAGTGCCTGGATGGGGGCTAGAGGAGCTGCGTAGTCCAGCGAGAAGCGAGTTTTCGACACTTTGCCGAAGCGTAGAGCTGTGATTTCCTCGTCTTCGCCGTTCTCATTCGTTTCACTCGTGACCAGCAGGAAATTCTTCTTTGAAGCGACCTTCACGCGGCCCTGAAAGTTCAACGTCCATGCTCCAAGTTCCTCATTCCACGAAGGCTGCTTCGTATCGAAGACAAGCAAGTCTTTCTCGTGCTCCTCTTGCTCCACTGCGCCATACGAGATTTGCCCCATGGAGGCTGTACGCTCACCTCTGAGTCGAGCCTGTTTGACACGCATGGAGCGTGAATGGCCTTCAACGTTGTCGTCGTCCAACCAGCTAAGAGCCCCATCTGTAGCCATCTCGAAGCGCAAGCCCAACTCGTCCAGTGTAATGTTCCTCAGCCGTTCAGTGATCGACATACCGCGCGATTGCTGCTGGCGGTTAAATCGATCCGAAAGACTGGAGCTCCTACCGAGTCGTACCTGGTGTGTGTTGAATACGGCGCCATCGCTACCCATTCCAGATCGCTGCTGACTCAGAGACGATGGCTTGTATGGAGCTTCCAGGCCGTCCTCATTGTGCTCAGTCACAGACTTGGACACGACGCACTTCAGCGAATTTGGCACACGACCAAGAACGTTAGCAGTGTAGACCAGGAACGCGAGCTCGTTGTCGTGATTGGTGCCGATGTGGTGATCAAACAATGTGAACTCAGTGCTCAGGAAGCTCGGCTCGAGACGACCCAAGTACACAGCAGATTCCTCGCTTTGTGGAAGCTCACGCATTGTTCGCAGATGAGAGTCTCGCAGTGTGTGGAAAACGAAAGGCCCGGTACCGTCACTACCACACGAGGCAGCAAGCAAGAACTCTCCTGTCTCCTCTCGGTGGAAATTTAGGGCAGTGACGAACTCTCCTCGTAGTCGCTCAACACACCCGAGTACCAACTCGTGAGGGTTCTCACCTTCATTGACCCGAGGAGGTCGATAAAATTGTTGTTTATGTTGGTGAATGAAAGCTTGCGCTTGTACGATGTCCTTGTCGCTCGCGTAAACGCTTAAGTCACCTGCAGCCTCAAGTGATTTGAAGTGAAGAGTGTGTCGAGATTTTCCTGCTCGACGAAGAGCCTCCAAAGTTTCCTGGAAGTTCATCTCGAGACAGGATTCGCCGTTGATTGCAGTGAGGACATCGCCAACTCGAATCATCCCGCAGCGTTTAGCTGGCCCTTCGTCGCCTGCTGCGTTGATAGCTCGAAATCCTTTTACGACAGCTTGACGTCCGTACCAATCGGTCTCGAGGTCCAGCCCCACAGGACCGCGAGCAAACGTGACATCATACGAATCATAGTTTCGCTTTGCTGCAGGAGAACTGGGCTTGTTGGGGCGTGACGATGGACTTCCAAGCGACAGCAGCCGGTCTAATAGAATGCCAGCGAACCCCTTGGCCTCCCCGCTCCTCGTACTCGAGAATGTCTGTCGACTCAACGCTGTTGATGTAGCGTTCGTGGGGGTGTTATTACGGAGCATAAGAGACGGAGAATTCGCGCCTCCAATTGAACTGGAAGGATCACAACCAATGCGAGGCATGTCATTCCCTAGCATTGGTTTAATATTGTTAGTGCTCTCGCCGTCATCGTCACTATCAGGTCTGCTCACTTGATCCGGAAGCAGTAGCGCTGGAGGCGTCGCACGTCTAGGCGAAGAAGTGCTTTTTCCAATTATTTCTTGCCTTATTTTTTCTTTACGTGGAGAAAAAGTGACAAACTCCCCCCAGTCTTCGTCAGGATGATCAACAGCGACCACTTTCAGTGAAGTTGCGGCTACAGCAGAAGCCGAAGAACCTTCGGAACTATCAAGATAGCTACATGCTGCAGACGTCAATAGTAAGTTTCCAAGCCAAGGATCTGCAGCACGCGCAAGATTTAGAGCAGACAACGGATCTAGTTCGCTGGCAGCTTTAGCTGAGAGGTTTGCTGCTCGACTAGGATAAGACGGACGCTTCTCCTTATGTTTGGCGTTGGCTATCTTTTTTTCAGTGTTCGATGGTGACTCGGGTTCCGAATCGAGCTTGGGCGCCATCGCTGCTCCAACTTCTTGGTGGTACTGCTGGAACGTGTCCAGCGTGAAGAACGACATGCCAAGGAGATGCCCAATCTTCTCAACCTCCACGTGCGATGTAAACGGCGACTTGAGTACAATAGATTGCAGGGTTACAATGAGCTTGTGCTGGACTTGGTAGTAGTTTCTTTGCTTTCGTCAAGTCTAATTGCAGACAGAAACTTCCAACTACATGTATTAATAATTCTCATCCGCTGAAGAGGTTCGTTTAATTGTCATTACGTGTTTTACCGCAAATGCTCCAGGCAAGTCAGACGGAACACGCAATGAAACGCCCAGCATTTTATAAATAGACAGCCTCCTCTGAGCTGATAATTTGCGACAGATGGAAATTTGAAAGTGAGATTGATTGACGTAGATGCTTAGTTCATGTCTACCATTGCCCTTACTATTAATATTTCTCCTGTAGCGTCGGTCTTGACTCTGATCCATTTGACATACATGTACTTCAAATAGCCCAGATCCGCATACGGATCCCAGATACACCATCACTATTAATAATCTGGAATAATGTCTGTTCATCGTATCCCATCTCTCACTTCTGAGAAAGCACATCACCACAGTCTCGCAGATCCGCACCACATTCAGTGGTGGAAGGGGTCACTAGTACATATACCCGACGATCATGTTGCAGTGCTAAGGGGTGAGGTGGAGTGTCAAAAGGTTCTTGGATCGTATTTGCGTTTCCTGTCCAGTTTTATCGTTGAAGTATGTTTGCGCGGATCATAAAATTGCAGAGAACAAAGGGGTTTCAGTAGTGATCAACATCACGAGTTATTGGACCGTAAGCAGTTTATCGTTGTGGGTATACCGGGCTATCTTCTCAGCGTCAATGTTTACTCGTTCAAGATCGCCATTATCCACGACTTTCAGGAATCGTTCAGGCGAATCGATCCGATTTGCGTTGCGACAAAGTAAAAGCGGAGTGAGATTGGTGTTACTCTCTTCGCTCGTAATCTTTGTCCTGCACTCTCTCGTGAGCCACACAATCCATTTTCCCACCCTTAGCTGGAGGTCCAGCTCCAGAGCAGCTCCTCGACGCCCACGCACAACACTCTGCAATTTATGCACGGCCCCGACTCTTTCTGTGACGGGGTCACACAGCACCTTGCGCTAGAGGAAGTTGGCTTCCGAGAGTTTACAAAGTCTCAGTGAACGGCTGTTCACAGGTCCCCTTTTACCGAAAGGGAGCGAAGTGACCAATTTAAGGTTGTAAACTGAGTAAAGTTATAGGTAGGCTAAGATTGAGCTCAATACAAACTATAAATCACCTTTAGAAAAGCAATATCATCAGCCAATGGTTGGCTTTGGACGACCTTGGTACCTTGAACCAAATAACCCGAAGTGTGACGTGTCACACTTCATGTAACTAGGGGTACACTTAGGGTTACGTACCTCGTTACATCCTCCCCCACTTAGGTTCGGTTTACCGACCAATCAGATTGAAGAAGTGTACGTCACAAACTTTCATTCTCAAAGTCGAAAAACATTGACTTGGCCGCGCAAGCGCGGCGGAGGCTCACTTCACAGTAAGAGCCTCGAGCAGCAGATTGAGTGCTCTTCGTCTTGGTCTCCACATCGACCGTTGCCATGCCCCGTGGTACTGTGAAGAGCGGTGCGAGGACACGCGCCAAGGCTGCTACCGGAAAGGCGCAAGCCAAGAGCACTAAGCCTCACGGCAAAGGCTCGGCACTCCAGGAGGCTACTAAGGTGACCTCCGAGGCGATCGGCTCGGCTGGTGACGCGGCAGTGGGCAAGCGAACGAGTAAGCGCCGCAGTCCGTCACCCTCGGTCTCCCCAGACAACCGTCCGAACCCTCGGTTCGCTGAGCGTGAGTTCGACTCAGCCAGTGAGGACGAAGCCAAGTCCGGGAGCACGCACGATGCTCCTGTAGGCTTTACAGGAGGGCACAGCCCAGTGCCCAGCGAGCACAAGGACGAGAGCGTGCAGTCGCTCGCTAATGATCACAGTCCCAGGACGTCGGTGCGCTCTGAGAGCCCGGCCGTCAAGGCTAAGGGCACTCCCAAAGCTGGTGGCGACGAGGAGGAAAAACCTCGCAAACGTCTCTCGCTTGCCGAGGGTCTTGCGCGTGCTAAGGTCGCTAAAGCCGAATGTACCAAGTCCTCTAAGAAGCGTACGGCTTCAAAGTTTCCACTCTGCGAGGAGAAGGAGACTGGGTACTCACATCGGGGCCTCTTCGATTCCTCGGATGAAGAGGACGAGAAGGAGGAGGAAGAGGAAGAGGGTGTATTCCTGAGCCCCTGCAGATCTCTAACGACCTCGACGAGCAGCCGGAGGGCTTCAAATCTGCCCCGCGTACACGTGGGAGTTCGGTGGTGGCACCCGTCAGCCAGGGGGCTGCCATCAACTCAAGAGGGTATTGGCCTCCCGAGGAGATCTCTGGGGCTGACCTCTTCCTCGAGCTTCTCGTCGCTCCTCGTGGCCTTGTTGGCGACCACATCTCTAGGGGCGTTTACGAACGTACCTTTGTCCAGAAGGAGCAGTTGTTTGTTGACAACTTGGAGGCGGCTCGGTCTCGCGCCACACCGTATCCCTCTAAAGGACTTCACGACTTGTCGTAAGAAGCCCGAGAACCGGGGTAGTCTCTACCCTCTTTGGGGCTACCCCTGGGTTCTTCCCGAGAACGGTCCCAACTGGAGCTCTTGTGAGGACATGTTCTGGGCGTGAGTGGAGTATCTCAAATACTCACCCTCTGAGTTACGGGAACGCCATGAAGATCACCGGCTGTCCCGCATCCTGGACCAGCGTGATCTTCGTGTTCGGTTTGCCCACATGGTTAGCAAGCGCATGCTGCCAAGGGACATTCTGAAGCGCGCGGCTTCTAGCGCTCACGATGAGCGCGGGTACGGAGTGTCGTCAACACCGTACTCCGTTCGGGCAAGAAGCCTCGGACTACTTATGAAGTTGCCCCCGCTTCTGTTCCCAGATTGCGACAGCCTTCGGGCAGTTAATCAGGAGCCGTTTAATCGTCTTCCACGAGTTCTCGGAGTGGGCATAACCCCTCCACTTTACGAGGAGCTCCTGGAGGATTCGCTCCACGTGGTAGTGGACTTCTCCATTCCGGTCAAGCAGGGGCGGACGTGCCCTCGTACTAGTACGAGTACTCGGCGCCTCGCGAACGCTGCTCTCGTCCGAGTGCTTCTCCTGCGGGTCCGACACAGGGTCCTGAGGCTGACCGCCTTCGCCAACGCATCATCGTGCTTGAAATTGCACTTGACCTTGGGACTGGCGGGGATGCTGCCGCCCAGACCGGGAATCAGGGCGAGCTCGCTCGTCTTGCGGGCCGCCTGGACCTGTTGGATCGTGAGGTCGCGCGCCTGCATCTGCGGGTGGGCCGGCCGACCTCTTCGTCCGATCTTGACGAGGCCTTCCGCATGATCCGACGTATCGAGGCTCTGCTGCCACGTCCGGAGCCGCCTGCGGCACACTCCTAGACGTACGCGTATGGTGCGTACCCGGCGTACTCAGCGTACTCGGCGTATGGCTCCGGGGTCCGTTCGTACGGAGCCCCTCCTGCGTACGGTCTTGACCGCAGCTTTGCCGTTCAGACCGAGGCTTGGGTGCCTGCGCCGACGCCTTCGTCGACGTCTGTGGCCGGCCCTTGCTTCGAGGAGCTGTGCCAAGATGGGTCTGCGAGTCAGCAACCCCCTGCGGATCAAAGTACCGCTTAAGACGTCCAACATAGAACGTCGGGTGCGTCGTCATTGACTTAGGCAGGTCGATGGTGTACGACACACCATGTTTGGCCAGGACTGCAAATGGTCCGATGAAGCGGTGCTTCAGCTTGTTGCTGCCGACAGAGCTGACAGTGTCTAGCGGTAGGCCCCTCATGTCTAATAGCACTAAGTCCCCCACTTTAAATACACTTAAATGTCCTCTTCCACGTTTATCTGAGTACTCCTTTTGTCCGTCCTGAGCCGCTGCCATGGCATCGCGGACCCTGATGAAAACGCTCAGCTTGGTATCCACAAAGGATCCCACTTGCTTCCGCAGCGAAACCGGTCTCACATCCGAGACCTGGGAGGAAAGGGCTTTCCGAGCCACTCCCCCATTTAGAATAGAGGCGTTGGTGTCTCCTATAAGAGTGAGAGGCACTCTGGGGTGACGGAAGCCGTTCAAGTAGAATGGCATGAGCCCCGTGGACGCGTGCCCAGCGTTATTGAGTGCAAACTCAACAACTGGAAGCTGCGCCGACCACGTACGTGGGTGCGTCCGCGCACACATGTCCTCGAGCACTCGATTGACGCGCTCTGTATGGCCGTCTGTCTGTGGATGGCCCGCAGTGGACATCTGCAGACGAGTCTCCAGTAAAGGAAACAGCGTTTTCCAAAACGCAGCCGTGAACCGCGGGTCTCGGTCCGAGATAATCGTCTCCGGGAGACCGTGATAGCGGAACACGCCATCGACGAGCAACCTTGCGGTTTGTTCGCCCGTAACGGTAACGAGAACTGGAGCAATATGTACCTTTTTGCTCAGCCGACACACGAACACCTAAATTCCGGCGTTGCCGTGTTCGTCGGCGGGAAGCCCAAAGATGAAGTCAAGACTCATCGACTTCCAACAGTCAGCCGGTGCGGGCAGGCTCTGTAGTAGAGCCGAAGAGTGCCCTGCGGGTTTGACCCGCTGACATGTTTCACATGTCTTCACGTATAGGGCGACCCACTTGTACATGTGGGGCCACCACAAGGCCTGAGATACAGACAGGAAGGTCTTCTCGCGGCCCAAGTGGCTGCTGGAGGCGTGTCGTGCACCTCCGCGGGGATATCGAACTTCAGATCCTCGTCGTTGGGTACGACTACCCGTGGAGGTTCATTGGGCTCCACCCGGTAATAGAGGAGGTCATCCTTCAACTCATATCGGTAAAGCCGGGAGCGCTGTCGCGACGAAAGCCAGTCGGACTTCGCGCTCATTCCTGCAGTGAGGAGCTTGACGATGGGCGCGACAGCCGCATCGTTCCGATACGCCATGCGTATCCAATCATATAGATCCGTTGTCACCCGTGCGATGCGGGCCAACTCGTAGCCAGGACGCCGAGAGAGGGCGTCCGCAAGCACGTTGAGCTTGCCCGGTTTGTACTTGACGCGAGCGTTGTGCTCCACGAAGAATGACAGCCACCTCTCCATCCGTTAGGAGTGGTGAGGCAAATTTGTCGCCGTCCTCAAGGATGCGTGATCTGTGTAGATCACGAAGGGCATTGAGCCCAGAAGGTGAACCCGAAACTTCACAAGGGCATACTTCATTGCCAGGAGCCCCTTGTCGTGGACAGGGTAGTTGCGTTTGGCGAGTTTGAGCTGCCTGGACTGGAACGAGATGTTCGTTCATGTCCAGCCGTGTCGGCCAGCAGCAGTGCACACCCGATGTCGTAGTCAGATGCATCGCAGACGACGCTAAACGGCTTCGTCTCGTCCGGCAGGGCCAGGACAGGGGCCTCTTGGAGACTGGCCTTGATGCTGTCAAAAGCATCTTGATGCTCTTGCACCCAGCGTCAGTCGACGTCCTTCTGAAGTAGACCCGGCAAGGGCTCAGCGAAGCCCGCGTACTCTGCACAGTACTTGTGAAGGTAGTTGGCCAAGTCCAACCACTTTCGAAGATCCTTCTGGGATCGGGGCGTTGGCCATGCTGCTATGGCCTTGACCTTGTCTGGGCCAGCCCGAACGCCTCCGTTGCTTACCAAGCAACCGAGAATTTTAATCTCTGGTGATGCGAAGACGCACTTGTCGATGCTGGCGTAAAGATTGTTCGCTCGCATCACGTCCAAGACTCGACGGAGGTGCCCCAGATGCACCTCCATGGCCGTCTTGCCTCCCTCGGCACGGCTATGGACGAAGATGTCGTCGAAGTACGTCTGTACGAAGGCACGTAGTGGCCGGAACAGTTGCGGCACCAGGCGGTTGAACGTCGCAGGGGGCATTAAATAAGCCCTGTGGCATGACGAGCCACCGCTTGGAGTGCTCATCGCGGTGAGCGGAGTGTCGCTCTCTCGCAACCGGATCTGGTAGTATCCGTCTACCAAATCCAGCGCACTATACAGTACGCTCCCGGCCATGTTGTTTAACAACACATCCTTTCGTGGGATTGGTGTTTGGGCCGACACCGTCGCGTTGTTCAGCTTGTTATAAGCATGAACTAGACGCCACTTTCCGTTCGGCTTCCGAACGCAGAACGTTGGCCTCGAGTGCGGGGACTTCGACTCCCGCACCATGGCCGCCTTCGCTTTCGCATCAATGACTTCGCACTGCTCGCGCAGAAGAGGCCGTTGCCTCGTGACACAGTACTTTGTGCCAGGCACGAGATCGATCTCATGCCGTACGCCTCAATCTGGTGGGAGTTGGGTCGGTGGGTGTCTGTTCACCACGTTCGCATACACCGTCACCAAAGGATACACATGATCCTTGGGATTCTTAAGGATCTCGGAACCCAAGCACGTCCGACGCTGCTTGTTCAGGTCTTCCGGGACGTCCTCGTCCAAGACAGAGGAGGGGTTCAGCTCCTCCCGAGTGGCCTCAGGTCTAATGAGCACCATCTCGGCAACCTTTCCCGCCTTGAGGTTGGCCAGGAAAGACTCGACCGTCATTTGTTCGAGATTCAGTATCTCTGCAACCTCTGGCAACGGCTCCAAGTGGACACCATATGCCTTGACGGGTAAGCCGGTCTCGCCATCGAAGATGTGATAACACCCTTCCACCAGCCTTGTCGGAGGAGCCCGGACCCTGGACTCCGAGTCGCTAGAAGCGACGTTGATCTGAACGAGGTTCAGATCCGACTTTCGGCGGTGGGGGCGTCGTCGTCGACGGCGACCGTGACGTGGAACTTTGTTACCCACGTCTGGGAATGTCGGAGCGCCGACATCGGAGGCACACGAGGCCTCGTGTGGTACTGTGTTACCCACACAGGAAGCGTGTCCGACGTCTTCCTCTTCAGTTAAGGTCTGGGCGACCGTGTGTGGAGCTCTGTTACCCACCTTGAACACGCTATTACCAGCGTTCGTGACAGCTGCAGCTGTCTGCGGAACTATGTTACCCGCTTGTGGACCTCCGTTACCCACTTGGCTAGCGCCTCCTTTGGGCGCCGCCACCATCGAAGCATCCTCGGAGTCGTCATATACGTCGATGACTCCCCAGCATCGGCTGGATACTTCGGTACCCTGGCAACCCTTGCGAGCGCCCCGGGTCCTGACAGAGGTGGGAACATGACTCACCAATGCTCTGTCGGACTTCGCAGGGCGGCTGGCACCGATTGTCTTGCCTCGCCAGTCGATCCAGGGCTCGTGCTTCTCAAGCCAGGACATGCCCAGGATCATATCATATGGATCCATATCGAGAGCAGTGAGCTGTTCGAGGCTATCAAAGTCTTCAAACTTGACGGCCAGATTCACTTGGACGTTGGGGACAGTGACGACCTTCCCGTCGGCCAGTCGCACTGACACCGTCCTGTTGCCCTTGCTTTTTCTCAAAGCATCGGACAACTTGTTGCTATTACGAGCAACTGCCGGCGGCGTGCGAAATTCTTCGACGCCCCAGAATCGATCAAGATTCTAAAGGGGTGATCGTATCCCCGTACACATCCGTATACTACGAGCAACCTGCCGCTACTCCTCGCCGATTCGAGAGTGCGAAGACTCTTAGGGGCTAAATCCCCGTGGTACGCGCCACCCGCGCACCCTTCACGAAGACTTAGTTCTTCCCCAGTAGAGCGCCCCGCCCCTACTCGTTTCCGGCGTTCCCCTGTCTCCGGGATCCTGGCTTCTGCCAGCGATCCTTGACGACGGGCTTGGGGAAAGTCCGTCTGCGGAGTCTTTTCGCGGGTAGTCGCCCTCGAAGTGGCCCAGCATCCCGCAGCCGAAGCAGCGAATGTCGCGCAGCTCGGCGGACCCGAGTTCCATGGGAACTAATCCGTTGGGCCTCGCTCGACCAGGATTCGACAAAGACTTCCCAGTTCATACTAAGGCCGGCGTACGCGCCTGGCGATGGCTGTATTCTTCCTGAAGAGCCACTTGAATCGCCTCTTCAAGGGTGCCTGACTGCACCCGGAACAGCTGAGTGCGCGCTGGGCCCACACCAAGGCCGTCCATGAACAGGTCATCTTGATGTGTTCGTTGAGTGGGTTTCCCACTAGGGACGCCGTGAGCTCCCGTATCGCTTTGACACACTCGTGCGGCTCACGCCTCCCTTGTTTGCACGAGAGGAAGCGCGAGCGCTGGCGGTACTCGTAGCTCGCCGGGAGGAACGAGGCTCGGAGCTGTTCGCACAGCTGAGCCCAGGATGTGAAACATCGAGGGGATGTTGCCTCCCGCGTGTACACCCAACTCTTAGCACGAAGTTGCTTGGACGAGATCAGAGCCGCGTCCATCGCGAGCTCTATCTCGCGGACCCAGAAGTGAAGGTTCTCACCTTTCTTCCCTTCATACGGCTTAACATTCAGCCGTATTGGCTTTGGGTGTGGCGGATTTGGTTCCGCCGTCGGAGCCTGCAGGCTCTCCCGCACATGCGCGATGAGCCCCTGCTCGTAAGCGTCAAACGCATTGACGCGCTCGAGCTGCTCGGCCGGTGTTGACACCACCAGGCTCTGCAGGGGCCCCATCCCGAAGATGCCTGCCATCTTCCGAACCGACTCGAACGGTGAGTCGTTCCGATGGGAGAGGTCGTTGCCATCCATGGCAACAAACTTCAAAGAGGTTCAGGTAGTCTACCCGCGTTGGCGTGGATTGACTACGAGTGCTACCAAGTGTGACGGGGTCACACAGGCTAACTTCCAATCTGCTGTGGTCGGCTTGTGCGTCTGCTGTGACGCCTTGTGCACGGCAAACGCGATGTCCGACCGCATGCAGCGCGCTATCCACAATAGCCCCCCCCCCCCCCCCCCCCCACGAATGAATGAAATTGCTATACCGTCACTATGTTCTCGCTGCTAACCACCGACATTAGCTCCGTATCCGGGTTTGTTGTGTAGCGGGATTAGCAAAATCGGCGAGATTGCTGGATCCAACTTACCAACAGCGCCCAGACACCGACTAACGGAGGGGGTCCCCCGATGATCCGTGATCTGCTGAACTTTCCTCACCTTGTGTACCCGTCGGTAGGGCGGGATCTTGTTCTCTCGGTAACTTCCGAAGCGCTCAAGTGGTGAAGCTTGAGTGTATTGGCGAGACGTGGGGATGGGGTGCGGCAGTAGTGGAAGATCTTCACTCTGCGTCCGTAGTTGTTTCTGGATCGTAAGCAAATATTCGAGCTTGGTGGATCCAGGGCCTAGATCTGGGATCTGGCCGTAGGGTTGCCTTGCGGGTGTGTTCCCTTGCCTTTGCACTAGGTTGTAGGATCTGACCAATGTATTATCCAGTTATCACTACCAACACTAGATTCGCAATTCCCAACCTTCTCCGAGCTCGTACGGCCAATGTAGTTCCAGTTCTTGAGGGCAGGAAGGCACTTGCGTGATACTGTGCAAATTGAGTTCTGTATTGATAGTTAAGCCTATACCTGCCTGGATTTTTACCTTCTATGTCTTTTACCTGCTAAATGCCCTACCAGGCTCGGCTGCATGTCCTTTTTCTCCTTGACCCATCATCCCAGCTGTATTATCATCAGATCCCCCGGATCCATGGCGAAAGCATTGTAGTCGCCACATTGTGGGTACACTTGTTCAGATCCAGGTCACCTTGATCCATCTCACTACAGCTGTACGCTAATCATGGATCTGAGCTTATCAGAAAGTAGCAATCCAGGCAGGTATAGGCTTAATTATCAATACAGAACTCAATTTGCACAGTATCACGCAAGTGCCTTCCTGCCCTCAAGAACTGGAACTACATTGGCCGTACGAGCTCGGAGAAGGTTGGGAATTGCGAATCTAGTGTTGGTAGCGATAACTGGATAATACATTGGCCAGATTCTACAACCTAGTGAGCTTTCCTATACACGTGCAGATCCGACAGGTTAACCGAATTTACTACTTGGTCGGTTACACCCTAGAGGCTCTCAACTTTCAAGATCCCGTCACAGGAGGCGGCAAGTACGACGCAAAGGGAACGCAAAGGCAAGGGAACACACCCGCAAGGCAACCCTAAGGCCAGATCCACGATCTAGGCCCTGGATCCATAAGCTCGAATATTCGCTTAGGATACGGAACCATCCACGGACGCAGAGTGAAGATCTTCCACTGCTGCTCCACCCCATCCCCACGTCTCGCCAAGACGCTCAAGCTTCACCACTTGAACTCTTCGGAAGTTACCGAGAGAGCAGATCCCGCCCTACCGACGGGTACACAAGGTGAGGAAAGTTCAGCAGAACACGGATCATCGGGGGACCCCCTCCGTTAGTCGGTGTCTGGGCGCTGTTGGTAAGTTGGATCCAGCAATCTCGCAGATTTTGCTGATCCCGCTACATCACAGGAGCCAGCCCGAGGCCACTGATTCCAACATCTGCCGCATGGCGCGAATTTGGTCGAGCCCAAGTGGGAAAGCTGGCGCTGCCACTGTCACCCTCCGTGAAATCAAATTCCCGCACTCGTGGCTCCAGCTCCGGGCTGCCGGCTGGAAGGACAAGAAGTCGACCGGGCTGCCCTACAGTGGGGATACGTGACCTCTGGTGGTGACCATGTCCTCCATGGCGAGGCTGCGCTCGCAGAGCATGCTCTCAGCTCCGGATTGCTGGGCAAGGGCGAGATAATGACGACCCGACCAAGAGCGACGGTCACGAGCACGAGTCTCAGCACAAGACTGTGAGCATCGATTACGAGCACGAGTCCCAGTGCGACTACGACGTCCGCGACGACCAGGCCGACGGCGACGGTCACGAGCACGAGCCCCAGCGCGACTACGACGGACAGGAGCACGGGTCTATCGCCAGACCGAGAGCAACGATTACGAGCACGAGTCCCAGTGCGACTACGACGACCAGGCCAACGGCGACGGCCACGAGCACGAGTTTCAGCAGCAGACCGAGAACGCATCCACGAGCACGAGTTCCGGCGCGACTACGACGACCTCGACGACCAGGCTGAGAACCACGACGACGCACCCGAGTCCCAGCGCGGTCATGACGTCCAGACCGACAGAGACAGTCACGAGTACGAGCGCGGTCACGACGCCCCGACCGAGAGATCCAACCATGCGCATGAGTCCCGGCGAAACGCAACAGCCAGACAAGAGTGACACCAGGATGAGTGTATCGCAGATCGACACGAGCGTGCAGCTCTCCCTCAGGACATTGAACGCGCTGTTTGGCAACGAGTAGGACGTCTAGCTATCACAGGCTACTGTGCCACGGGTGTTTGACTTGTCGGCGGTCGACCCGAATGTAGAGGCATCGGGCCTGGATGGCGAAGCAGAGCCGCCTGCTGCTGCCTCTCCTGATGCTACCTCCCCCAAGTGCCCTGCCCGGGTGCCCGAGCCAAAACGGACGTCAATTCTATCCCTGTCGACGGGAGGTTACGTGACTACGAGAGCTGCAGTTCCGGCGGGAGCGAAAGCGATGTGATTGCTGAGGACGAAGACAGCCCGGGGTGCTGTGACTCCGAGGAGGAGGAAGACGAGATCACCGACGGCGACGCTGTCCAGATGGACACCGCCTTCATCGAGGCATTGCATATTAACAACGCCTTCGTGGAGAAGCAGGCGAAGATGGCACAGGAGAACGCATTGCACGCGATGAACTGGACAGTCGTGTCTTCGGTGTTCGAGGGCGATACGCCAGCGTAAATGGGCCTCAGTTCTGAAGAGGCCCTACCGGTGCCGGAGCTACGTACACTGTGCGATTCGCCGCTCAAGACGTTCTTCTGCGTTATGCCCAAGTCTATGTGGGTGCTCATCAACACGGAGACCAACCGATACGGTCTCCAGCAGGTCAATCGCCGATCCAGTCCAAGCAAGTTGCGTCTCGACGCGAGACATTGACTCAAATCCGACGGCGACTGAGGGCGAAGCCAGCCTACCAAACCCACGAGATCTTGCACGTCATCGGGTTGCTTGTTGCGCGCATGCTGTGCCCGCAGAAGCGCCGTTTTGGCGCGCACTGGACGATGGTGGAGGCCGGCGCGCTGCCTGCGTGGACCTTCGGGCGGTTTATGGCTCGAAATCGATGCACGGACATTGTTCGCGATCTCCGCTTTGTAAACAACGAGGGGTCGCGCAATCGGGACAAGTTGTGGAAGCTACGGCTTGTCATAGACAAATGGCAGAAGCAATTCTTGGCGGGGTGGTCGCTGCCGGCGGTGTTTTCATTCGACGCGGGTGTGCTACCGGCCACCTCCAAGCGTAACACAACACGCATGTTTATGCTGGACAAGCCTTACCGGTACGGATCAAAGATGCGTGTGACTTGTGATTTGCGGACCGCCTATTGCCATCGGTACTTCTTAATGCATTGTTTAGTATGTCATAATTTACGACGTTCGTCTTACGGTTTGTCATCCTATGTTGTATCTTACTAGCTTCGAGATGTATTCTGGAAAGCGCAAAAGCAGCGAAGGCGATGACAGCTTCGACGGCAAGACAGGCGCCTCCGCTGCTGTCCGTAACGTCAAGATTGTACTCGGATCCAAACAAAATGTGTGAAATGCGGACGTAATTGACCAATTCTACTCGTCGGTTTTGTTGGCGATTGAGCTGTTGGAGATGAAGGTGTGCGTCATCGGCACCATCATGGCTAACCGCTTAGGCTACGATGCCAACGCGAAGATGAGTCGCTCGACAAGACCGGACAGTATCCCGCGAGGCACATTCATGTTTTCCCGCTCGGTCGCGGTCCCCACCATGGTGGCGTTTCACTGGTGGGACTGCAAGCCTGTGCGCTACTTGTGCACGGACGCAGTCATGTCGGAATCCTCAATTGGTCGCAAGATCAAGCGGGTGGGTGCAATCACGGTCTCATGCCCGGCCGTGGTGACAGATTACCAGCGCTGGATGGTCGGAGCTGATGTGCACGATCAACTCCGCCTCCAGTCTTACTCGTTGCAAACGTCGACTAAGCTCATCAAGTACTACATGTATAAGAGCTTGTTTCTCGGGATGCTGGACCTCGCGTTGATGAACGCGTACATCTCACACAAGGAGATGGCCAAAATCGCCCCAGGAACTACGCTAATGAATCACGCCGAGTGGCACTCCGTGCTGCAGAACCAGTTGCTTCAGCCGATGGGCGAGGCCTTTGTCGGCGTCATCGCGATGCCGGCTACCGACACTAATAAGCGCAAGCGCTCCACAGTCCATTTCACACACGCGTTGGAGCAAGCTGAAGCCTGTGTGACGGCCAGCGGGGTTCAGAAGCGCCGCCAGCGCTCGTTCAAGATGTGCGCGCTGTTGCGCTCGAAAAGTCATTCGCCACGATGTTCTTTTGCAAGCGCTGCTCCGTTGATAATGCTAAATGCTGGCTGTGCAACACAATACGGCGTCAATATAAGGGCTTGACAAAGTCGTGCTTCGAAATTTGGCACGATGACTTTAACGGTGGGCTAGCGATCCCACCTGTGCGGTGAAGTGCTTTCTTAGAAATAAGAGAATGGGCCTGACGCGGGGTCACTATCCCGAATCAGTGACAATTTCAAGTGATTAGAGAGGATTTGGGTTGTTCGGCACGGGTGCAAGTTGCCTGTGGTGGATTAGCCATGACGAGCGGCACCCCGTATGGAATGACGATGGATCTGGTATGAGCGATGTACGGGAAGGCAAGATCCACCAAGACTTATCTCGGATCCACCCTTACCTGGATTCACTTAGGTGGATATGGGATATACTATGTACCAGTGGATCGAGTGTGGATCCTATGAAGGAATGGTGGTAGGTGCCATCCAAAGGTGGATCTAGTAGCCACGGCTAACGAGAAGTTAGGATCCACCGCGAGGTACCACGGATCCCATACTTCCGGGTTCGGATCCAAGGGGGGAGGATCCCGCATAGAGGGACCTGGATCCAGGGTATAGGGATGAGGATGCAGTGGATCTCGAACTTTCGTGGGACAATGGAGATCACAGACGGTTGCGAGATGATGTCGAACGATTGGAGAGCTCGGATCCACGGCGAGTGTACAATTACAGTGAAGTGGATCCAAACGACCTGGATCCGGATGAGTGTACCCATAATAGGGTGACCATGATGATTACGTCATGAATCCGGTGGATCTGAAGATAACACAGCTGGGATGATGGGTCAAGGGAAGAAGGGACATGCAGCCGAGTCTGGTAAGGGATTTAGCAGATGAAAGACATAGAAGGTAGAAATCCAGGCAGGTATAGGCTTAAATATCAATACAGAACTCAATTTGCACTGTGGAGAGCAAGTGACCTGTAGTCGTCTCGGGGGTTGGATTTGGTCTCGGACGATCGCCGTAACAGGAGTGAGCATTGGCCCTGGACAAGGACAGCGTCTACTTCGCCCGCCAAGCATTCGTTCTCAGCATGGCGTAGTCAAGGTCACGAACTAGAGAACAAGTGGGCACGGATCGCAACGGGATCATCAAGTGGAGAATAACTACGTGTGGCGTCTTCGACGGGGATTGGATTTGGCCTCGCAGGGCAATCGTAGCTGAGATGAGCATTGGCCCGGACCCGTTTAGTGCCGACTTCGCCTCTAGTAACTAGATCAGTCAATAAAGAACTCAATTTGCACAGTATCACGCAAGTGCCTTCCTGCCCTCAAGAACTGGAACTACATTGGCCGTACGAGCTCGGAGAAGGTTGGGAATTGCGAATCTAGTGTTGGTAGTGATAACTGGATAATACATTGGCCAGATTCTACAACCTAGTGAGCTTTTTCTTTACTTGTGCAGATCCGACAGGTTAACCGAATTTACTACTTGGTCGGTTACACCCTAGAGGCTCTCAACTTTCAAGATCCCGTCACAGGAGGCGGCAAGTACGACGCAAAGGGAACGCAAAGGCAAGGGAACACACCCGCAAGGCAACCCTAAGGCCAGATCCACGATCTAGGCCCCGGATCCATAAGCTCGAATATTCGCTTAGGATACGGAACCATCCACGGACGCAGAGTGAAGATCTTCCACTGCTGCTCCACCCCATCCCCACGTCTCGCCAAGACGCTCAAGCTTCACCACTTGAACTCTTCGGAAGTTACCGAGAGAGCAGATCCCGCCCTACCGACGGGTACACAAGGTGAGGAAAGTTCAGCAGAACACGGATCATCGGGGGACCCCCTCCGTTAGTCGGTGTCTGGGTGCAGTTGGTAAGTTGGATCCGGCAATCTCGCAGATTTTGCTGATCCCGCTACACCACAATGGTGCGCGTGCCCGGATCTGTTGGTGACTCGGGATTTCACCGTGAGTCCCAAGAAGATGCTCAAGTGAAGATTGAGCCAGGGGAAGAGGCGTCGTCGGAGGTCGGATCGACGAAGACGCTGCTGAATGAAACAAGATCCGCGGATCGATGGAGTTTTGGGAGGAACTCTGTCGACGGAAGAGAGGTGGATCCGGATCCGGATTTAGAGGAGAAACCTCTCTCTATCCTCCCCAGGTCTCCTCGGGGGGCCCTGCGGATCTTGACGCAAGTCAAGATCCGCTAACAAAACAAGGGAAAGTGAAGGCGAAACGGTATGCATTTGCAGATTCACCGGTTAAGCCAACATCGTACCTAAACCCAAGCCCGCTAGTCGAAGAAACGAGAAAGAAGACGAAGACGAGTAAGACTACGCGGAAGAAGATGCAAGCTCCAGAGTCGGAAGAAGACCAAGCTGGATCCAGGTCAAGCTGGTCCGACAAGGATCTCGAGTTTGTGTATCGCCACCAAGCGTTACGCGACTTCCTGCATCAAGATCCTGTCATGCAGATCCTGAATCCACGACAGATCGAAGATCCAAGGGAACCGGTGAGAGCACCAACGAAAACGGCGAACAAGTTGGTGGCAGTCAAAGATCTATTACGTTTGCTTACGGAGTCAGGCATCGTAGCTGGTGTGTTCGACGCAGAGGATATCTTCGAGCTAGACCTGGATCTCATATTATCCGCGACGCGGGACCTCTTTGCCAGAGTTAAGTCCATCACCGGAGAAAGGTCGCGCACTATGGATCCGGTGTCGTCGCCGAGGATCAGCCAAGCTGCGTCCTCGAACTACGAATCCGCCGCTGAGGATGAGTCAGACACGTCGTCCGAACCACGACGCATGACTTTAGGACCCTCCGGTGCATCCATGCTGGAAGCGCGGGCGAGGATCCGAGGACAGGAAGTCCCTGTGAACGCGAAGGCTCGGGATCCAGTACGCCCTACCCGTGATTTGATACAATCTGGCCAGGATCGAGCCAGATCCGGCAAGAAGCCAGTGCGATTATCGTCAGATCGGGCTCAAGATAATCGCCTCACGGATCCGGTCTCGCCAGTGGACCAGACGGCCACAGGCTCTTCCGACACTTCCTCGGGCACCCTGCAGCGACACTTCGAAGCTGCGATGAGTCGTTTCCTGGCCGAACAGGGTATGAGAGCGCCCGTGCCACAAGTGCAAGTGCTCCACGAACATGGAGCCCGAGACGTGGAGATGGAGTCCGTGGGGGGAGACAACTCCCATGATGAGTTCGACCCAGATGATCTGGATGGCCCATCCTCTTCGTCAGCAGTGGTAGCAACGGCCACAGCCGGGGCAGGTGGATCGTCCATGATCCAGAGGGTACGGATCTCAGCCATATCGGATCTGAAGGAGTTCACGGGCAAGGATCAAGATGAGGACCGAGCGAGAACATGGATCAGCAAAGTCAAGTCGGCCCTCATGAGAGATCAAGCGTCGGATGCTGAGAAGTGTTTGACCTTTGCGGATCTGCTAGCGGGGCCAGCCAGGAACTGGTATCGACAGCTGGGCAGATCCACCAGGAACAAGTGGCCAGATTTGCTGCGCAGTTTCCAGACCCAGTACTGTGGATTGGGAGTGTCGGTGGTACGACAATACTACCATGCTCGCCGCAGATCGGATGAATCCCCGCTGGAATACCTACATCGACTAAATGTGGCCGGTCTACGGGCCAAGTTGAAGATCAAGGATGGGGGATCCAAGGTACTGCGGGAACACGTGGATCACTTCATCGAGACGTTGGGAGATGTGGATCTGGCCGACAGGCTGACCCTGTTACGTCTTCCAGACGCAGACGAGCTCGAAGAAGTTCTGCGGGCTGTGGATCGCGCGAAACACCGCCAGAAGAAGGCGGCGGTCGGATCCGGCAAGTATCGCCAAAAGGCTCTGACGCCCACGGCCCCAGCTCGACGTGTCCACCAAGTCACGGCGCCTGACTCAGTTCCTGAGTCAGGATCCGACGTCTCGGACTCCGACCCTGAAGATTACCGTCGAGTCTGTCTCACTGCGTCCAACGATCGAACGGCGAAGACCGGAGACAACTCTCGACCGGGGGATACCGTACCCGGGGACCGTGGGATGTACAGATCCCGAGATCTCATGGACGGGACCGCACAAGTCAGGTGTTCGCAGTGCGGATCCCGGAAGCACACAGAATCTGAATGCTGGAAGCATCTGGCCTGTGAGAAGTGTGGCAAGAAAGGTCATCCCGGAGACGATTGCTTCTACGTGTGTCGCGGTTGTGGCGAGATTTACGACGTCGGCAAGTGTCCGATGGAGGAATTCTACAACCAGATCCGCCAATGGTTTGATCCAGCCAAGCACAGAGGGATGTTGCCAGAAGTGGCCGAGAAGATGTTAAACTAGGACGCTCGCCGGGTTTGAATCCGGTACGAGCCGAGCGTTCTAGGTACTGCATTTATGCATTTGTGAACGAGACATCGCTAGATCCAGGTAGCCGGACCCTAGTTCCAGTCGATAATACACGTGATCTACATGAAGTGTCAGTTGCCAAGGTCTCTAGTTTGCGCCAAGTGGACGAGTTTTCCAGATCCAAAGTCTCTTCAACCCTGGATCTACAAAGAGGAGAGGCACGTGGTTACTGGGAGAAACGCCAACAGGGTCGATGGTTTGAGCCTACCAAGGGTGAGGTCACTGCAGATCCACCTAAGGTCTGTCTGGTCACTGGATCCCACGGATCTGAGGATGTTGGATCCATGGATCTGCTTACAGGGGAGTCCCGTGGATACTGGAAGTACCATGCCCCAGGAAAGTGGTTCAGACAAGCCAAGGTAGGGGGCAAGATCAACAATGAAAAAGCAATCCTACTTCTAGATAGTGGTGCCGAGGTGTCTATACTGGATACCGCCTTTGCTCGTAAGGTTGGGTGCCAAGTGGATGGGAGTCGGATCCAATATTGTGTTGGGATTGGTGAAGGCGTATACCGTACGAACGGGAGAACGCGAATCAAGATCACGCTGGCAGGTTGTTTGGTGTATTGGTTTAACATTTGGGTCGGGGATCTCGCTGGTCAAGACGCCATCCTTGGGATGGATTTCATGGTGCCAGCCGGAGTGAGGTTGGATCTGGCGGATGGGACACTTTGTTTCCCTGACGAGATGCGGATCCAGCTCAGCGGACGGCGGCCGTTGTATGGAGCTAAGATGAGGATCATAAGGGCGGATAAGACCACCTGGATCGAGCCCGGGGAAACTTGGGAGCTGCCAGACCGGTTAAAGTGGGTGGAACATGAGAAACTGTGGGTCACTCGGGGCGAGAAATGGGTACCTACCGTAATCCAAGGACCAGGTCGATCGCAATACCTCCAGGTCACGAACGTCAGCGACAAGAGACTATTACTGGACCATTATGAGGAGATCGGACGATGGTTGGCGAAGGACGGTATCCCTAGGCGACCTGGATATGTGTCAGTGGGATCCCGCCGCTACAAAGAATGGCAGAATCTGGTGTACGAGGCGACTATCGAGATCGAATCTCTCGGAGAAGTGGAGCTCCCGGCGGAGCCAACCGGCCCCTTGGTGGATCGGCCTTCATATCCAACTCCGCGAAAGATCCTGCAGAGAGATCGACGGGTTGAGATCCAAGCAATGGAGGTTGGATCCACGACGGGGGACGATCCCTAGAGTCGGCCCTTAGATAACGCAGGGTCGGTGGATGAAGGATTGCAGAGGGCTAAAGCCGAACAGCCGGATCCCGCTGATCCACAAGTGGATCCAAGCTTTCCACTGGATAAAGTGCCTGGATCCCTATCGAGAGTGGCAACACTAGTCAGACCCGAACTGTCGGGTTTAAACTCGTTAGAGGACCGACTGGATCCGACTGGTGGCTTCCCCAGTACCAGGATACCCGACCGACGAAGACAGAGCCGACTGGTGGCTTCCCCAGTACCAGGATACCCGACCCCACGAAGACAGAAGGGATGACGGTCGAAGGAGAGTCGCGGTGCCTGGATCCAAGGGTAGATCCGACAAAGACTGAAGATGAACAAGTCTGCTACCGTGAAGGCGGGGATCTACACGCCGAGGATCTTGGAGAAGGTATGGCGGTGATCCCGGAGGTACCACTGACCATAGAGGAGGTCACGATTGATGATATCCAAGTGGATCCTGGGGCGAACGAGCCCACTGAAGTGGACCGTCTACGTCAGAAGATCTGGGAAAGCCGACATCTGCTGATCGGTAAGGGTAATGCGTTACCGCCCGCCGCCCGCGGAGTCAAATGCGACATCGATGTCGGCGACGCGAAACCGATCGCTCAAAGGGTGCGGAAGGTGGCACCTCAGTTCCGAGAAAAACTGTCGGATCTGATTAAGGGCCTGCTGCAAGCCAAGATCATCAGTTTCTCAACGTCGCCGTCGGCATCTCCGGTGGTAATCATCATCAAGAAGAACGGGGTGGATATACGTCTGTGCACTGATTACCGGCTAGTTAACGGCCTGACTCGATTGATGGTGTATCCGATGCCTCTAATCAATGAGCTATTGGAAGATTTGGATAAAGTACTCTAGTACTGTTCTCTTGACATGGCCAGTGATTTCTGGGTGGTGACTATGACGGATTGAGCTCGCGCAATATCCGCATTCATCACACCGTTTGAACTGTTCGAGTGGAACCGGATGCCGTTTGGATTGAAGAACGCACCCCAGATCTACCAACGCCTCATCGATAACGCCCTCTATGGGTTCACCCGAATACCGGAGCCCGAAACGGGTGGATCCGGGGAAGGCAATGCAGAAGTGGATCCATTCGAAGCGGGGGAGCCAGGGGATCCTGGGACCCCGTCTGTGTTAGGACGCAGATCTTACATCGACGACATTCTGATCCCGGCGGAATCGTGGGATCAGTTGTGCGAAAGAGTGACATCCCTACTGGAGGCGTGTACTAAGTGAAATCTCTCTATCAGTGTGGTAAAGAGCTATTGGGGGATGCGCAAGGTGGATTACTTAGGCCATCGAGTTTCCAAGGAGGGATTGGAGGCGAATCCTAAGGACCTGTCTTCATTAGCCGATTTGTCCTTCCCACAGTCGTTACGAGCGATGCAATCCTTCTTGGGCAGTTTGAACTACTACAGTCGGTTCATCGAGGATTACGCCCTGTTTGCCGCGGTATTGTATGAATTGAGAGAGGTAGATTTTGCTGCGATGACCACTTCAGCTGTCCGGATAAAAATCCAACAAGCTCTGGCCCGGGAGATGTCGGATCCACGAAGGGATCCAAGTGGTACGACGCCAGAAGAGGACCTAAAACAGGAGCTGGATCCACCACGGGACCAACGGAGAGAGGATCCAGTCTGGATAGAGACGACGGATCAGAACATGGAAGAGGCGGAACCTCGGTGGATCCGAGCTCAAAACGCATTCGTGGAGCTGAGGAACAGGATCGCGACCACACCTATCCTCCGTCATTTCGATCCGGAACGTCAACCTACGGTTATAGTTTATGCCAGTGACTGGGCCGTCTCAGCAGCTCTGGTACAAGAACATGAAGGGATCTGTCATCCAGTCACCTTCGTCAGCCGGACACTGAAGCCGAATGAACTGAACTACGGAGCGGTGGAGAAAGAGATACTCGCGCTCCTGCGCGTGTTGGATCTGAATTACAACCTGCTAGTGGGAAGATCCATCCGAATCCTGACTCGACACTCTACGCTAGCCTGGCTGTTCAAGTCGGCCGGGTTGCAAGGACGTTTGGGACAGTGGGCAGCGTTACTCTCGCCTTGGACACTGGAGATTGTGAAATGTTCGAAAGGGGAAGACGAGATCCTGGGAGTCTTGGCCGCGAGCATCACTCCTCGAGCTAAGATGGATGAGGCGCTGACTAGGATCGCTCCTAAGAAAGAGCCCAAACGCCGGATCCAGATCCCGATCCCGACGGTACAGGTGGATGAGGATCTGTACGTCCTGAGTTTCGATGGAACCGCTCGTGTACGACGCGGAGGAGGGGCATACAGTGCAATACTGTGGAGACTGCCCGGATGGGAAGTTGTACGGGCCAGATCCACTTACGCGGAAGGCCTCACCGTCAATGAAGCGGAGTATAACGGACTCCTTCTGGATTTGGATTTACTAAAGGGACAAGATCCAAAACGGCTGGTGATTTGTGGGGATTCAAATTTGGTAATCAGACAGGTGCGAGGTGAGATTGACTGCAAAGCCCCGGCCCTAACACGGTTACGGCAGAAAGTGATGATCCACCTGCGTGGTTGGTTGAATCACGAGTTGGTGCATGTCAAGCGAGATTGGAATGCCAGTGCGGATAGCTTGGCCAGTGCCGCTTTACGGAATCAATGTGGTGTTGAAGTGGAGAGAGAGGTCGAGCATCAGGATCTCGTTACGTTGAATCGACTAGACGAAGTGGTGGTGGTTGGATCCGGGGAAAGGACAGTCCAGGTGATGGCCGTCACTAGGTCCAGAGGAAGGATTGGATCCAGCCCCCAGATCCTCGAGGAAACCTTTGTGAAGAGAGTCCGCATTGAGCGGATCCTCAAAGCACAGAACGAGGAAGCGTGGATCCTAGGACTAAAGAAGTATCTGATGGGGGATGTACGAGACCTGAGTCGGGAGGATGCCAAATCCTACAGCATTATCGCTACGGATTACGCAGTGGATCTGAATGACTTGCTCTTCTATTGCCCCCCTACGAAGAGAGTCAACGGGGATCGGGATGGATTGATGAGATTGGTGATGCCAGAAACCTTACAACAGGATGTCCTACACTACTACCACGCTAGTTTAGAAGGTGGACATTAGGGGATTGGTCGGACCTACCAACGGATCCGGGAATGTTTTCACTGGAGGGGACTATTCAAGAGCGTGCAACGATATGTCGGTGAATGTGTGGATTGTGAGACAGGCAAGGGCAGGCCCACAATCGAAGGGGAGTCACCTGGGAATATCCAAGCGACTTACCCTTTCCAAATCATAGCCATGGATCATATCCCCTCGTTGCCCAAGTCGTTCAAAGGCAACACAGAATTGTTGATTTGGGTGGACCTGTTTACCGGATACGTGATAGCCAAAGCTAGTGCGTCTAGAACTGCGCAAACCATTGCTGAATCGTACGAGGAGTGTGTTTTCCGAAGATTTGGAGCTAGCGAAATGATTAGACATGATCGGGAGCCAGGCTTTATGTCTGATTTCTTTCGAGCATTCAACCGGATCCTGGGGCAGCGACAGCGAGCAACCATGGCGTACCGCCCCCAAGCTAACAGGTCGGCCGAGCGCATGGTGCAGACGATCACGAGAGCACTCAAGATGTATGTCCAGGATTTGGATCAGAGGGATTGGGATGAGTACGCAGAACGACTCCCCTTCGCGATAAACACCGCCCAAGAAAGGATCCGGGGTGATACCCCCATTTTACTTGGTACATGGGTGGGATCCTAAATCCACCCTGGAAGCGGCCATCCCAGTATGCAGCACCAAGAAGAGAAACCGAGATCCAAGGCGATGGCGATACCAAGTCCAGAAATACTACCGGCAAGCTAGATCCCAGGTGAACGAACGACTGCGGAGTGCGATACAGGATCGAGCGGATCGACACAACGAAGATGCCCGTCCACATCAAATCCAAGTGGGATCGCAGGTGTGGCTTTATTTGGATCGAGTGAAAGAAGGGTACGCCCGCAAATTGGCCCATCTATGGCATGGACCGTTCCGGGTGAGCGAGAAGATTGGAGAACATGCGGTAAAGCTAGAAACGACAGGTACCGAATATCGCCTGTTCCCTGTAGTACACGTATCCAAGCTGAAGTTGGTCAAAGAATATCCGGATCGGCCGCAGATCCGTCTTTCGGTGGATGGATCCGACCGCGTCGACTTCGACGAAGTCCTCCTACCGGAAGATAGTTGGAATGTGGATCTCGAAGCCGACGAGTTCGAAGTCGAGAAGATCACCGATATGAGGTCGGGGAAGCGAACTAGATACGGACGGATTTACCGTGAATTTCTGGTGTATTGGCGTGGATATGACGAACCCAGTTGGGTAGACGAGGCAGATCTGAACTGTGGAGCATTACTCTATGATTTCTTGAGGGATCGTACGAATCGTAACAGATTCGGCGTGATGCAGTCTCATGAAGAAGAGTAGGGAGGGGACCCATGGATGTGAGTTGGTCATGTCGATGGGAGGATGAAGAAGGGCCCACAAGAAGGGTGTGGGCCAGGAGGAGGAGTATCGCTGATGTGAGTTGGTCACATCGGAAAGAAAGAGAAGACGAATCCACAGGGGAAGGGTGGATTAGGAGGAAGGAGTGAATGTTTATGCACAAGAGTGACGTTTTACGTGTGAAGAGTCCTGCTTAATCTCAAGCACGAGCTTTCAAGGGCCCGAACTATACTGACCCAATTGAAACTGGGTCGTCGGCGCTAGATCCGGATGAAATCCAGGCGTGGATCCAACCGGATCCGGAATCTAGCCCAGATCCAGGTGTACACTGAAGGGTGGATCCCGCCCAGATCCAGGTGTACACTGAAAGGGTGGATCCCGCCCAGATCCAGGTGTACACTGAAAGGCTCTGACTAGATTTCTCAACCAGCGAGGGAATGTTATAAACATATTCAAGTAAGAGAGTGTGGATTATAATAGCTTATGCAAAGGGCTAGCTCGATCCAGTTTCCAGTCGCTAGTTACTGCTACGAGACGAATCCACGAAGACTGAAACTGGGGGCGTGGCGTCAAAGAGTGATAAGGATCAGGTAGTCTTGGGCTGAACATTGAAGAACTTGCCCACTAGACGCTGGATCTGGCGTCCTGGGTGTTGGCTCAGGTCCCCGCGAAACTGGATGCGCCAAGGCTCGGCTTCGTCGATCTCTCGCAAGGCTTCCAATAGGCTCGTGAGTTCTGGGCGGTGGAGGTTGGGATCCTCCAAGTTGGCTTGACGGGATATGGATCCCGGAAACCAAGCTACCTTATCCCCGCGTCGGGGAAGATGCAAGAAGGATGGATCCAACAAAATATCCACGTCACACCAACCGTCCTGGATTGCCAACACGAGGATCACGAGGACTCTCTTCCAAGCTCGACCAGCATGGCTACGTCGGTTACCACGCTGCTTGTTGAAGTTGGACAACCAAGTCGAACCCTGCAGTTGATTCCGAGAGATGGGGAACCGGTGAGTGCCCTCCCATATGGCAACCCGGTGCTTGGAGACGAAATCCCGAAACGCACGAACGAATACCCCGAGTCGCCCACGCACATCACCCCTGAAGCTAACCGGATCCACCGGTGTGGTGGCCAGCGTATCTCACGGGGCAGCACTTATCAGTTCTTCCACGAGAGGTCTGGTGATGAGCGAATCCACATACCCGGCCCTCGGGATGGCGTCCGCTGCCCGAGGGAATATCCATTCAGCTCGAAAAGGCAACTCAGGGAACAGGACCGTGATCTTCATTGAGATGACCGCGACCCGGTTCAACTTCTTGGCGGACCAAGGCTCGATGTCTCTGGTAGCGAAGGCCACAGGAGCACGTCTACCAGGAATGAAGGCGGCATCCGGACCAAACGGAGCCACGGGGAGCATCCCTGGCAGGGACGAGTTAGGGGAAGCGGGGATCAAGACAGATCCAGGGGATCCGCCACCATGAGACGATCCCGGGGATCCGCCACCATGAGGCGATCCTGGGGAACCGCCACCATGAGGTGACCCCCCCTCCACCAGATCCGGGGGACCCGCCACCAGACGACCCCCTTCCGCCAGATCCAAGGAGTCCGCCACCACGAGGCGACCCCCTCCCACCATCGCTACCCGATCCGCCGTCACTGTCGACTTGGATCGCGGATCCCGCAGTGCCGCCTACGGATCCAGCTGTGCCAGCGACTTGTGGAGGCGGTGTCGAGAGGGATCTCCGCCGGGCTTCGGACCGGGATTCGGACAGAGCCCGTCGCGTGTCTTCCTCCAAGGCATCCTCAGCGGTTCGAGCCTCCTCCGAATCCTCCGGACTCTCATCGTCATCGTCCTCATCGCTCAGAGTGAAGGGCTACGGGCCGGAGGACGACGTACGCTTCGACGACGATCGGTTAGGAGGCCCTGAGCCGTCGGACCAGTCCGACTCTTCATCCTCGTCATCCTCCGAGCTGCCAAGCCCACATCCCGGGGGGATGACACGTTTAGCTTTCCCCTTCCCGGATCCAGCACGGGCGGGCGGATGGCCGGTGGAAGCTGGCCGGAGAACGGTAGGCGTCGTCACTGAAGGGGCAGCGGTGGATCCCGACTGAGCCTGTCCGGAATTAGCCGTGGATGGGGCTAACCCCGTCGTAGGAGCAGCGATAGCTGTGGATCCAGTCTTGGACGCCGTAGATCCAGTCGTGGACACTGACGTCGACTTGGATGTAGTGGTGGATCCAGACTTGGATCCGGCACCCGACTTCGAAGGGGAAGCGGAAGTCTTGGACGCGGCTGTGGATCCCGCTTTGGACACAGAAGTGGATCCCGCTTGCGGAGCCGATTTAGAGACCGGGGTCGTTTTGGATTTGGCTTTCGGGGAAGCTCGGGCCTGCTTATGGGGACGGGAGGATCCGGTGCTAGGAGCGGGAGATACACTGCGCGGGCGTTTCGCAGCCGACGAATCCGCCCCACTTACAGTCGGAAGAGGAGCAGAGACGCTAGCAGCATGAGAGGGCCCCGACAAGGGAGGAAGTGGATCCGAAACGGCAGCTGTCACCAGCGCCAGTCGTCGACGTGCCAAATCCCGCTCCGACAAGCCGCGATCGCGCTCCAGGATCAGCTGTTGCTGCTGAGTTTGGGCTGCAGCGAGTTGATCCCGGAGTTTCGCGGCGGTTGCATCGGCTTCTTTCAATTTGTCACCTGGATTGACAACAACAAGTGAATATGGGGTTACTAGCAAGGGCTAAAAGAGGATCCACGTACTCGTGCGGCGAAGCTTGGATTCCAGCTCCGTTTGCGCACGTTTGGCATCCGCCCACTCGGTCGCCGCCTTGTCCCGCTGGAGTTCGCTGTCCGCCAGCTTCGCTTGGATCTCGTTGCGCAACTGAGTTATACGCACGAACTCTTCGAGTGCGTAATCTCGTCCGGCAGACGCTTTCTCGAGCGACTCCTTGGTGTCTTGCAACTCCTCAGAGAGTTGAGCCAGGGCTACATCCGGCGAGGAGGGAGGTGGATTTGGCGCGGGGGACCCTCCACGCGCCGACCCTAAGGCGGATCCGCCATGGGTGGATCCCACATAGTCGTTGGTCACCACCTCCTCCTGGGTCAGACGCAATTCGTCACGGAGCCGGTCCAAGCTCGCATCCGCAGCTGCCCCAGCAGTCTGGGAATCCTCCAGATCCCGCTCGAGGTCGTGGATCCGGGATTGGAGCTGGTGGATCTCAGATCCGGCGAGCGCCATCTCCCTAAGGAGATGGTCGTTGTCATCTTGCATAACATCTCGTTGACGGGAGGCGCGATCCAGCCGTCCGGTCAGGTCGCGGATCTCGACCGCCTGATCAGCCAACAGGAGTCGCAGGTCCTGCGACCGAGAGGCCGCACGGTGCTCCCACCCCTGGATCTCCATAGCCTGGTCATGGACTTGGGCCCGCAAGGTCTGAAGTTGGGTAGTGTGCAGAGACGCAGCTTGATCTTGGGCATCTTGAGCCGTCTGGAGCTCCGCCGTCAGGGTTTGCACCTGATCGGAAAGAGCCTGGGCTAAAACCCGCAGATCGGTGGGCGACATGGAAGACGGACTGACCGGAGGGGTGGTGGATGGGGCCTTGCCCGGCGATTTGCCGGTACGCTTGGCGGGAGACATGTGTCACGAAGAGGAGAAAGCGGGTGTGGATACTGGTAATGCACGCCGTGAACGCTGTTGTGCAGCGCCGACAACGTACAGGAGACGATTGTGGTGAAGTGCTTTCTCAGAAATAAGAGAATGGGCCTGACGCGGGGTCACTATCCCGAATCAGTGACAATTTCAAGTGATTAGAGAGGATTTGGGTTGTTTGGCACGGGTGCAAGTTGCCTGTGGTGGATTAGCCATGACGAGCGGCACCCCGTATGGAATGACGATGGATCTGGTATGAGCGATGTACGAGAAGGCAAGATCCACCAAGACTTATCTCGGATCCACCCTTACCTGGATTCACTTAGGTGGATATGGGATATACTATGTACCAGTGGATCGAGTGTGGATCCTATGAAGGAATGGTGGTAGGTGCCATCCAAAGGTGGATCTAGTAGCCACGGCTAACGAGAAGTTAGGATCCACCGCGAGGTACCACGGATCCCATACTTCCGGGTTCGGATCCAAGGGGGGAGGATCCCGCATAGAGGGACCTGGATCCAGGGTATAGGGATGAGGATGCAGTGGATCTCGAACTTTCGTGGGACAATGGAGATCACAGACGGTTGCGAGATGATGTCGAACGATTGGAGAGCTCGGATCCACGGCGAGTGTACAATTACAGTGAAGTGGATCCAAACGACCTGGATCCGGATGAGTGTACCCATAATAGGGTGACCATGATGATTACGTCATGAATCCGGTGGATCTGAAGATAACACAGCTGGGATGATGGGTCAAGGGAAGAAGGGACATGCAGCCGAGTCTGGTAAGGGATTTAGCAGATGAAAGACATAGAAGGTAGAAATCCAGGCAGGTATAGGCTTAAATATCAATACAGAACTCAATTTGCACTGTGGAGAGCAAGTGACCTGTAGTCGTCTCGGGGGTTGGATTTGGTCTCGGACGATCGCCGTAACAGGAGTGAGCATTGGCCCTGGACAAGGACAGCGTCTACTTCGCCCGCCAAGCATTCGTTCTCAGCATGGCGTAGTCAAGGTCACGAACTAGAGAACAAGTGGGCACGGATCGCAACGGGATCATCAAGTGGAGAATAACTACGTGTGGCGTCTTCGACGGGGATTGGATTTGGCCTCGCAGGGCAATCGTAGCTGAGATGAGCATTGGCCCGGACCCGTTTAGTGCCGACTTCGCCTCTAGTAACTAGATCAGTCAATAAAGAACTCAATTTGCACAGTATCACGCAAGTGCCTTCCTGCCCTCAAGAACTGGAACTACATTGGCCGTACGAGCTCGGAGAAGGTTGGGAATTGCGAATCTAGTGTTGGTAGTGATAACTGGATAATACATTGGCCAGTTCCTACAACCTAGTAAGCTTTCCCATATACGTGTAGATCCGACGGGTTAACCGAATTTACTACTTGGTCGGTCATACCCTAGAGACTCTCAACTCTCAAGATCCCGTCACAGGAGGCGGCAAGTACGACGCAAAGGAACTACAAAGGCAAGGGAACACACCCGCAAGGCAACCCCACGGCCAGCTCCACGATCTAGGCCCCGGATCCATAAGCTCGGATATTCGCTTAGGATACGGAACCATCCACGGACGCAGAGTGAAGGTTTTCCACTGCTGCTCCACCCCATCCCCACGTCTCGCCAAGACACTCAAGTTTCACCACTTGAACTCTTCGGAAGTTACCGAGAGAGCAGATCCCCCCTACCGACGGGTACACAAGGTGAGGAAAGTTCAGCAGAACACGGATCATCGGGGGACCCCCTCCGTTAGTCGGTGTCTGGGCGCAGTTGGTAAGTTGGATCTGGCAATCTCGCAGATTTTGCTGATCCCGCTACACCACACTGCTGTCACCAGCGTCGCGCTGGTGCTAACGCCCGTTGACTGCGTCGTGTTGTCCTCGGCCACCTTCGCTCCGTTGGGTTTTCGAGTTTTCTTCAAATGTGTTCCGTACGCTTACGTTGCGTAAGCGCAACTTAGAGAGGAGGGTGATGTAATGGGCCCAACTCCAATTACATAAGTAGGTAGATATTTCCTTAGTTATTACATAAGTAGGTAAAGTGGCACACGGGTAGCGTGTGCCAAGGTGTCATCATCTGATTGGTTGATAGTGAGGATCCAGACTCGCTTATTGACCAATCAGGTATATACATGTGTTTGAGTGGTTCACATGAGACCAGGTGTAGCCGCCCTGGTCCTAAATAAATCAGAGTTGAATTTGACACAAACCTATGACTTGGTTTTACTATTGCGAGCTTTCTCCACACTATAGTGTAAGCTAGTGACGGTATCTCTAGCCCCGTTACATTGACCGGAAGAGGTACGCCCGGCCTGTCATCGATGGCCTGAACAACGGCGACACGAAGGCTTCGAGGATCGCCGAGGACAAAGCGACGACTGTAATACTCGATCAGATCACCTGCTCGGAGCACCTCCGGAGGGAGTTGCTTGGCGCTAAGGCCCGGCATCGCACTCTTGCAGCTTCTGGGCGTGCTGTGAACTCGCGCTACCTGAATGCCGTTGCTGGAATAACACGCGAGACGATTCCAAATGTAGCCGTTACTTTTGATTATTTGAAAAATTAAAAAGATTTATTACTTTTCAGCTACTTAAACTACCATTACTTCAGTGTTATTTGTGAAGCCGGTGGTTGCGCCTTGTGCATTTAGAAAGTGCGCTCAGCTTGGTTTGTTTATGTCTTTTTGTGTTCTAATCTTCCCGCCATTGTTGTGTTGGTCAGATTTCTTCATGTGTTTATAACGTTTTCTCGTAGCTGGCAGCCACAAATTAAAAAATAGCAAATCTCTATTCTTAGCCTAATAATAGCCATCATGTATTTTTCTGCGGTCGCTCGTTGTGTTAGATTTGAGATGGAACAGAGTGGTAGACATTTTGTCCTGCAAATGAGCAAAAATGTATTTTCTTACAATTAATGCTGGCTTAGAAAATGGACCTCCTCATCTTTATTATGATCCGGAAAATTCGGCCAGTCCTGCAGAATTTACTTACTTGTACGTGAAGTAAGGATTTTCTGCACGTTTTTGTTACTTCACGCACCCCCATGTGCAATAAATTCTAAAAATTCGGGAGAAAGGTTTTTCATTTTGGACAGAGAATGTCAGCAAAAAAGTCAATTCTGACCCCTCATGGATACCAGCACGTTCATTGCTGCTGCTCGAGATTGGCACGCACTCCTGCGCGACGTTGGTGAGGCCTTCGTGGCGCGTTACCTGGAGTTGTCCATGCAGTTGGCCGTGGCCCTGTACTGCCAAAATGATGTTGCCGCCGAGAAAGCGGTCAGAGGGGTGTCCAACGTTGAACAGCGGGACTTTGTGGCACTCTCCGAAATCCTGCGGGGTCTTCTGCAAACGGCGACACGTCAGCATATGAGATTTCTATTGCCTGGTGTGGAGAACAATGAGATGGCACAATCGCCATCGCTCAAGATGGAGCAGACTATCATCCAGAGCCTTCCTGAGGCATTTGAGTCGCGATTCCGGCAGCTTCTGGCGACGCATTGGAACACTCTGAACGAGGTGGCGGAGAACGCGACGTTCACGTTACCGCGACAACAGCAACTGCACTGGAAAGTGGCAAATGTTGCGGGGCAGTGCATTTTGTTGCGTCTACAGACTTCGGACGGCAAAACAAGAACAATTCACGTGCCGATTAAACAGTTCCACCAGCTACGCCACAGTGCGGCCTCGGTGCTACATGAAATGAGCCAAGTGGAGGCCCATCCGATGCTGCGACTCGCTCACATGGAGCAGAGCAGCCGCACAGAGTCAGCAACGACAACGAGGTCTG
Organism: Phytophthora betacei; assembly: GCA_011320135.1. NCBI lineage: Eukaryota > Oomycota > Peronosporomycetes > Peronosporales > Peronosporaceae > Phytophthora > Phytophthora betacei. Next base: position 149,379 of record JAANHX010000712.1, read on the forward strand.
AACCAACGAGTAATGTGCCCTAAGGTCTGAATTGTGGAACGTAGTCTAGTCTAGCTAAGCCTAGTTCTTCATCTTCTTCTTGCTGTTGGAGAAGCACTCGCCCCAGAGACACACAGTCTTGCCCCTCATAATCTGCGAGAAGGCCTCGATCGTGTACGTCTGGCAGTCACGCACCTCCTCTTCTGTGATCTTTTTGTCTTTGACCTGCGCCTGCGCGGCCGACTTGAGCATGTCAGATGGTGTCGCGGCGATGTACTCCTGGAATGGGTACTTGGCGTCCTCCACGGCCAACACTCGCTTCTCGGACGGGATCTGGTACGTTTCCAGCAGTAGGTGCAGTAGCCGCTCTAACTGCCCTTGGGAAATCTCACGTGTGTCGCTCTCGTCTTTCTTCTCGTCCTCATTCGTGCTCAGCGCCTTACCCGCCGGTGCGTTCGTGGCCAAGTTGAATAAAATCCGCAATCGCTCGTCCACGGTCCCTTTCACTGCCATAGAGAATGCCACCATCTGAGCGTCCACGTCGCTTTTGCGGTCCGCGTCCGTCTCGAGACTCAAGAGCACTCGTTCCAAGTGATACGCCTTGCTCACTCCCGTCGGACAGGACTGGGCCAGCTTGAAGCCCAGATACTGGTCGAAGTGCTGCATCGTGGCCTTACCCGACGGAAAAGCTCTCGCCACACCAGATCTCACGTTCTCAAATATGTCGGGTCTGTAGTGCAGTTACATCCGCTAGTTAGTTCTTTGAATTCAACGCTCAATTTCACACCCACATGCTATAGCCGTCGGCCTTACGTGATGTTGTTACTCGAGCGCAGTTCCCAGGCCTCGTAGGGCGAGATGACGGCCGCCTCGGCGATGGGGTTTTGCAGAGCCTCAAAGTTCTTCTTGCCACGCGAGCCACGGTAGATATAGAAGCCGATACCCAGTAGAATGCCGCCCAGAGTCACGCCTGGATTGCGACTGAACCAGCCAGGTTTGTACTTGGGCGGCTCCTCCCCATTACCGCCAGCGCCAGGGCTCGAATCCGAGCGCACAGAATTGGAGATAGTGGAAGAAGATGTCGGTGAAGCTGAAGCCGGGACCGCCGAGTACTGGAGGCTTCGTAGATGGCCAGGGGGCGAGCGCAATCGAAGCTGTAGGCGTAGCATCTCGACAAAGTTATTAATAGTGACAATTGCCCTTAAAGTACTTTTCTTTTGATTTTTTTTTTTCTAAAACGCAGAAACGTTTTTTTTACGAAGTACTTTCTAAAAGTTTAAAACAAATAAAGTGTTTTTCCGGAGTAATGGTTAAAACAAAGCGCTTTCCTAACACACCGGTAAAACAAGTTGCCTACGAAGCCAAGTTTCATTTTGAAAAGAAGAATTCTGTGAACAAAATGCGCTTCTTAAAACGCTCTGTATGCAGCCATCTTATTAAGCCAGGTCGTCGTCTGTAGCTGCCGTCCGACCTAGCCCGTACCAATTATCCACGTACTTGTCGTAGTCCAGCGCAGAGGCCCACCGGAACATCTCCTCGGCTTCGGCTTCCCAATTCTCGTCCTCAAAGACCACATCGAAAAGCATCGGTGGCTGTGTGTCCGTTTGATCCTCCTCGTCCTCGTGCTTATTCTCTGGACGACCCGCTGCAGTTAGCAACCCTTCTGCATACAGCTTCTGCATCCACAGTCGCTTCTTATGCCGACGAACTCGCTCGCGATCTTGTTGTCGCACAAGCTTCGAGTAGTGAAATCCGTTGACAGGTTGACGAGTGGCCGTGGCTTGAGCGATAGGATCAGCGTTGGCTTCAGCCAGCACCTTGGCTGTCACCGAACGCCAGCCATTGTTCTCGAGACGGCGGTACCATAATCGAGTATCTTCTGATTGCTGTCGTGCTCTGTAGTACGAGTTGCCCACTCGGATGTAGGTTGTGTGCACGGACTGGCCTGGTTGGCACTTGACGTGTGAGTGACTCACTGGGGCAATTTGACGAGCCACTGTGTAGTTCTTAGGGCTAAAGCTACCCAGATCGCACACAGGTTTGCGCGTGTAGATCTTGTAGTAGATAGTGGGCGGGAATGCTAAGCCACCGAGACGAAATCGAACCTGTGCGCCCATGGATGCATCCAACAGAGACGCTTCCGAAGGGTTGATAGCCCGCAACATTCGTGCGGGGTCCCCAGTACTGCGGAATGTAAGGAGATCACGGTAGTACCTAAAAATACGTCGATGTGTGTAGATCTTCCAGTTGGTCTGGATGCATAGCGCAGCGCAATCTACACGTGTCATCGCCGAGTCGGGGTCGCCAGATTGTCGTTGGTACAGTTTGTGTTGGCAGTGCGTCTTCCACGCGTACTGAATCTGAAGCGCAGCAATGTGGTAGAGTGGATACCTCTCCAGTGTTCCTCTCCAACGCAGTCGCTGCATCCGAAACCAAGCTTGAAGTTTTGTGACGACAAAAATGCGAAAGCCACGCTCATCGGAGAAACTCCCCCCTTTTGCGACGAACTGCTGCATTGGACTGCGAGCGCGAGCAGCATTCCTGCTCATGGTGACTTGTTGCCGTCCTCGACAGAGCATACCTCGCACGCGCTTCTGGATGAGAATAACGGAAAGGTTTTGAGCTGCCATCGGATACTCCCACGGTCTCGAGATAATTTCCTGTAGTAGATATAAAAATCAAAGCTGGTTAGATATTCCCACGATATTTGAACGCTTTCAAGAGAGCTCACCCTCTTTTCACCTTTAGATTTTCGCAGAAACGTTGATTCCCAGGGAGCCCCACGACGGATTCTTTTCGTTGCTAGAGTTTTCGGTTCATAGCGTACTTGGAATTTGCTATTCATTCAGCAAGCAAAACTGTTAGCACTTGTGAAAACTCACCCGGTCACTTGGATCAACAACGCTGCACCTTTGGTATCGCCCATGCTGGAAGCCAAGCTTCTTCAAGCGCTGCAGGGCGCCCACGCTTTCAGACATTGTGTTATTCGTTACCAGCAGTCGTCGGTTAAGCACTGAGAGCTGTTTGGCATCAATTTCTACTACTTTTTAAATAGCTGCGCACCAACGCCTGCCCATTTATCTTCGGAATAGCTTGGGAAGTACACCACACGGAACCCTCTCCTGCCACCTAATGACAGAGCAAGAAGTTGTAGTTGCACTCGCTGCAGCTCTTGTTCACGCCCGAGTCCTAGATGCTGATTCTCAATCATCTTTCATTGCAGTCTACCGTGCTCTCGATGACGCAGAACGGCTCATCTTTTACCACAAGAGGTATTTCGGCGCCGACTCGCTGCATTTCCAGCAAGGATGCGAAGAATTTCTGCTCCTGAGCAATACACTTGCAATAAAGGCCCTACAGACATCCTCATCAGACGATACTATCACATCTAAACAATGCCACGACCTTCTCCTGCGCGCAGAGCAGCACACTCGTCACACAGGCTACTTGCGCAGCCTACCAGAGTCTCAGCATGGGAATCGACGACGAGTGTTCCGCCTCATCACACTCAACAATCTTGCGTGTCATGCGAAACACATTGGTAAGCCACTTGCCGCCGTCAGCTTTCTCGAAAGAGCGCTAAAGGTGCAGCTCAAGTTGCAAAGTGCCGAATTCGCCATTCCAGCGTCCGAGATCGCTCTCACTCGACTCAATTTATGCGCTGTACTCTCACAACTGCGCCGCCACGCTGCAGCCGCTGCACATGCCAAAGCCGCAGTGGCTCATCTCTCAACTGGTGGGGGTCCACGCAACCTCAGCATCGAGGTTGCTCAGTTATTACTCGTGGCACATTACAACTTTGCAGTCGAACTCGAGCATCTCTGCGATCGCGATGCAGCCTGGCTTCAATACGATTCTGTGTTGATTGTAGCGGATCACTACAAGCTCCAGAGTGACCTCGTCCAAAGCGTGCGAGCTATAGTAGGCCAAGGCACATTGAGAAACAGGCCAGAAAGTAGACAACTTTCACCACGAGAGCGAACGCCACGAGAACGTTATAAACCTTGCGTAGACCGCATACATTGCGGCAGAATTGAGCCTCACCTTACTGATCGGTAACCAGTTGATGGTTAACTCCAAAATCGGTGAAGTTATTGTGCGTTCTATTCGAAATTTCCGCGGGCGTCTGAGAGACACGACCAGCCCAATCGCGCACCCAATCGTGTAGCCTATCATACAGAATGCGTTTTGGCGCTAATACAGAATAATCCTCTGACTCGCCATTTTCATTCATGACAAGTGCGCGGAGTCTTCAGTGCGAGATGCGCTGTCACTTTAACTTCAACGTGTATCTGGTATCTTATTGGATAATAAAAAAATTTGACCTCCAACAACGCAGCGTCGATTCGCCGTTCGCTTCGCGCCTTTCTCCGAATCGTCCCGCTTCGGGAAATTGGGGCGGAATTGACAATAATATACTGTAACGGATAATGCCGAATAGAGTACTTTTCCAAAAAGTATATAGACCAAGTTGTCTACCGTTTTGGCGGTACTCAAATAATAGTGTACCGTACCAAATATAATACCATCAGAACCACCAATTTTCTTGGTCGGCTCTCTTTATTCTGAGTTTTACCAGCCAAACTGTAACGGGGTACGTAGCCCTAAGTGTACCCTGGTTACATGAAGTGTGACACGTCATACTTCGGGATATTTGGTACAAAGTACCAAGGTCGTCCAAAGCCAACCATTGGTTGATGACATTGCATTTCTATAGGTGACTCATAGTTTGTATTAAACCCAAGCTTTATCTACCTATAAATAAACTTAGTTTACATTCTACCTTAGTTAGGTCACTTTGCTCTCTTTTGAAGAAAGAGGGGACCTGTGAACTGCCGTTCACTGAGAGTTTGTATACTCTCGGAAGCTAACTTCCTCTAGCGCAAGGTGCTGTGTGACCCCGTCACACTTGGTAGCACTCGTAGTCAATCCACGCCAACGCGGGTAGACTACCTGAACCTCTTTGAAGTTCGTTGCCATGGGTGGCAACGACCTCTCCCATCTGAACGACTCACCGTTCGAGTCGGTTCGGAAGATGGCAGGCATCTTCGGGATGGGGGCCCTGCAGAGCCTGGTGGTGTCAACACCGGCCGAGCAGCTCGAGCGCGTCAATGCGTTTGACGCTTACGAGCAGGGGCTCATCGCGCATGTGCGGGAGAGCCTGCAGGCTCCGACGGCGGAACCAAATCCGCCACACCCAAAGCCAATACGGCTGAATGTTAAGCCGTATGAAGGGAAGAAAGGTGAGAACCTTCACTTCTGGGTCCGCGAGATAGAGCTCGCGATGGACGCGGCTCTGATCTCGTCCAAGCAACTTCGTGCTAAGAGTTGGGTGTACACGCGGGAGGCAACATCCCCTCGATGTTTCACATCCTGGGCTCAGCTGTGCGAACAGCTCCGAGCCTCGTTCCTCCCGGCGAGCTACGAGTACCGCCAGCGCTCGCGCTTCCTCTCGTGCAAACAAGGGAGGCGTGAGCCGCACGAGTGTGTCAAAGCGATACGGGAGCTCACGGCGTCCCTAGTGGGAAACCCACTCAACGAACACATCAATATGACTGTGTTCATGGACGGCCTTCGAGTGGGCCCCGCACGCACTCAGCTGTTCCGGGTGCAGTCAAGCACCCTTGAAGAGGCGATTCAAGTGGCTCTTCAAGAAGAGTACAGCCATCGCCAGGCGCGTACGCCGGTCTCAGCATGACCTGGGAGTTCCTTGTCGGCTCCCGGTCGAACAAGCCCCAACGGACCCGTTCCCATGGAACTCGGGTCCGCCGAACAGCGTGACATCCGCTGCTTCGGCTGCGGGAAGATGGGCCACTTCAAGCGCGACTGTTTCGCGGAAAGACTCCGCAGACAGTCCTTCCCCAAGCCCGTCCTCAAGGGTCGCTGGCAGAAGCCAGGATCCCGGGGACAGGGGAACGCCGGGAACCAGTAGGGGCGGGGCGCCCTACTGGGGAAGAACTAAGTCTTCGTGATGGGTGCGCGGGTGGCGCGTACCACGGGGACTTAGCCCCTGAGAGTCTTCGCACTCTCGAATCGGCGAAGAGCAGCGGCGGGTTGCTCGTAGTACACGGATGTGTACGGGGATACGATCATCCCTTTAGAATCTTGATCGATTCTGGGGCGTCGAAGCGTTTCGCACGCCGCCAGACGGTTGCTCGCAACAGCAACAAGTTGTCCGATGCTTTGAGAGAAAGCAAGGCCAACGGGACGGTGTCAGTGCGACTGGCCGACGGGAAGGTCGTCACTGTCCCCAACGTCCAAGTGAATCTGGCCGTCAAGTTTGAAGACTTTGACAGCCTCGAACAGTTCACTGTTCTCGATATGGATCCATATGATATGATCCTGGGCATGCCCTGGCGTGAGGAGCACGAGCCCTGATCAGACTCGCGAGACAAAGCAATCGGTGCCAGCCGCCCTGCGCAGTCCGACAGAGCATTGGTGAGTCATGTTCCCACCTCTGTCAGGACCCGGGGCGCCCGCAAGGGCTGCCAGGGTACCAAAGCATCCGGCAGATGCTTGGGAGTCGTTGACGTATATGACGACTCCGAGGATGTTTTGATGGTGGCAGCGCCCAGAAGGGGCGCTGGCCAAGTGGGTAACTTAGGTCCACAGGCGGGTAACTTAGTTCCGCAGACAGCTGCAGCTGTCACGAACACTGAGAACAGCGTGTTCAGAGTGGGTAACAGAGTTCCACTCACGGTCGCCCAGACCTTAACTGAAGAGGAAGGCGTCGTACACGCTTCCTGTGTGGGTAACACAGTGCCACACGCGGTCGCCCAGACCTTAACTGAAGAGGAAGGCGTCGAACACGCTTCCTGTGTGGGTACCACAGTACCACACGAGGCGACGAGTGCCTCGGATGTCGTAGCGCCGACATCCCTAGACGTGGGCAGCAAAGCTCCACGTCACGGTCGCCGTCGTCAACGAAGCCGCCGCCGCCTCAAGTCAGATCCGAACTTCGTTCAGATCGACGTTGCTTCAAGCGACTCGGAGTCCAGGGCCCGGGCCCCTCCGACAAGGCCGGTGGAAGAGTGCTATCACATCTTCGATGGCGAGACCGCCTATCCGTCAAGGCATCTGGTGTCCACTTGGAACCGTTGCCAGAGGTTGCAGAGATACTAAACCTCGAGGAAAAGACGGCTGAGTCTTTCCTGGCCAGCCTCAAGGCTGAAGAGATTGCTGAGATGGTGCTCATGAGACCTGAGATCACTCGGGAGGAGCTGAACTCCTCCTCGGTCTTGGACGAGAACGTCCTGGAAGACCTAACCAGGCAGCGTCAGACGCGCTTGGGTTCTGAGATCCTTAAGAACCCCAAGGATCCGGTGTATCCTTTGGTGACGGAGTATGCGGACGTGGTGAACAAACACCCACCGACCCAGCCCCCACCGGATCGAGGCGTACGGCAAGAGATTGATCTCGTGCCTGTCACAAAGTATTGTGTCACGAGGCAATGGCCTCTCCCGCGCGAACAGTGCGAGGTCATTGATGCCTTCTTCGCCGCGAAAGCGAAGACAGGCATGGTGCGGGGGTCGAAATCCCCGCACTCGACGCCGACTTTCTGCGTTCGGAAGCCGAACGGAAAGTGGCGTCTGGTTCACGCTTATAACAAGCTGAACAGCGCAACGGTGCCGGCCCAAACACCAATCCCACGAAAGGATGTGTTGTTTAACAACATGGCCGGGAGCGTCCTGTACAGTGCGCTGGGTTTGGTAGACGAATACTACCAGATCCTGATGCGGGAGAGTGACATCCCGCTCACCGCGGTGAGCACCCCAAGCGGCATGCTTTGGGAGTGGCTCGTCATGCCGCAGGGCTTGTCTAACGCCCCGGCGACGTTCAATCGCCTGGTGACGCAGCTGTTCCGCCTTTTGCGTACCTTCGTACAGACGTACTTCGACAACATATTCGTCCATAGCCGTGCCGAGGGAGGCAAGACGGCCATGGAGGCGCATCTAGGACACCTCCGTCGAGTGTTGGACGTAATGCGAGCGAACAAGCTCTACGCCAACATCGACAAGTGCGTTTTTGCGTCACCAGAGATTAAAGTTCTCGGTTGCTTCGCAAGCAACGTGGGCGTTCGGGCTGACCCAGACAAGGTCAAGGCCATAGCAGCGTGGCCGACGCCCCGATCCCAGAAGGATCTTCGAAAGTGGTTGGGCTTGGCCAACTACCTTCTGTGGTGTAGTAGAACACACAAATACCGTCAGATGTGGATTCCTTACACAAACCACAACAATTCGCCGAGTTAAGTCGGCGGTTGTATGGCCTGCGCAGAAGGTGGCCCCCTCGCGGTTCGGCCCTTCTGGGACAGACGAGTGGCTCGCTTCCACTCGGTTCTGACTAACCAAGTCAGAGCACTTCCGAGGCTCCGCCGAGTTTGGCTCGGCTCGTTCACAACCCTGTGCCCTCCACCCAAGGATGGACGACGGCGCGCGAGCGCTTTTACAGGTCACCGAGCGCAGAGGCTGCTCAGCTAGAAGTGCTACGGCACCCGGGCTATCCGACGTACCGGCCCGCTGAGTTTGCGGGACTTTCTTTCGCGCGTAGCGAGACTTTGTCCTACCCGGACCGACCTAATCTCTTGGCGCTACCAGTCAATACCCTACAAGCTATGCCTCTCGAGTATTGACGGCAGGCATAATCCAGCCCTATGCAGGGACTTACCGGAAAAGTGTACACGTGTCTTGGACTAGGAAAATTCTGCTCTGTTATCTTCTGGGAGCTTTTTCGGCTCCCCTATTTAATCCTATGCTTCTTTTACAAATATCTAGTGAAATATAGTCGTTTCGAATCTCTACCGACCCTTCAGCTGGGTTCAGGCGACCGTTGAGCTCAGCGGCTATCCGGATAGCATCATCCGGACAGAGCGCCGAGTACTTACCGCGATCCTTTGTTCCTAAGCTCTGGGTTACCAGACCGAGCCGATTCTTGATCTAAAGTAGGTTGGCGTATGGTCGAATCTGGAAATCCCTACACCACAACTGCCCCGGTTATGATACGAGCCGAGCTGGTGAGTGTCTTAATCCTTCATTTGGTTCTGCCACCGTTGGTCCGTACTAGGCTGATGACGTCTCGCGGCTCTCCGCCACCTTCTTCGGTACGTTTGTTGCTTCCGCTGTCGCTCACTTGGCGGCTCCTTACTCCTCGCATGTTATTCCAGCACAACTCGCGGCGCCACCATTCTCCTCCAACTCCTCGTCGAGGTGAAGGCGCGCCAGCTGAGTCGATTCCTCGACCCGTCGGCACTCGTGGGGTCAGCGACCGGCCTGAAGCTGGGTTGGTCGACCTGACAACTTCTCATGAGTCTGACGCGGAGTCGGCGGAGTCTTCTCGCGCGCGCCCTCCGGGTCCACCGAGCTTACCGGGCGACACCACTTCGGGCGCCACCAGTCAGCCAAGCTCGGCTGCTCCAGTGAGTCTTGACTCCCTCATGGCCAGGGTTAACGAGCAGGGGTACGAGCGTCGAGAAGAATTGACCTTCTTGGCGAGGCTCATGGCCTACGGATTCACCCGTTCCGTGGAGCCTTCCGATCCCGTGCAGCGGCGAGCGATCCTGCAGGCTTCTTCCGCGGGGGAGCTGTTGGACATCTTGAAAGGCAACTACGCCGCTCTTGATTATCCCCAGATCATTGGTGATCTCAAGGCCGACAACCAAGCTGTTCAAGAAGCGAACCGCGCATTGACTCGGCGATTGGACTCTCTTGCCCTCAGCAATGTTGAGTTGTCCACTCAGCTCTCATCGGCGCGACAACAGGTGTCCCGATTGGAGGCTGCTGCCACGCAGTCTGCTAATCTCCTTGCTTCACTGCGAAAGGCTGTAGCCCTGAGTGAAGCGAAACTTGCTCGGGCTATCGCAGCTGAGCAGGGCAAGGTTGACGCTGCTATGAGTCAGGCTCAGCTCCATCATCAGCAAGTCTTGGATCGAGACGCCGAGATCGCAGTCCTTCTCCGGTCTATTTCCGAGAGGGATGCGGCGTTCGTTACTCTTCAAGGCATTGCTTCCAAGCATTTCGAGCAGCTGCAGGAATCGGTGCGATTGTACAGCTCAACCGGCACCCAACCCTTGCGGCACGCTCAGTCGGTGATCGCTGAGCAGCGGGCGGTAATCTTGCGGCAGAAGCGGCTTATCCGTCCGAATGGTATTATTCCGATGCACGACTCTCACATGGCTGCTGCTGCTGGCGCTGGTTTGGAGGTTCCTGGACTTGATCCGCCCGACCTTCTTCTTAACGCCCGGCTGTGTCGTGTCTTGGAGTCTCGCTTCCCTGAAGTTCTCCACATTCCAGCTGGTGAAACTCGGCGGTTGGAGTTGATCGTCCATCCTCGCCAAGACGCCCCAGTGACTAGTTCCGCTGTTGGTCCTAGTGTGGCTCCTCCAGCTAGTCAGGCTTCTTCTGCGACTTCATCGGCAGACTCGGCTGCGGCTCCTGTCAGCTCAGCGGCGGCTACGAGCCAACCCGACCCGACCCTCGCCCAGCTTCACCGTACTCCTTTGGCGCTATGCCAATCCCAAGTCTCCAACTGCTGCAGGTCCTCGTCATCGTTCACCGGCGTCGCATCCGCCTCAGCCGTACGCTTGTCCACTTCCAGGGGAGGATGGACACGAGGCTATCAGTGCCCTTTTGCGCTCAAGTTCTCCTCAAGCTACCGTGTCCGATGGGGGAAAGCCCCGCTCTGGAAAATCCCGTCGTCGGACTCGGCGGAAGAAGGTTCGTCACCTTCAGCTGAGTTCTGCTACACAGCCCGCTGTCTCTGCTCGCTCTGAAGACGACGATGGCGCTTCGAGCGAAGTTGAATTCGAGTTTGAGTTGCCCGAACCGGCCGCCGACACCGTTCCTGTGATTGATTCGACGACTTCGGTGGGTTCTTCGTCTTCTGGTCCTCTGTTGACGTCGTCAGTCGCGGCTACTCACCCACCGCCGGTATCTTCTTCCGATGTCGTGGCTTCGCTGCCTGTCCCGGCTACAAGTGTTTGTGCCCCAGGCTCGACTTCGCCCATCTCCGCTGAGTTGCCCCAGTCAAGTGTACCGCTCAGCGTCGTATCAACGGTGGTTGGACACTCCCAGTCGTCATCTGGTCGATCCTCTCACGTCTCTCCCTCTCGGGGTCTGAGCGTATCCACTACGCCGACTGACCTAGTGACTCCGGCCGTGAGTGTCCTCAGACCGTCTCTCCCTGCGAGCTCGGCGGTGTTGACATCCCCGTCTGGGCACCCCATCCGGAGATCTGCTGCGACTGCTCGCACGGTGACTGCTCAGCTGCTTGAGGACCTTGACGCGTCTGACGACGAGGTTTTAGGGCCTGGCGACGGTTCTGCACCGTCCGCCGGCCCGACGAATCCTGCCGCTGGGTCGCTCTTGGATCCCATTTCTTTATCCGAGAACTCGGCGGGTAGTCCTTCAGGTTCTGACTCGGCGGCCGAAGATGCTCGTCGTTCTGCCAAGGCGAGAAGCCTTCATGCGGCAATCTTCGGCTCTGACGATGAGATGAGTGATGAGTCCTTGCCGCCGAGTAATCGCCACTCCTCGCGACATTCATCGATGGATTCTGGTGACGGGACGACTTCTACCTCTGCGTCGGCTTCGGGGAAGCAGCAGCGTCGCAAGCGTCGTGCCTCGTCGAGTCCTACCGGTCACCGGTCGAAGCGGTCCAAGAAGCACAAGAAGCATCACAAGAAGCACCGGCACCACAAGCATCGGCAGCCTGCGTCAACTCCTGATCTGGCTCCTGCCCAATCTCTTTCGGCTGCTCCTTCGCCAAGTGTGCTCCCAGTAGCATCGGTTCCCTCTCAGCCGAGTTCGACTGCATTACGGCCGACTTCGGTCACTCTGCCAAGCGCTCTTACACTCCCGCTGGCGACGTTACGGACCCGGGCCTCGCAGGCGGTTTCCAAGGATTGTCGCTTGACGCTTCACATGGCTCAACTCCGCGAGGTACCATTTATGCATTTCGGCTCAGCTCGTTGTTGGAATGCGTTATTGGATACACTGAGCGGAGGGATGCAGCTGGAGCTCATAGGTGGCAAGAGTCGTGTGCCACCCACGCCGTGTTCTCTTGACGGCATACGAGCTTTCATGGCTGTCTTTGATCCGAGTCATCCTTGTCAGCGTCTCCGGCGGATGCTCCCCGAGCTTCCTTTCTTCTTTTCTCCGTCGGTGCTGGAGGAAGCTCGGCGGTGCTTGGCTTCTCAGACCCGACCTCGAACCTTGATGCAAGTTCTTGGAGATATGTGAGTGAAGCTTCGTGGCGACAGTCCTTTGGACTCGGCGGGGAGGCCCATCCAGACAGACGGCCAGATGACCCGTTATTTCGTAGCTCTCTATGAGCGTCGTCATTGGATCGTCGAGTCAAGTGTGTTGATGGGTCTCCATCCTGACGTCAACCCGGCTGCCACGCCCGCTCAGCTTGCTGAGGTGTACGAGCTTTGGCTGGTGTACAAGCGCGAGCGTAAACGTCGCAGTGATACCCTGCGATCTTTGGTTGTCGCTGTCTACGACCAGCTTTACTCGGCGGTCACCCAGAAGCTCGGCGATGACCCTGCTCCTCTTGTGGATGCTGAGGTTATTTCGATCCGTCCGTCCCCCATTACTCTCCTGTTAACCTTTCGTGGGTTCCATCCGGGGAAGACTGGGTTCAGTGTGCTCACGATGTGGATCTAGCCGAGCCCTGGCGAGCTTGGTGGCTAACCGACCCGGCGGTTCACCCGTATAACACATGCTTCCGCGCTCGGAACGTGGACTTCTTGGTTTTCGCTCCGCGCGGTATGGACGCTCAGGTTGTTGACGACGCGATTGAAGAAGATTTCGACCTTGCCAAACAAGCGCCTCCTGCGTACGCTCAGGGTGCTCCACCTCGGCTGAATCATCAGGGTATCCACATCCTCGCTGGGTCTTCAATCGGTGAGCTCGGCTCGGACGACGGGTTGGGTTCTCCCAATCTCCGAGGTGCGTCTCCGTGTATGTCTCTGTTCGGCACTCCACTTCCAAGTGGAACGGATCCGCCTTATCCCACTTCAGCCGAGTCGGGTTCTCAGGCACCGGTTCTTCTTCCACCTGCTTCGGCGTCGGTCTCTTTAGCTAGCTCGGCGATGATACTTCTTGCCACGGCTGCGGATGTTGCATCTCCTTCCGCAGTTTCTCAAGGAGCGACGTCTGCTGCGCCGCCACGCCTCCAATCGTCGAGTCCGCTGAGCTCTTCCCAGTTGTCTCCGTCGGGTTCAACTCTCTTGGAGTCCGGATCGCCTTCGTTTTAATTTTCTTCTTTTGACTGAGCTTCCCGTAGATATCGTTCAGGACTTCATTTCGTAATTATTCAGTATATGTAATTTCGACACAGTAGCATTCCATCTCAACTCGGCCTGTGTCGCCCGCTGAGTTGGTGTAACATTTGGTGCAATGACTGTTAATCCTCATCTACAACTTGCACCATTTGCAGACGGTTTTCACGCTTCTTCTGTCGTAGATAGTCAAACAGGAGACCTCCACATGACAAATTCGACAGTGGTTCCCAAGTAGGCTCATCGTAGCCGCCCACTTAACTTTAAATTTCCGTTGTGACCGGGACGTACTCGTGGATAATGGTAGCTCGTCGTCGAGGATTGCTTCGACTTCATACTGGTTCGTACTTGCGTCTGGTTCCCAGCTATCTTCGGGTAGTAATTCTTCGTCAAAGTCCAATCGCTGAGTTTCTTCGAGGGCGACGATTAGTCTCGTCTTTGGTCTTCCGCCGAGTTCGGTGACAGCCTTCAGACGCGATACATGGACCACTGGGTAGAGCCTATATCCACTCTTGTCAGGTAACTCCAGTTCATAGGCAAATTCTTCCACCTTCTTCTTCAACCTGAATGGTCCGTGCCATCGATGTGCTAACTTCTTAGTCAGGCCCGACTTGACTCGCTCCATAAACAACCAGACTTGGTCTCCTTCTTTGAACAAGGATTCGGTGGACTCATCGCCTGGTTCTGCAACTCTATCTTCGTCATCTGCTGTGTTGGGAATTGATCTTTTCTCCTTCTTGCTCAATGCTTCGTTGTGCTCTCGAGCTCGTCGTACCTTCTCTCGCACTTGGAACTCAGCTGCTAATCGAAAGGCAACTTCTCGTTGTCTGCTCGCTTCTCGGCGCCACTCGACTGCGTCCGCCGAGTTGGCTGAGCGTCCTTGTCCGCGTCGTATTGAGCTCGTCATAGCTTTGAGTGTAGACTTGGCGTCCCAACCATGTACCAGATAGAAAAGGGTCTCTCGCCGAGTCGAGTCTTTTGAGTTGTTGATGGCGTGTACCATCTTCTCGGCAATGTCATCCCAGTCGGCTTGAAGTGGGTCTTCCACGTAGACCCGTATAGTCTGAACCATTGTCTTGACTGACCTCTCTTGTTGACCGTTGGCTTGTGGTCGGTAACTCAGCGTAGCTCTTGATCTCGACTGCATCATCTGGGAGAACTTTTGGAATACTTCACTCATAAACCTTGGATCTCGGTCGTGCCGTATCAGAGACGGAGCACCGAACTGCCTGAAGACGCATTCTTCAAACACCTTGGCTACTTCGAGTATCCCGGTGTCATGCATAGCCTTAGCGATAACGAACCCCGTAAAGTGGTCCTAGAACAGCAGCAGTGCAGTATTGCCCCGCTGAGTTCGAGGCAGGGGAATCACGAAATCCATTGACACGACTTGGAATGGATGGTCTGACACCACATTTCCCGGCGAGTAACCTCTCAACTGCGGCTTGCTCTTACTGGTATTGCAGTCCTCGCAGGCCTTAACATGTTTCACCACGTCGGCGTAAAGCCCAATCCAGTAGTAGTCGGCCTTGCCTCGGTGATAAGTTCTGACGATGCCTTGATGCCCCCCTTCGATCGAGTTGTGACAGTTATGAAGTATCTCGTCGACCATAGCTGACGGAATCACCAATCTCAATGAGAGGTTCGGTTCGCCGAGTTCGCCCTGTCGGCGAGTGTCATCTCGGCGGTATAACAGGCCGTCTTCGCTGAGTGCAAAGACTTCTGCGACTTTGCCGGCATTCTGAGCTCGACGGTGTGTAAGGTCCTCAAATTCATCTCTCAGGTACGACTTCAGATCGGCCCACCTGAGTTCTTCGTCTTGTGCCTTCGCGATCCGTCGCCTCCGCTCAGTCTGTACTGTCACTGGATCAATGTCGTTGGCATTCTGAGCCGTCTGGGCTGACTCCATCTGCGACTTTGTTTCAACATTCGGGGTCGTGCGGTTAGTTCACCGAGTCGACGCCCTGCTGACTTGTTCGAATTCATCTCCACTGCTTTCAAACGCGGATTCTCCCCCCAGGATTTGTTGATATAGCTTCGTGATCATGACTTCCTCCTCTTGCTCTAGCCGAGTCTTCATCCAGCTCATCCTCAAAGTGGACTCGGCGTACTCGGCTACGAGTGACTGCCGTGACAATCGGGGTTTCCGCTGGGTTGTCTATGGCGTACAGTTCTTCGGCTACTCGGTTAATCATTCTCAGTTCTGATTTCCTATCCGTCCCGAGGATTACTCGTCCAGCTTTAGCTTCAAGTGCTTCTGTAGCGAGAGAATCAGCAGCTGCATTATAATGTCGCGCTATGTGTCGATACCAAACCGAGTTGAGTTGCTTCGTGAGATCCTTGTGTCGAGCTAGCTCCACTTGCAACGTTTCCTTCTTGCATGCTATCACCCCCATGGATTGGTGGATTGCAAGCCGGGAGTCACCCACGATAATTAGGTCGGTTATCCCTCGGTCAATCGCCGCCAAGACTCCATTGTTCATGCCGGTGTACTCGGCGATGTTGACTGTGGTGGACGACAGGTACGCACTCGCAGCGATCTCAATGTCCCAATTCGGAAGGCGCCACAGTATCCACGAACAACTTCCATATCCGCCGTATTTAGCCGTCTTCGCTGAGCCATCAAATGACAGCACACATTCAGCAAAGTCAGCTGGTATTCGGGCGTATAGCAGCTCTGGGCCCATTCGAACTGTCGCCGAGTTCTTGGAGGGAGGCGCCAGGTGCTTCAAGGACTCGTCGAGTCCGATAAACGGGGTTATCGACGCCTGGAGCAACTGGGCGAAGTCTACAACTCGTTCACGTACTCGCTTCACCTTCAAATCGTAGGGTGACAACATAACTGCAAAACTGACTGCGCGGCCGTACAACGACTTTGACTTAAACACCCACTCCAGCGTGGAGAAACGGGTGTAGACGTGTAGCGTCTTTCCCGCCAAGAGAGTGTAGCACACTTTCAGCAATTGTAACAGCGCGACTACTTCTTTCTCAGCGGGATGATAGCCGAGTTCATTCTCCTTTAGTACGCGTCCGCAGAAGCGAACTGGGTGCAGCTTGTCGTCGTGCAGCTGCATCATGGTACTGCTCAGTGCCCAGTCATTGGCGTACAACATTATATGGACTTCTTTCGCCGAGTCGAAATGGCGCAGTTGGAGCTTCTGCTACCCGTCTTTTGAGCTCGGCGAACGACGCTTTTGCTGACGCCAAGTCACCCCCAGGACCAACGTGCGTGTCCTTTAGCTGATAGAGTACTGCTCCATAAACAGCCGAGTTCTGGATGAATCGGCCGTAATAGTTAAGTGCACCGAGGAAGGCTTGCATCCCCTTCTTTGATTTCGGGAAGAAGAGCTCCGCGATCGCAGCTATCTTCTTCGTAGCAGCGCGTATGCCACTCGGCGTAATCTCGTGCGACAGGAAATCAACCTTGGGTTGGACAAAGATACTCTTGGTAAAGCTGATGCTAATTCTATATTCTGTGAACCGGGCTAGTAGTCGGTCCAGTGTCTCCAAGCAGGCGTCAAACGTCTCCCCTCCAAAACAGATATCATCGACAAACGACCTCCGTTTGAACACCGGGATCAAATAAGACCGGTCTGGTTCTCCGTTAGCGAACATGTCGCCGTCTGGTCCGTTGACCAGGTCTTGGACCGGATCTCAGTCAGCTTGTGATCGGTGATCCGCTTCGAACTTCGTCAGCTGACCTGGCGTAGAACCGCCGACTCCGCCGAGCTCGACTCGCCGAGTTCCCGACTCGGCTTCAGCAATAACCATTCGTTCAGCAAACAACTTCCATCCTCCCTTGGGTTGAACGTATCCCCATAGAGCGTTGTCGATGAGACGTTGATAAATCATAGGCGCATTCTTCAGTCCAAACGGCATTCATAACCATTCAAAGTGTCCAAGTGCACAGACGAACGCTGAGATCTGCTGAGCTCGACGAGTCATCAAGACTGCCCAGAATCCGCTCGCAGCATCAAGCGAGCAAAACCACAGGTAACTCTCCAATTCGGTGAGCAGGTCATCGACTAGTGGCATAGCGTATTCCATCGGCGTCGTAATTGCATTAACTAGTTTATAGTCAATGCATAGCCGAATATCCACACCATTTTTCTTCAGCACTATCACCACTGGTGAGACCCAAGGACTGCCCGAGAACGATATCAACCCAGCTCGAAGCAGCCCCTTCAACAACTCGTACAGTTTGCTCAAGTGGCGGAGAGGTATCCGCCGAGCTCTCTGCTTGATAGGTGCGTGTCCTTGAACGTCGATGTCGCACAATGATCCGTACGCTGGAGGCGGCAGGGCATTACCACTTGAAACCATTATTCCTTCGTGTTCTTGCAGCTTTGCCACCAACCTAGCCGACTGTGCTGGCGTATGACTACTTGACTTGACGTTTGGGGCGCCATAGTCGAGTTCTGTAGGCTCAACTTTAGTGAGGTCGGGAAGGAAAGCCAGCTCATGAGCGTAGTCCGTCAACTCTAGATCTGTCCCACTCCGCTCAAAGATATCGGTCTTACCGTCGTCAACATCATCCTCTTGCGCGTCTTCGGTCGCTGCGATAGCCAAGTAGTGTTGTCTTAGGGTTTCCGTTGGGTCTCTTGTCGAGTTGCATTCATCATCTTCAGCTTGTTCTAAACCGTAGCCAATTCCGCCGGGGTCGAACACCGTCGTCGCTGAGTTCGTTACTCCGATCTCAGTTACAGTACCTCCCAACAGTGATACCTCTGATAAATCATATTTGTTGCTCACGTCAGGGCCCGTATCCGCTGAGTTCGCTACGATGGCCGATCTGACTCCTGCGTGTTCAAACTTGTCTCCGAGGTAGACGGTATCATCGTCATACCGTCTAACCACATCCAAACCGATTTCAGCTTTCATAGTCTCCAACGCTGAGTCCGCCGTAGCTGGGTCGTCGTTGAACTTTATTCCTTCATGTAGTAATACCTCCCGACTATCATAGTCCTTTGTCGCGTCGGAGTGCTGATCCGCTGAGTTGGCTGTGACGGCAGAACTAACTTCCGTGCGTGCAAACGCGTCTCCGGGGTAGCTGACATCCTGATGACATGCTGTGGCCACGTCCGAATCACTCTCAGTGTTTAAATCAGCTGACGCCGAGTCCACTGCTGTCGACTGGATAATGCAGGCTCTTGGCGTAACCATCGCTGAGTTCACCACGGCTGCAGAACTTAACCCATCGACTCCATACTCGGCTCGTGCCTCACCTTCATCACTGTGGTCACTTGTATTCACCGGCCAGCTCAGTCCTTCACTGTTAGCCTCAACATCTCTTGAAAGTAATACCTCCAGCTTGGAATTTGCAGTCGTCACGCTAGGGCGCTATACCGCTGAGTCTGCTGCGACAGCAGGACAGACATCCACGCGTCCGCACTCGTCCTTCGCGTAGTCGGCTGTCCTATGGCACGCCGGAACAGCTCCCAAGCCAATTCTTGCGGCTGGATCTTCGACCGCCGAGTTCGCCATCACCACATGGTTAAAACCCAGCACTTATAGTGGTCAGGGTGCTCATAGCTGAGTTCACCTCGCCCACTATACTTGGTCTAATGACTCCAAACTTGGCTCGGTCGTCAACAACGGGTTGGGCGTCACGTAGGACTTGTCCCGAGCGTTCTTCAGGGTCTCCTTCCGTTATAGCTGAGTCTTCAGTCGCCGACACTTCTTCCTTGGCCCCTACTGCACTTGTTCCTTCAACCGCTGAGTTCGTGCTGGCGTCAGAAATGGCGCCATCGTCTTCAAACTTGGACAGATGATAGGAGACATCTTGGCCATCGTGTAGCACCGGCGTACGATCCGCTCGGACGTCTCCTCGCCGGATCGCTGAGTCTAGAGCCGGGTCACCCCTTGTCACTCCCGAAGGTGATATGACGTCGGCGTCATTGCGGCGCCTCCTGCCTTCGTCGACTCCTGTATCAGCTTCGATCCTCCTTCAGCGTTCGGCGCATGTTAATTCTGGTTCGCTCTCCACTGGGGGTGGTCCTTTCTCCACCGCCGTCGGAATAGGGTATTTTCGTCTTTCCACAGCTGGCGGCTAGTGTGACAACCAGTCCTCGTACAGTCGTTGTTCTTTCTGCAGCAAATATTTATCCATCGCTGACTCAAATACCAATATCGGCCAGTCACGGTACTTCGCCGAGTTCACGCGGACATATCCCTCATTGGCCAGTACTCCGTGTGGTTGCCATTTTATCACATAAAAGTGAGGTGGGCACCAGACTGACGTCGGTCGTACGTTCGTAATCAGGACAAGGGTTGGTCTTCCTCGGCGGTTAAAAACAACCGTTGGAATCCAACCCTTCGTCCGTCGCACCCACAAGTCATGCGGCGACTCACTGGGTTGCCGCCTGGGCAATTTGAACTCAGCGGTCATTCGACTTTCGATTGTCAACCCGTCTGGTGGCCCACATGGGACATTTGGTCCGAACTCGGTTTTCGTTGGCGCATCGGATGAGTGGAATCACCATCTCATCGGGTAGCTTGACAGACGAGTTGTACAGATCCAGATGGATCCCAGCTGGGATCATGAAGTCAGTGCCGAGAATCAAATCGGCTCCGGCATGATGAAGGTGGAGCAGATAATCAATCGTCGGATCCTCGGTGAAAAGCGCAAGAAGCAACGCGACCGGCTCGTGGTCGCACGAGGCCGCGACAATAAGCGGAAGGATCAAAACCGTCGCGATGAACGCCGAGATGGACGTCGAGATGAGAAGCGCAGTCGCAAGGAAGAAAACCGCGACCGCCGAGTCACTGTCGTTGACGCTGACTCTGACGGGGATGAGCTCCTCGATCAGAACCCGCCGAGCCCGTACAACTCCGAAGACGAATGGGATGATGAGGACCAGTCCGGAGGCTACGACTCAGCGGAAGACGACGACTACATAGACGCCGGCGTTACCAATGATAAGGGAAATACACCAGATCGCCGAGAGAACTCGGCGGGAGACCAGAATGGCTCGAATTGAAGTTGGGGGAACTCGGCGAACCGACCTCCGCGACCGTACAACCAACGAGAACAGTCGAACCGTGGAGATGGACCACGCGACAACTCACAGCGTGGACCTTGTGCAGCTTGTGGAAGAACGGGGCACTCGGCTCACTACTGTCGACGACACTGCAAATTCTGCAGACAAGTCCATGAAGGAGGCCAGTGCGAGCTGTTTCGTCTATATGAGAAGCTGGCTGCGTTCGTGAAAAACTCTGTCGACAAGTCGCAAGTGCCAGAAGACCTGCAAAACCTTTACGCGCCGAGTGATTTAAACTCGGCGGCCCGCCAACACTGACTGGGTTGGAATCTGCCGGGCTGCCACAGTCAGCTGAACCTGCTGTTGAGGCGAACTTCTTGTTTGCCTTCGTAGGCGAAGCAGGACGGCCCGAGGGAAGAAGCGGGGATGGATATTGGTTGTGTAAAATCGACGGAATTGAACGTGAGCTCGGAGAGTTAGAGGATAACCACCGAACGATTGCTAGTGTGACTCGGTAGTCAGACCAGGCCGTGCATCGTACCAGAATCATGAAGCTGCTTCCAGGAAAACGACTGGGATGGTGGTCAGCGCAGACGTTTGATCGCCGAGTTAGAATGAGAGCTCTCGTATTGGGGGCAGTGAACCACCGAAGGGCCAAGATACTATTGGACACCGGAGCAAATGTCGTGGCGATCAGTGAGTATTTCGCGAGGAAACAGCGTCTCAAGAGAGTGGCCAGCCGAGATAATCGAATTGACATACAAGGAATAAGTGAAGATTGAATGGTGACAACGTCACGAGCAGTTGTGAAGGTGACACTCGGCGGGGAAGTGGCATACGAGTTTGAAGTATGGATAATGCCTACTGATGTCTTCCAACTGCAAGGGGTACATCAAATCCATCACATCGTCATCACCACAATGCAGCAAGAAGTGCTCGACATGGTCAGGTGCGTCGGCGCCACCCTTCTCGTACTGGATCTTGGCTGTTCGAGCATACCCATTGAGTCGGATCAGGAAGTCGCAGATCGGCTCGTTGACCTTACGTCTCGCCGAGTAGTAACGAGTGCGGGCGGATTGGTCAAACTGTGAGCAATAATAGTCCATGAACGCCTCGCTGAGTAGTTTCCAACGTTGCTGAGTCTTCTTCGGCAGCTGCCTATACCAACTCTTCGCCGCGCGTCCCAAGCATAGTGAGAAGGGTTCGCACCAGGCACTTTGGGGCATCTTGGTGCCCTTCATCTCGTAGATGAAACGCTTGAGCCACTGGAGCGATGCATCAGAACGGTAGCGCTTCCCTTCGAACTCGGCGATTTTGTCGAGTGAGGCGTGGGTTCGGACTTCTAGGTACTGAGTCGAGTCTTCTTCAGCCGCGTCGAAGCTCAAGTTTCGGATGTTGTCCTTCACGGTGACTTCACGATTTCCTCTCACATCGAAGGCGTCATCGCCCTCCTCTTCCTCCTCGTAAGCCTCAGCTTCGTCTGCAGCGTCATACAATTCGCGGTAACGACCTGCATTCCGCTGTCCACGACTCGGCGCTCGCAAAGTCGGGTTGAGCTTCATCGGGGTCAGCATGTGGGATCCCTCGGAGTATGGTGTGCCTTGCGTAGCGCGAAACACTTCACGTCTCTTCATCTCCGGGGTCTTCGGCAAAGGAATTTTGCTTGGGTCTTCGCCGAGTGTTTTGAACTCGGTTACTCGGCTGTACACCTTCTTCGTTCCACCAGGGGCCTTCTCCAATCCAAACGCCACTCTCAACTTCTTCTTCCATTGCCAGAGCTCAGCTCCGCCACGGGTCAGGCTCCAGTCGGGCAGGATGAGGCTGTTTGGTTGGCTGTTGCACCGATAGCCCATCGCCTTCAGCAGCAACACAGTTTCTTCCACCAACTGATTGATGTTGGCTGTACGCACCGGTTGAGTTAGCTCAGGACCCAACATCGGCCACTTCGCCTGCGCCATCGCCACAGGCGCGAACATCATCATCCATTCCGATCTCGTTCTCATCTCCTCGCCGAGTCGAGCCAACACTTTATTGGCGCTCGGCGTATCGGCGTTCCTCGTCGCTTTCAGAATAAGGGGCGGACGGCCCCCTTGAGCAACGCCATGCTCTTCTTCATCTTCATCATCGTCCGCACCTTCGTCGAGCTCGGTGGATAAGTTGCGCTCGACAGGACGTGGGGCTCCCATGCGTCCCACTTGCAGCGTCAGCACTTCCACCTCGCCAAGTAGCTCGGCGGTAGTCTTCGTTTCTCCGAGCTCAGCGGTCTCGGCCTTCTCTTCATACTCTCCTTCACTTGCATCTCCGTTCTCGCTCTCCTGGTCTTGGCCATCCTCGTCGAACTGGACGGTTCGTCCCACCTTCATCGTCATGACGATGAGTCGTTGATCCGCCGGGTCCGACCCCGCGACAGGCGATCCTCCAGCCGTCGCTGGGCTTCCGTCGCTCGGAGTTGCTGATCCCTTGACCATCTTCACTCTTCTCTTTCTCTGCTCTTCCTCTTAACTTGGTTAGCTGGCACCTATAAAAACAAGCACACACTCCTGTTCCCGGGTCGCGGCACCAGTTGTGGTGTAGTAGAGCACACAAATACCGTCAGATGTGGATTCCTTACACAAACCACAACAATTCGCCGAGTTAGGTCGGCGGTTGTATGGCCTGCGCAGAAGGTGGCCCCCTCGCGGTTCGGCCCTTCTGGGACAGACGAGTGGCTCGCTTCCACTCGGTTCTGACTAACCAAGTCAGAGCACTTCCGAGGCTCCGCCGAGTTTGGCTCGGCTCGTTCACAACCCTGTGCCCTCCACCAAAGGATGGACGACGGCGCGCGAGCGCTTTTACAGGTCACCGAGCGCAGAGGCTGCTCAGCTAGAAGTGTTACGGCACCCGGGCTATCCGACGTACGCTGAGTTTGCGGGACTTTCTTTCGCACGTAGCGAGACTTTGTACTACCCGGACCGACCTAATCTCTTGGCGCTACCAGTCAATACCCTACAAGCTATGCCTCTCGAGTATTGACGGCAGGCATAATCCAGCCCTATGCAGGGACTTACCGGAAAAGTGTACACGTGTCTTGGACTAGGAAAATTCTGCTCTGTTATCTTCTGGGAGCTTTTTCGGCTCCCCTATTTAATCCTATGCTTCTTTTACAAATATCTAGTGAAATGTAGTCGTTTCGGATCTCTACCGACCCTTCAGCTGGGTTCAGGCGACCGTTGAGCTCAGCGGCTATCCGGATAGCATCATCCGGACAGAGCGCCGAGTACTTACCGTGATCCTTTGTTCCTAAGCTCTGGGTTACCAGACCGAGCCGATTCTTGAACTAAAGTAGGTTGGCGTATGGTCGAATCTGGAAATCCCTACACCACACTTCACAAGTACAGCGCAGGGTACACGGGCTTCGCTAAGCCCTTGTCGGGCCTCCCTCAGAAGGACGTCGACTGGCGCTGGGAGCAAGAGCACCAGGATGCTTTTGAGAGCATCAAGGCCAGTCTCCAAGAGGCCCCTGTCCTGGCCCTGCCGGATGAGACGAAGCCATTTAGCGTCATCTGCGATACCTCCGATTACGCCGTAGGGTGTGCATTGCTGCAGGCCGACACGGCTGGACATGAACGAGTCATCTCGTTCCAGTCCAGGCAGCTCAAAGCCGCCGAGCGGAACTACCCTGTCCACGACAAGGAGCTCCTGGCAATGAAATATGCCCTTGTGAAGTTTCGTGTTCACCTTCTGGACTCCAGGCCCTTCGTGATCTACACAGACCACGCGTCCTTGAGGCGACTAACTCGCCTCACCTCTCCCAAAGGATGGCGAGATGGCTGTCCTTCTTCGCGGAGTACAACTTCCGCGTCGAATACAAGCCGGGCAAGCTCAACGTGCTTGCGGACGCCCTCTCTCGGCGTCCTGACTACGAGTTGGCCCGCATCGCACGGGTGACAACGGATCTATATGATTGGATACGCATGTCGTATCGGGACGATGAGGCTGTCGCGCCTATCGTCAAGTTCCTCTTGGCAGGAACGAGCGCGAAGTCTGACTGGCTCTCGTCGCGACAGCGCTCACGGCTCCACCGATATGAGTTGAAGGATGGCCTCCTCTATTACCGGGTGGAGCCCAATGATCCTCCACGGGTGGTCGCACCCAACGACGAGGATCTGAAGTTCGATATCCTCGCCGAGGCGCACGACGCGCCCTCCAGCGGCCACTTGGGCCGCGAGAAGACCTTTCTGTCGGTCGGTCTCAGGCCTTCTGGTGGACCCACATGTACAAGTGGGTCGCCCGGTACGTTAAGACATGTGAAACATGTCAGCGGGTCAAACCCGCAGGACACTCTTCGGCTCTACTACAGAGCCTGCCCGTACCGGCTGACTGTTGGAAGTCGATGAGTCTTGACTTCGACGAACACGGCAATGTGGTGAAGTGCTTTCTCAGAAATAAGAGAATGGACCTGACGCGGGGTCACTATCCCGAATCAGTGACAATTTCAAGTGATTAGAGAGGATTTGGATTGTCTGGCACGGATGCAAGTTGCCTGTGGTGGATTAGCCATGACGAGCAGCACCCCGTATGAAATGACGGTGGATCTGGTATGAGTGATGTACGGGAAGGCAAGATCCACCAAGACCTATCTCGGATCCACCCTTACCTGGACTCACTTAGATGGATATGGGATATACTATATACGGGTGGATCGAGTGTGGATCCTATGAAGGAAAGATGGTAGGTGCCATCTGAAGGTGGATCTAGTAACCACGGCTAACAAAAAGTCAAGATCCACCGCGAGGTGTCCCGGATCCCATACTTCCGAGTTCGGATCCAAGGAGGGAGGATCCCGCATAGGACGACCTGGATCCGGGATACAGGGATGATGGAGGTAGTGGATCTCGAGCTTTCGTGGGACCATGTAGATCACAGACGGTTGCAAGATGATGTTGGATGATTGGGGAGCTCAGATCCACGACGAGTGTACACTTACAGTGAAGTGGATCCAAGCGACCTGGATCCGGATGAGTGTACCCATAATAGGGTGACCATAATGATTACGCCATGGATCCGGTGGATCTGAAGATAATACAGCTGGGATGTTGGGTCAAGGAAAGAAGGGACATGCAGCCGAGCCTGGTAAGGGATTTAACAAGTGAAAGACATAGAAGGTAGAAATCCAGGCAGGTATAGGCTTAAGTATCAATACAGACCTCAATTTGCACAGTAACACGCAAGTGCCTTCCTGCCCTCAAGAACCGGAACTACATTGGCCGTACGAGCTCGGAGAAGGTTGGCAATTGCGAATCTAGTGTTGGTAGTGATAACTGGATAATACATTGGCCAGTTCCTACAACCTAGTGAGCTTTCCTATACACGTGCAGATCCGACAGGTTAACCGAATTTACTACTTGGTCGGTTACACCCTAGAGGCTCTCAACTCTCAAGATCCCGTCACAGGAGGCGGCAAGTACGACGCAAAGGGAACGCAAAGGCAAGGGAACACACCCGCAAGGCAACCCCACGGCCAGCTCCACGATCTAGGCCCCGGATCCATAAGCTCGGATTTTCGCTTAGGATACGGAACCATCCACGGACGCAGAGTGAAGGTTTTCCACTGCTGCTCCACCCCATCCCCACGTCTCGCCAAGACACTCAAGTTTCACCACTTGAACTCTTCGGAAGTTACCGAGAGAGCAGATCCCGCCCTACCGACGGGTACACAAGGTGAGGAAAGTTCAGCAGAACACGGATCATCGGGGGACCCCCTCCGTTAGTCGGTGTCTGGGCGCAGTTGGTAAGTTGGATCCAGCAATCTCGCTGATTTTGCTGACCCCGCTACACCACAATGGTGCGCGTGCCCGGATCTTTTGGTGACTCGGGATTTCACCGTGAGCCCCAAGAAGATGCTCAAGTGAAGAGTGATCCAGGAGAAGAGAGGTCACCAGAGGTCGGATCGACGAAGACGCTGCGGAATGAAACAAGATCCGCGGATCGATGGAGTTCTGGGAGGAAATCTGTCGACGGAAGAGAGGTGGATCCGGATCTAGAAGAGAAACCTCTCTATCCTCCCCAGGTCCCCTCGGGACCCCTGCGGATCTTGACGCAAGTCAAGATCCGCTAACAAAACAAGGGAAAGTGAAGGCGAAACGGTATGAATTTGCAGATTCACCGGTTAAGCCAACACCGTACCTAAACCCAACCCCGCTAGTCGAAGAAACGAGAAAGAAGACGAAAACGAGTAAGACTACGCGGAAGAAGATGCAAGCTCCAGAGTCGGAAGAAGACCAAGCTGGATCCAGGTCAAGCTGGTCCGACAAGGATCTCGATTTTGTGTATCGCCACCAAGCTTTATGCGACTTCCTGCATCAAGACCCTGTCATGCAGATCCTGAATCCACGACAGATCGAAGATCCAAGGGAACCGGTGAGAGCACCAACGAAAACGGCGAACAAGTTGGTGGCAGTCAAAGATCTATTACGTTTGCTTACGGAGTCAGGCATCGTAGCTGGTGTGTTCGACGCAGAGGATATCTTCGAGCTAGACCTGGATCTCATATTATCCGCGACGCGGGACCTCTTTGCCAGAGTTAAGTCCATCACCGGAGAAAGGTCGCGCACTATGGATCCGGTGTCGTCGCCGAGGATCAGCCAAGCTGCGTCCTCGAACTACGAATCCGCCGCTGAGGATGAGTCAGACACGTCGTCCGAACCACGACGCATGACTTTAGGACCCTCCGGTGCATCCATGCTGGAAGCGCGGGCGAGGATCCGAGGACAGGAAGTCCCTGTGAACGCGAAGGCTCGGGATCCAGTACGCCCTACCCGTGATTTGATACAATCTGGCCAGGATCGAGCCAGATCCGGCAAGAAGCCAGTGCGATTATCGTCAGATCGGGCTCAAGATAATCGCCTCACGGATCCGGTCTCGCCAGTGGACCAGACGGCCACAGGCTCTTCCGACACTTCCTCGGGCACCCTGCAGCGACACTTCGAAGCTGCGATGAGTCGTTTCCTGGCCGAACAGGGTATGAGAGCGCCCGTGCCACAAGTGCAAGTGCTCCACGAACATGGAGCCCGAGACGTGGAGATGGAGTCCGTGGGGGGAGACAACTCCCATGATGAGTTCGACCCAGATGATCTGGATGGCCCATCCTCTTCGTCAGCAGTGGTAGCAACGGCCACAGCCGGGGCAGGTGGATCGTCCATGATCCAGAGGGTACGGATCTCAGCCATATCGGATCTGAAGGAGTTCACGGGCAAGGATCAAGATGAGGACCGAGCGAGAACATGGATCAGCAAAGTCAAGTCGGCCCTCATGAGAGATCAAGCGTCGGATGCTGAGAAGTGTTTGACCTTTGCGGATCTGCTAGCGGGGCCAGCCAGGAACTGGTATCGACAGCTGGGCAGATCCACCAGGAACAAGTGGCCAGATTTGCTGCGCAGTTTCCAGACCCAGTACTGTGGATTGGGAGTGTCGGTGGTACGACAATACTACCATGCTCGCCGCAGATCGGATGAATCCCCGCTGGAATACCTACATCGACTAAATGTGGCCGGTCTACGGGCCAAGTTGAAGATCAAGGATGGGGGATCCAAGGTACTGCGGGAACACGTGGATCACTTCATCGAGACGTTGGGAGATGTGGATCTGGCCGACAGGCTGACCCTGTTACGTCTTCCAGACGCAGACGAGCTCGAAGAAGTTCTGCGGGCTGTGGATCGCGCGAAACACCGCCAGAAGAAGGCGGCGGTCGGATCCGGCAAGTATCGCCAAAAGGCTCTGACGCCCACGGCCCCAGCTCGACGTGTCCACCAAGTCACGGCGCCTGACTCAGGAACTGAGTCAGGATCCGACGTCTCGGACTCCGACCCTGAAGATTACCGTCGAGTCTGTCTCACTGCGTCCAACGATCGAACGGCGAAGACCGGAGACAACTCTCGACCGGGGGATACCGTACCCGGGGACCGTGGGATGTACAGATCCCGAGATCTCATGGACGGGGCAGCACAAGTCAGGTGTTCGCAGTGCGGATCCCGGAAGCACACTGAGTCCGGATGCTGGAAACATCTGGTCTGTGAGAAGTGTGGCAAGAAAGGTCATCCCGGGGATCATTGCTTCTACGTGTGTCGCGGGTGTGGCGAGATTCACGACGTCGGCAAGTGCCCGATGGAAGAATTCTACAACCAGATCCGCCAATGGTTTGATCCAGCCAAGCACCGAGGGATGTTGCCAGAAGTGGCCGAGAAGATGTTAAACTAGGACGCTCGCCGGGTTTGAATCCGGTACGAGCCGAGCGTTCTAGGTACTGCATTTATGCATTTGTGAACGAGACATCGCTAGATCCAGGTAGCCGGACCCTAGATCCAGTCGATAATACACGTGATCTACATGAAGTGTCAGTTGCCAAGATCTCTAGTTTGCGCCAAGTGGATGAGTTTGCCAGATCCGAAGTCTCTTCATCAACCCTGGATCTACAAAGGGGAGAGGCACGTGGTTATTGGGAGAAACGCCAACATGGTCGATGGTTTGAGCCTACCAAGGGTGAGGTCACTGCAGATCCACCTAAGGTCTGTCAGGTCACTGGATCCCGTGGATCTGAGGATGTTGGATTCATGGATCTGCTAACAGGGGAGTCCCGTGGATACTGGGAGTACCATGCCCCAGGAAAGTGGTTCAGACAAGCCAAGGTAGGGGGCAAGATCAACAATGAAAAAGCAATCCTACTCCTAGATAGTGGTGCCGAGGTGTCTATACTGGATACCGCCTTTGCTCGTAAGGTTGGGTGACAAGTGGATGGGAGTCGGATCCAAGATTGTGTTGGGATTGGTGAAGGCGTGTACCGTACGAACAGGAGAACGCGGATCAAGATCACGTTGGCAGGTTGTTTGGTGTACTGGTTTGATATTTGGGTTGGAGATCTCGCTGGTCAAGACGCCATCCTCGGGATGGATTTCATGGTCCCAGCCGGAGTGAGGTTGGATCTGGCGGATGGGACACTTTGTTTCCCTGACGAGATGCGGATCCAGCTCAGCGGACGGCGACCGTTGTACGGGGCGAAGATGAGGATCATAAGGGCGGATAAGACGACCTGGATCGAGCCCGGAGAAACCTGGGAACTGCCAGATCGGCTAAAGTGGGTGGAACATGAGAAACTGTGGGTCACTCGGGGCGAGAAATGGGTGCCTACCGTAATCCAGGGACCAGGTCGATCACAATACCTCCAGGTCACGAACGTCAGCGACAAGAGACTATTACTATACCATTATGAGAAGGTTGGGCGATGGTTGGCGAAGGACGGTATCCCTAGGCGACCTGGATATGTGTCAGTGGGATCCCGTCGTTACAGAGAATGGCAGAATCTGGCGTACGAGGCGACTACCGAGATCGAATATCTCGGAGAGGTGGGCTCCCGGTGGGACCAACTGGCCCCTTGGTGGATCGGCCTTCATATGCAACTCCGCGAAAGATCCTGCAGAGGGATCGTCGGATTGAGGTCCAAGCGATGGAGGTTGGATCCACGACGGGGGATGATCCCCAAAGTCGGCCCCTAGATAACGCAGGGTCGGTGGATGAAGGATCGCAGAGGGCTGAAGCCGGACCGCCAGATCCCGCTGACCCACAAGTGGATCCAAGCTTTCCACTGGATAAAGTGCCTGGATCTTTGTCGAGAGTGGCCACCCTAGCTAAACAGGAACCATCGTGGGTAAACCCACCAGAGGATCAAGTCGATCCAAAAGGTGGCTTCCCCAGTACCAGGATACCCGACCCCACGAAGACAGAAGGGATAACGGTCGAGGGAGAGTCGCGGTGTTTGGATCCAATGGTGGATCCGACAAAGACTGAAGATGAGCAAGTCTGCTACCGTGAAGGCGGGAATCTACACGCCGATGATCTTGGAGAAGGCATGGCCGTGATCCCGGAGGTACCACTGACCACAGAGGAGGTCACGATTGATGATATCCAAGTGGATCCAGGGGCAAACGAGCCCGCGGAAGTGGATCGTCTACGTCAGAAGATCTGGGAAAGCCGACATCTGCTGATCGGTAAAGGTAATGCGTTACCGCCCGCCGCCCGCGGAGTCAAATGTGACATCGATGTCGGCGACGCGAAACCGATCGCTCAAAGGGTGCGGAAGGTGGCACCTCAGCTCCGAGAAAAACTATCGGATCTGATTAAGGGCCTACTGCAAGCCAAGCTCATCAGTTTCTCAACGTCGCCGTCGGCATCTCCGGTGGTAATCATCATCAAGAAGAACGGGGTGGATATACGTCTGTGCACTGATTACCGGCTAGTTAACGGCCTGACTCGATTGATGGTGTATCCGATGCCTCTAATCAATGAGCTATTGGAAGATTTGGATAAAGTACTCTAGTACTGTTCTCTTGACATGGCCAGTGATTTCTGGGTGGTGACTATGACGGATTGAGCTCGCGCAATATCCGCATTCATCACACCGTTTGAACTGTTCGAGTGGAACCGGATGCCGTTTGGATTGAAGAACGCACCCCAGATCTACCAGCGCCTGATCGATAACGCCCTCTATGGATTCACCCGAATACCGGAACCCGAAAGGGGTGGATCCGGGGAAGATCATACGGAAGTGGATATATTCGAAGCAGGAGAGCCAGGGGATCCTGGGACCCCGTCTGTGTTAGGACGCAGATCTTACATCGACGACATTATAATCCCGGCAGAATCGTGGAATCAGTTGTGCGAGAGAGTGACATTCCTACTGGAGGCGTGTACTAAGTGGAATCTCTCTATCAGCGTGGTGAAGAGCTATTGGGGGATGCGCAAGGTGGATTACCTAGGTCATCGAGTCTCCAAGGAGGGGTTGGAGACGAATCCTAAGGACCTGTCTTCGTTGGCAGACTTGTCCTTCCCACAGTCGTTACGGGCGATGCAATCCTTCTTGGGCAGTTTGAACTACTACAGTCGGTTCATCGAGGATTACGCACTGTTTGCTGCGGTACTATATGAATTGAGAGAGGTAGATTTTGCTGCGATGACCACTCCAGCTGTCCAGATGAAAATCCAACAAGCTCTGGCCCAGGAGATGTCGGATCCACGAAGAGATCCAAGTAGTACGACGCCAGAAGAGGACCTAAAACAGGAGCTGGATCCACCCTGGGACCAACGGAGAGAGGATCCAGTCTGGATAGAGACGACGGATCAGAACATGGAAAAGGCAGAATCTCGGTGGATCCGAGCTCAACACGCATCCGTGGAACTGAGGAGCAGGATCGCGACCACGCCTATCCTCCGTCATTTCGATCCGGAACGTCAACCTACGGTGATAGTTTATGCCAGTGACTGGGCAATCTCAGCAGCTCTGGTACAAGAACATGAGGGGATCTGTCATCCAGTCACCTTCGTCAGCCGGACACTGAAGCCAAATGAACTGAACTACGGAGCAGTGGAGAAGGAGATACTCGCGCTCTTGCGCGTGTTGGATCTCAATTACAACCTGCTGGTGGGAAGATCCATCCGGATCCTGACTCGACACACTACGCTAGCTTGGTTGTTCAAGTCGGCCGTGTTACAAGGACGTTTGGGACAGTGGGCAGCTTTACTTTCACCTTGGACACTGAAGATTGTGAAATGTTCGAAAGGGGAAGAAGAGATACTGGGAGTGTTGGCCGCGAGCATCACACCCAGAGCCGAGATGGACAAAGCGCTGACTAGGATTGCTCCTAGGAAAGAGCCCAAACGCCGGATCCAGATCCCGATCCCGATGGTACAAGTGGATGAGGATCTGTAAGCTCTGAGTTTCGATGGATCTGCTCGCGTGCGACGCGGTGGATAAGCATACAGCGCCATACTGTGGAAATTGCCCGGATGGGAAGTGGTAATGGCCAGATCCACCCATGCGGAATGCCTCACCGTCAATGAAGCGGAGTATAACGGACCCCTGCTGGGATTGGATCTACTAAAGGGACAGGATCCGAAAAGGCTGGTGATATGTGGAGATTCAAACTTGGTGATCAGACAGGTGCGAGGTGAGATTGACGGCAAGGCCCCGGCCCTAACGCTGTTACGGCAGAAGGTTGTGTTCCACCAGCGTGGTTGGATGAATCACGAGTTAGTACATGTCAAGCGAGATTGGAATGCCAGTGTGGACAGCTTGGCCAGTGCCGCTTTACGGAATCAATGTGGTGTTGAGGTGGAGAGAGAGGCCGAGCGTCAGGATCTCATCACGTTAAACCGACTAGACGAAGTGGTGGTGGTGGTGGGATCCATGAAAAGGACAGTCCAGGTAATGGCTGGCACTAGATCCAGAGGGATGATCGGATCCAGGATCCTGAAAGCACAGAGCGAGGAAGCGTGGATCTTGGGACTAAAGAAGTATCTGATGGGAGATGTACGAGGCCTGAGTCGGGAGGATACCAAATCCTACGGTATTATCGCTACGGATTACGCAATGGATCTGAATGACTTGCTCTTCTATTCCCCCCCTACGAAGAGAGTCGACGAGGATCGGGATGGATTGATGAGACTGGTGGTGCCGGAAACCTTACAACAGGACGTCCTACATCACTATCACGCTAGTTTAGAAGGCGGACATCAGGGAATTGGTCGGACCTACCAACGGATCCGGAAGTGTTTCCACTGGAGGGGATTATTCAAGAGCGTACAACGATATGTCGGTGAATGTGTAAGTTGTGAGACAGGCAAGGGCAGGCCCACAATCGAAGGGGAGTCACCTGGAAATGTCCAAGCGATTTACCCTTTCCAAATCATAGCCATGGGTCACATCCCCTCGCTGTCCAAGTCATTCAAAGGAAACACAGAATTGTTGATCTGGGTGGATCTGTTTACCGGATACGTGATAGCCAAAGCTAGTGCGTCTAGAACTGCGCAAACCATTGTCGAATCGTACGAGGAGTGCGTTTTCCGAAGATTTGGGGCTAGTGAGATGATTAGACATGATCGGGAGCCAGGCTTTATGTTTTGATTTCTTTCGAGCTTTCAACCGGATCCTGGGGCAGAGACAGCGGGCAACCATGGCATATCGTCCCCAAGCTAACGGATCGGCCGAGCGCATGGTGCAGACGATCACGAGGGCACTCAAGATGTATGTCCAGGATTTGGATCAGAGGGATTGGGATGAGTACGCAGAACGACTCCCCTTCGCGATGAACACCGCCCAAGACAGGATCCGGGGTGACACCCCATTTTACTTGGTACATGGGTGGGATCCTAAATCCACCCTAGAAGCGGCCATTCCGGTATGTAGCACCAAGAAGAGAAACCGAGATCCAAGACGATGGCGATACCAAGTCCAGAAATACTACCGGCAAGCCAGATCCCAAGTGAACGAACGGCTGCGAAGTGCGATACAAGATCGAGCGGATCGACACAACGAAGACGCCCGTCCGCATCAAATCCAAGTGGGATCGCAGGTGTGGCTTTATTTAGATCGAGTGAAAGAAGGGTACGCCCGCAAACTGGCCCATCTATGGCATGGACCGTTCCGGGTGAGCGAAAAGATAGGAGAACATGCGGTAAAGCTGGAAACGGCAGGTACCGAATATCGTTTGTTCCCTGTAGTACACGTATCCAAGCTGAAGTTGGTCAAAGAATATCCAGATCGGCCGCAAACCCGTCTTTCGGTGGATGGATCCGACCGGGTAGATTTCGACGAAGTCCTCCTACCGGAAGATAGTTGGAATGTGGATCTCGAGGCCGACGAGTTCGAAGTCGAGAAGATCACCGACATGAGGTCAGGGAAGCGAACTAGAAACGGACGGATTTACCGTGAATTTCTGGTGTATTGGCGTGGATATGACGAACCCAGTTGGGTAGACGAGGCAGATATGAGCTGTGGAGCATTAGTCTATGATTTCTTGCGGGATCGTACGAATCGTAACAGATTCGGCGTGATGCAGTCTCATGAAGAAGAGT
Organism: Phytophthora betacei; assembly: GCA_011320135.1. Taxonomy (NCBI): domain Eukaryota; phylum Oomycota; class Peronosporomycetes; order Peronosporales; family Peronosporaceae; genus Phytophthora; species Phytophthora betacei. The sequence continues at coordinate 183,495 of JAANHX010000712.1, forward strand.
AGGAAGGGGATCCATGGATGTGAGTGGGTCATGTCGATGGGACGATGAAGAAGGACCCACAGGAAGGGTGTGGGTCGGGAGGAGGAGGATCGCTGATGTGAGTTGGTCACATCGGAAAGAAAGAGAAGACGAATCCACAGGGGAAGGGTGGATTAGGAGGAAGGAGTGAATGTTTATGCACAAGAGTGACGTTTTACGTGTGAAGAGTCCTGCTTAATCTCAAGCACGAGCTTTCAAGGGCCCGAACTATACTGACCCAATTGAAACTGGGTCGTCGGCGCTAGATCCGGATGAAATCCAGGCGTGGATCCAACCGGATCCGGAATCTAGCCCAGATCCAGGTGTACACTGAAGGGTGGATCCCGCCCAGATCCAGGTGTACACTGAAAGGGTGGATCCCGCCCAGATCCAGGTGTACACTGAAAGGCTCTGACTAGATTTCTCAACCAGCGAGGGAATGTTATAAACATATTCAAGTAAGAGAGTGTGGATTATAATAGCTTATGCAAAGGGCTAGCTCGACCCAGTTTTCAGTCGCTAGTTACTACTACGAAGCGAATCCACGAATACTGAAACTGGGGGCGTGGCGTCAAAGGATGATAGGGATCAGGTGGTCTTGGGCTGAACAGTGAAGAACTTGCCCACCAGGCGCTGGATCTGGTGTCCTGGGTGTTGGCTCGGGTCCCCACAAAACTGAATGCGCCAAGGCTCGGCTTCGCCGATCTCTCGCAAGGCCTCCAGTAGATTCGTGGGTTCTGGGCGATGGAGGTTGGGATCCTCCAAGTTGGCTTGACGGGATACGGATCCCGGAAACCAAGTTACCTTATCCCCGCGTCGGGGAAGATGCGAGAAGGATGGATCCAACAAAACATCCACGTCACACCAACCGTCCTGGATCGCCAACACGAGGATCACGAGAACTTTCTTCCAAGCTCGACCGGCATGGCTACGTCGGTTACCACGCTGCTTGTTAAAGTTGGACAACCAGATCGAACCCTGCAGTTGATTACGAGAGATAGGGAATCGGTGAGTGCCTTCCCATATGGCAACCCGGTGCTTGGAAACGAAATCCCGGAACGCGCGAACGAACAACCCGAGACGCCTGCGCACATCACACCTGAAGCTAACCGGATCCACCAGCGTGGTTGCCAGCGTATCCCACGAGGCAGCATTTAGCAGTTCTTCCACGTGAGGTCTGGTGATGAGCGAATCCACATATCCGGCCGTCGGGATGACGTCCGCTTCCAGAGGGAATATCCATTCAGCTCGAAAAGGCAACTCAGGAAACAGGACCGTGATCTTCATTGAAATAATGGCGACCCGGTTCAACTTCTTGGCGGACCAAGGCTCGATGTCTCTGGTGGCGAAGGCCACAGGATCACACCGACCAGGAATGAAGGCGGCATCCGGACCGAACGGAGCCACGGGGAGCATCCCTGGTAATGGCGAGTTAGGGGGAGCGGGGATCAAGACTGATCCGGGGGATCCGCCACCACGAGGCGATCCCGGGGATCCGCCGCCACGAGGTGATCCCCCTCCACCATCACTATCCGTCACTGTCGACTTGGATCGCGGATCCCGCAGTGCCGGCTCCGGATCCGGCTGTACCGGCGACTTGCGGAGGCGGTGTCGAGAGGGATCTCCGCCGGGCTTCGGATCTGGACTGGGACAAGGCCCGTCGCGTGTCCTCTTCCAAGGCATCATCAGCGGCGCGAGCCTCCTCCGAATCCTCCGGACTTTCATCGCCATCGTTGTCGTCAGCGTCCTCATCGTCCAGAGTGAAGGGATAAGGGCCGGAGGACGACGTACGCTTCGACGACGATCGGATAGGAGGCCCTGAGCCGTCGGACCAGTCTGATTCCTCATCCTCGTCATCCTCCGAGCTGCCAAGCCCACAACCAGTGGGAATGACACGTTTGGCTTTCCCTTTCCCGGATCCAGTGCTGGCCGGCGGAGAGCCGGTGGAAGCTGGCTGGGGGACGGCAAGCGTCGTCACCGAAGGGCCAGCAGTGGATCCCGACTGAGACGAACTGGACTTAGCTGTGGATGTGGCTAACCCTGTCATAGGAGCAGCAATTGCCGTGGATCCAGTTGACACCACTGCCTGGGACGACGGCGCGACCGTGGATCCGGTCTTGGACGCCGATCCCGACTTTGATACAGCGACGGATCCAGCCTTGGCAGTTGATCCGGACTTGGACGCCGTGGATCCCGCCTTGGTAGTCGATCCGGATTTGGATGCCGTGGATCCAGTTTTGGACGCCGTGGATCCAGTCTTGGACGTCGTGGTTCCAGTCTTGGGTCCAGATCCAGATTTTGACGCAGCAGCCGTAGGTCCAGCCTTGGATCCCACTCCCGCTGTGGACGCAGCTACAGATCCAGTCTTAGACACTGATGCCGACTTGGATGTAGTGGTGGATTCGGACTTGGATCCAGCACCAGACTTCGAGGGGGAGGCGGAAGGCTTGGACGTGGATGTCGATCCCGCCTGCGAGGCCGCCTTAGAGGCCGAAATCGTTTTGGGCTTGAATTTTGGGGAGGCTCGGGCGTGCTTGTGAGGACGGGGGGGGGGGGGGGGGGGGGGGGGGGCAGTGCTAGGAGCAGGAGACGCACTGCGCGGTCGTTTCGCAGCCGACGGGTCCACCCCACTTACAGACGGTAGAGGGGCAGAAACGCTGGCAGCAGGAGAGAGCCCAGACAGGGGAGGAAGGGGATCCGAGACAGCAGCTGTCACCAGCGCCAGTCGTCGTCGTGCCAAATCCCGCTCCGATAAGCCGCGATCGCGCTCCAGAATTAGCTGTTGCTGCTGAACATGAGCTGCAGCGAGTTGACCGCGGAGTTTTGCTGCGGTTGCATTAGCATCTTTCAATTCATCACCTGGATCGGCATAACAAGTGAATATGGGGTTACTAGCAGGGGACTAAAGAAGATCCACGTACTCGTGCGGCGGAGCTTGAATTCCAGCTCCGTTTGCGCTCGCTTGGCATCCGCCCACTCGGTAGCCGCCTTGTCCCGCTGGAGTTCGCTGTCCGCCGACTTCGCTTGGATCTCGTTGCGCAACTGAGTTATACGCACGAACTCTTCGAGTGCGTAATCTCGTCCGGCAGACGCTTTCTCGAGCGACTCCTTGGTGTCTTGCAACTCCTCAGAGAGTTGAGCCAGGGCTACATCCGGCGAGGAGGGAGGTGGATTTGGCGCGGGGGACCCTCCACGCGCCGACCCTAAGGCGGATCCGCCATGGGTGGATCCCACATAGTCGTTGGTCACCACCTCCTCCTGGGTCAGACGCAATTCGTCACGGAGCCGGTCCAAGCTCGCATCCGCAGCTGCCCCAGCAGTCTGGGAATCCTCCAGATCCCGCTCGAGGTCATGGATCCGGGATTGGAGCTGGTGGATCTCGGATCCGGCGAGCGCCATCTCCCCAAGGAGGTGGTCGTTGTCGTCTCGCATGCCATCTCGCTGACGGGAGGCGCGATCCAGCCGTCCGGTCAAGTCGCGGATCTCGACCGCTTGATCAGCCAACAAGAGTCGCAGGTCCTGCGACCGAGAGGCCGCACGGTGCTCCCACCCCTGGATCTCCATAGCCTGATCATGGACCTGGGCTCGCAAGGTTTGGAGTTGGGTGGCGTGCAAAGACGCAGCTTGGTCGCGAGCACCTTGGGCCGTCTGGAGCTCCGCCGTCAAGGTTTGCACCCGATCGGAAAGAGCCTGGGCTAGAGCCCGCAAATCGGTGGGTGACATCGAGGAAGGGCTGACCGGGGGAGTGGTGGATGGGGCCTTGCCCGGCGATTTGCTGGTACGCTTGGTGGGAGACATGTGTCACGTAGAGGAGGAAGCGGTTGGGGATGCTGGTAGTGCACGTCGTGAACGCTGTTGTGCAGCACCAACCAAGTACAGGAGGCGATGGTGGTGAAGTGCTTTCTCAGAAATAAGAGAATGGACCTAACGCGGAGTCACTATCCTGGATCAGTGACAATTTCAAGTGATTAGAGAGGATTCGGATCGTCCGGCGCGGATGCAAGTTGCCTGAGGTGGATTAGCCATGGCGAGCAGCACCCTGTATGAAACGACGATGGATCCGGTATGAGTGATGTATGGGAAGGCAAGATCCACCAAGACATATCTCGGATCCACCCTTACCTGGACTCACTTAGATGGATATGGGATATACTATATACGGGTGGATCGAGTGTGGATCCTATGAAGGAAAGATGGTAGGTGCCATCTGAAGGTGGATCTAGTAACCACGGCTAACAAGAAGTCAAGATCCACCACGAGGTGTCCCGGATCCCATACTTCCGAGTTCGGATCCAAGGAGGGAGGATCCCGCATAGGACGACCTGGATCCGGGATACAGGGATGATGGAGGTAGTGGATCTCGAGCTTTCGTGGGACCATGTAGATCACAGACGGTTGCAAGATGATGTTGGATGATTGGGGAGCTCAGATCCACGACGAGTGTACACTTACAGTGAAGTGGATCCAAGCGACCTGGATCCGGATGAGTGTACCCATAATAGGGTGACCATAATGATTACGCCATGGATCCGGTGGATCTGAAGATAATACAGCTGGGATGTTGGGTCAAGGAAAGAAGGGACATGCAGCCGAGCCTGGTAAGGGATTTAACAAGTGAAAGACATAGAAGGTAGAAATCCAGGCAGGTATAGGCTTAAGTATCAATACAGACCTCAATTTGCACAGTAACACGCAAGTGCCTTCCTGCCCTCAAGAACCGGAACTACATTGGCCGTACGAGCTCGGAGAAGGTTGGCAATTGCGAATCTAGTGTTGGTAGTGATAACTGGATAATACATTGGCCAGTTCCTACAACCTAGTGAGCTTTCCTATACACGTGCAGATCCGACAGGTTAACCGAATTTACTACTTGGTCGGTTACACCCTAGAGGCTCTCAACTCTCAAGATCCCGTCACAGGAGGCGGCAAGTACGACGCAAAGGGAACGCAAAGGCAAGGGAGCACACCCGCAAGGCAACCCCACGGCCAGCTCCACGATCTAGGCCCCGGATCCATAAGCTCGGATATTCGCTTAGGATACGGAACCATCCACGGACGCAGAGTGAAGGTTTTCCACTGCTGCTCCACCCCATCCCCACGTCTCGCCAAGACACTCAAGTTTCACCACTTGAACTCTTCGGATTTACCGAGAGAGCAAGATCCCGCCCTACCGACGGGTACACAAGGTGAGGAAAGTTCAGCAAAACACGGATCATCGGGGGACCCCCTCCGTTAGTCGGTGTCTGGGCGCAGTTGGTAAGTTGGATCCAGCAATCTCGCAGATTTCGCTGACCCCGCTACATCACAGCAACGCCGGAATTTTGGTGTTCGTGTGTCGGCTGAGCAAGATGGTACATCTTGCTCCAGGTTTTGTTACCGTTACGGGCGAACAAACCGCAAGGTTGTTCGTTGATGGCGTCTTCCGCCATCACGGTCTCCCGGAGACGATTGGCTCGGACGGAGACCCGCGGCTCACGGCTGCGTTTTGAAAACGCTGTTTCCTTTACTGGGAACTCGTCTGCAGATGTCCACTGCGGACCATCCGCAGACAGACGGCCAGACAGAGCGCGTCAATCGGGTGCTCGAGGACACTCTGCGCAGTGTGTGCGCGGCAGCACCGCGTACGTGGTCGACGCAGCTTCCAGTTGTTGAGGTTGCGCTCAACAACGCGGTGCACGCGTCCACGGGGTTTACGCCGTTCTACTTGAACGGCTTCCGTCACCCCAGAGTGCCTCTCACCCTTCGAGGAGACACTGACACCTCTATACTAAGTGGGGGAGAGGCTCGGAAAGCCCTTTCCTACGAGGTCTCGAATGTGAGACCAGTTTCGCTGCGGAAACAAGTGGAATCCATTATGGATACCAAGCTGCGCATTGTCAGCAGGGTCCGCGACGCCATGGCAGCGGCCCAGGATAGACAAAAGGAGTACACCGACAAACATGGAGAAAACTTAAGTGTATTTAAAGCTGGGGGACTCAGTATTACTAGACACGAGAAACCTACCTCTTGACACTGCCAGCTCTGTCGGCAGCAACAAGCTGAAGCACCGCTTCATCGGACCATTTGCCGTCCTGGCCAGACATGGTGCGTCGTACACCATCGACCTGCCAAAGTCAATGACGACGCACCCGACGTTCTATGTTGGACGTATAAAGTGGTACTTTGATCCGCAGGGGGTTGCTGACTCGCAGACCCACCTTGGCCCAGCTCCTCAAAAGGAGGGCGGGCCACCGACGTCGACGAGGGCATCGGAGCAGGCGCCCAAGCCTCGGTCTGGACGGCAAAGCTGCGGTCAAGTGTAGCCTCCTTAAGTGCCGAGCCTTTGCCGTGAGGCTTAGTGCTCTTGGCTTGCGCCTTTCCGGCAGCAGCCTTGGAGCGTGTCTTCGCACCGCTCTTAGCAGTGCCACCAGGCATGGTTAACGGTCGAAGTGGAAGACCTAGAAGAAGAGCGCACAGACTGCTGCTCGAGGCTCTAATTAAGAAGTGAGCCTCCGCCGCGCTCGCGCGGCCAAGTCGATGGTTTTCGACTTTGAGAATGAAAGTTTGTGACGAACACCTCTTCATTCTGATTGGTCGGTAAACCGAACCGAAGTGGGGGAGGATGTAACGGGGTACGTAGCCCTAAGTGTACCCTAGTTACGTGAAGTGTGACGTGTCACACTTCAGAAGTATGACACGTTATACTTCGGGATATTTGGTACAAAGTACCAAGGTCGTCCAAAGCCAACCATTGGTTGATGACATTGCATTTCTATAGGTGACTTATAGTTTGTATTAACCCAAGCTTTATCTACCTATAAATATACTCAATTTACATTCTACCATATTTAGGTCACTTCGCTCTCTTTTGAATAAAGAGGGAACCTGTGAACTGCCGTTCACTGAGAGTTTGTATACTCTCGGAAGCTAACTTCATCTAGCGCAAGGTGCTGTGTGACCCCGTCACACAAACCACTGCCAGTGAAGATGCCATCGTCACGCATGCCCAAGTCAATGGCCGAGAAGAAAGAGGTCGTTCAGTGGCTCGAGAAAAACGGCGGTGTGCCCACCCCAGCCACTGTTTACTTCAAGAACGAGCGCGACTGGAAGGTTTCCGAAGCTCAGGTGCGCTACTGGTGGAAGCAGCGCACCGCTATCAAGGCCGTGCCAGCGCTACGCAGCCGCCTGACTGGGGCTCCCCGACATCGAGGATATCCTGTTCGGTCAAGTGCTGTTTCGCCGGTCTGCAAAAGAGAAAGTCTCTCGTGATTGGATTCGCGACGCTGGGCAGCGGCTTGCCGCATCTGATCTGGGCGATACAGATTTCGTCGCGTCAGACCGCTGGGTCAACGGCTTCATGCGTCGGTATGGGCTGTCGCTGCGCCGCACCACCAATCTTACCGTGCTAACCGATGACGTGTTGACCGACCGGGCGGTTAGCTTCTAAGCTATCTCACGTCAGCCATTGATTGGCTTAGCGACGATCACACCATCCTGATGGACGAGACGGCAGTCTACTTCGAGGACCCGCGCCGCCAGACGGTGGACCAAGTTGGAGCTCGCCACGTCGTGCTAAAGTTTACGGGATTTGCTTCAATGCGGGTGACGGCTGTGCTCGTCGTCACGGCATCCGGCCGCAAGCTTCCATCGCTGGTTGTTTGGAAAGGGGCCAAGCAGGATGGCAAGATATAGCGCTACGGCAACGACTCTCGGCGCTTCTCACTCGTTGGCTGGATCTGGTGTTTCCGCCCATTTTCGACACGTGCACGCAGGGAAAAGCGCGGGCCTGGGACAGCATGCGTGCACACATCTCTAAGATGGTGAAGGCTCGATGCGCCGCGAAAGAGGTGCAGATGTGCGTCATCGGGAAAACTGACACCCTACGCGCAAGCGGGAGATATCGGGATCTACAAGTCGTTCAAGGACAAACTGTCGCCCATCATTGACAGCTGGAAGAAATCTGATGCTGTGCTCTACACTCGCGGAGGAAATCCAAAGCCACCATCGGTTGAGCCCGTAGCGAACTGGGTGAACGTCGCTTGGCGCGATGTTCTAGCTGACGTCGTTGAGCGCTCGGTGGCAGCAGCTGGGTTTTCTCCAAGATTTGGAGATTTGCATGTGGCGCGACACAACGTTTACTGTGAGCTCTTTCGCTCAAAGTGGAAGGAGCGCATTAGAGAAAATGCTGACGACGTGAGCGACAGCGGAGGTGTCCTCAGTGAGGACTGTTTCGATAAGTTTACGATTTGGGACAGCGTAGAGTCTGTGTAGGACTAGAATTAGTGAACCGGTCCAATTTGAGTACTATTTTGTAACTGAAGGTATAATACAGGAATTGTGTACCATATACAAATTGGCATTATCCGTTAGTGATAATATCACCTGGTAGGCCAGTTAATACGTTAAGATGGCAAGAAACATACTTAAGTGGGAACAATATCTTATAATATTAAATGATATCTAATATTTTCAAATCTATAAGTTAATTTTAAATTATTTTCTAACTTTTGAAAAAAATGAGCTTATATTGATATTTAATATCGAAAATAGTGCTATAACACTTTAAAAATCATATCATATTTGGTTACCATTAGCCGCTGAACCAAATATCATATGATATTTTCCGAAGTATCAGTGCTATATTTTATATTAACTATTAATAGTAGCTCAGGTTTTCAAAAGTTAACATGATACTTTAATATAAACTCAGAGATAATAAAATAGTAGATACTAGATGATATTATATAATATTTCCTACTTAAGTACGTTTCTTGACAGCTTACACGTCGCTGCTCAGCTCATCAACCGGCGAGCTACAACGTTAGGATACGAAAGAGTTCATGGAACGCGAGCTCGCCGATGTCAAGCGGCGAGTATCAACCCCCTCACATTCCTCGCGGAATGACGCCGTCAAGATAGAGACGTCGACGTGCTCCGGCGCCGGTCAAGATCGCGATCGCTTCGCGGCTGATCGAAGCGCCACAAGCGAAGATTAACTTTCTTTTGTTCATCAGCAAAAACACCAAGCGTCGTGGCCGTCCTAAAGAAAGGAAGCAGCAGAAGGTGGCAGGGAAAATGAATTAAATGTCTCGTGAAAAAAAGAGCAACGAAGTTAATTCAAGGAATATTGTCCCGGTATCTAGCCTTTCCAATCTCGTGAAAGCTCTTAAACAAGGTCACAGCTACTTGGATATACAGAAGACAATGCAGGAACTATCGGAAAGATCGGTCCCGCTGTCCAAGAAAACGTGAAGGAAAAATCAAGCGAATTTTGTTTCGCGGTGGTAGAGCTACATTGTTTGGTGTGTTGTAGTGATTTCTCCAGAGTTGTGGATAATCGCCCGTCAACAAAAATGCGGCACCGCCCGAGATGTTCAAGCGACAAACCCTCCGTCACGTGATGTACGGTGACTCTAAGGTGCAAGAGAATCGACGGCGCCACAACGGAACGCTCAGCGAATATTGGGTACGGTCCAGATGTCACTCAATCCATGCCGTCCTTATCATTAATAATGGACTGGCCGGATTCGCATTCAGCGGACCATCTACGGTACGAACCCTCAGTGGCGGTTGGGATGAGTTCGCGGAAGACGTAGCGACCCTTTGAAGGCATGTTCACCGTCTGGGACTGAGCGCGAGCCGTTAAAGATGCTCATGCGACCGTGCAGACGACGCTTGGCGTGCAAGAAGATCCATAACGGATCATAGTTCACTTGATAGTTGTAAACATGAATAGGACTTCTTATTAGGAATAGATCCGAAAGGGTAAACATAAATACAGAACAGAATTTCCACTCAAGCACACAGAGTGACGTCCGACTTCAAGGTAAGCGTCAGGTCAAGCTTGTTTGAGTGTGTTATACTTGTCAGTGAACTCGACGCTCTGGAGCGAGGGTTCATCCGGCAAGGCCAAGAGACTTTGTGTATTGGCCGATTACTATCGGGAGGTTTTACGTGACGGCTTATTGTTGCCTATTTGCACGACTGGGAGTGCTTGTATTGCATCCCTTTTATTTTTCCAACCGAGTGTTGAGCACGCGGTGCCCCCGTAAAAGGCTTACCCGTGCCTGGTACCCTTCCGCTGTTGGAACCACGAGGATTCAAAACACCTATTAGCTTTGCTCGTGCTAGTAGCGTGTTCTTATTTTTACGGGTTGGCCTATACAAGTAGTTTGCAAGGTCCAGTCTGTCCTGGTGCAAGAGCAGAACAGGGGTCTTCAGGTCCGCCCAAACGATCGTTTACTATCCTAGTAGACGTATTGCTGTGGGAACGTCCTAACTACATTTGTAGCTAGAGTTCACGTGGGGATTCCAACACCACAACTGGTGCCGCGACCCGGGAACAGATTGTGACCACTGTGAACTGTTTGTATGGCCTTCCAGTATACGAGCTACCAAGAGAAGAAGAACAAGAAAAAGAAAACAAGAAACATGGCGAAAGGACAACCGACGGTACCAGTTACGCCTGCCAAGTCTGTCGGGGCTCGCAACGAGAGTTCAAGCCCGGCTGCGCGCTTTGCAGCCGCCACCGAGCTTTCAGTGAGCTTCGACGACGAAGCGGACATCGGTCCTGACGCCCACGATTATGAAGATTACGAAGACAAGACGCCGGCTCCAGAGCCAGGCGCAGCGACGCCGGAGACGACCACGCTATCATCGAGGCTGAGCGGGGCGACCAGGTCCCTTTCGAGGAACTTCGCCGACGAGCTAGATGAGGTTGCGGGAACAGAACCGGCCTATGAAGAATATGACGATGGGGCCGAGGGCTCTAAACCTTCGGTGGCGAGTGCAAAGCATTCAGCATTGCTGAAAGCACCTCGCCAACCAATCAACGGTGATACACCAGCCGCCAAGCGCGGTTTCGATCTCGTACAAGCGCTGATGCTGAATGATGAGTGGATGCAGCTGTTTAAGCCCACCCCCAAGCGACAGGCCGACTGGCCCGCGCTTGCGCAGGAACTTCAATACCCAGTCAACTCGGTTTCGACTAGCCAAGTTGCCGAGGATTACGTCCGCTACTGTTATCGCTGGGCTTCAAGAACGAGACTTACCCATCAACGATGTCGCTCCAAGATTGGAGTCCTCATGAGGCCGGAGCTGCTCTCCAGAAATGGAAGAATAAGCTTCGGAAGGCATTTGGCGCGGTCGGCATCAACGCTGGAAAGCAGCATGTGAGTCGACCGACCGTTCATGATGAAGATCCGTCCACGGTCCCGCTGCCGCGGACACCCCAACGATTCGACCATACTCCTCCGACCAAGCGTGAAGTTGATCGTGGTGCCTTTGGCACTACCGAAGCTTCACCGTACTTTCAAGATTCGCACATGGTTACGCCACGTTCGGAGAGCCGTATGCAACGTGTTTACGCTGGTAACGAGGGTTTGTTCGGTCGCCAAGGCGGTGCGCGAGCTTCCAAAGGTGGTGCTGGACGTCGTCAAGTCGACAGCGATGGTTCGTCCAGTGACGATGACTTTCTGGTGTGGTCATTCGACGAGGAAAACCCTCAAGTCGAGTTGATGCGTCAGATGAATGAGCTGGCGACGCTGAACGACGTGTATCCGACACCGAGGATTGAACTGGCGTCACATCGACCATTGGATAGCATCAAGTCGTTCTCAGGCTCTCGCAATAAGAGTGAGAACTGTATGCAGTGGCTCCGTGTGTTCGTCAACGAAATGACTGGAACGCACACGAATGCTGACAAATGGTGCATTCCGTTTGCGCTAAGGCTCCGGGACGGAGCTATTCATTGGTTCTGTCAACTTCCGAAGAAGACGAAGCCCAAGTGGAAGCTGTTGAGCGATGCGTTCATCCGCTACTACTGCTCGCAGTTCAAGCAGACTACACTGTCCCGTTACTACTCTGCAAAACGGGAAAGTAATAAACATGCAGCGGGGCTGCCGTAGCTTTAGCGTCAGAGGAAGCCGTTCGACTCAAAAAAACCCATAGTACTAAGTTCCTTATCCAAAGAAGCTTACAGCCCAAGACTAGGGCTCAAAGTGAATACCTTAACTTTTATGCTTCAAAACCAGGAGTGTTTTATTTACTATTATTGCGGCCAAGCCGCCTAGGGGTAAATGTATCTGTTTAACTATCTAGCATAGTTAAACCTAATCAAATGCACAACGTGTGGCTTTCAGCCAACATACTGAGAGACCTTGTTAGCTCTCCAACTTATGTACTGAGAGTCTGTTAGCTCTCCGATACTCCGTACCCCTGTGTGTTCCACACCATGTAACCCGTTACACTCTCCCTCACTAAGAAGGTGAGAACATTTCGTTCTCGAAACTTTCCTCAGCGAGGTCACGTCTTGTCAAGACGACGGAGGTCACTAGATCTCACCTCTGCGTTTTGCAACTCCGCGAGCTCACAACTTCGACTCCGGGTCGCGGCCCAACGTCTCCAGCGCGTCGCGCCGCCCTTGCCCCGACGGTCCCAGACCCACAACTGCGCTCCACAACTGCTCCAAGAGCATCTTCGTCTCTTTCCGTGGCGGGGTACCACTAAGCGTATCGCCGTCGACACGGTCAACGCTCCATGATCCGTCAACATGAAGAGAGCAAAGCTCAAAGCTCGTCAGAGCCGCGGGCGCCGCCCAGAGGGAACGATGTTCTGTTCTCGGAACTTGAAGAGGGCCAAGTCGACTACGACGAACCCATGGGTAGCGAGGCTCACTCCAACCCAACCTCTCCGAGGTCGCACACTGGTGCCGCGTCTTCTTCAGCAGCCTCTGTGAGGTCTAGCCGCTCGGCGGCGCGATCTCCAACTAGAAGGGACCCGCGGACACCGCATCCGTTCTCTGAACGTTCGAATCCGATTCGCGCGCTGCGCGATGCGCCACCGCTATCGTCACGGTACGACGAGGAAGATCGGTACGATCACAACGTCATTAAGAATGACCTGGACGAGGCCCAAGGCCGTCAGTCGTCCAATGAGCAACGCTCACAGTCGTTCCGACCTGTGATCCGACCACTTGTTCTCACATCACGCCGTGACTACGGCTTCCAGACGCGGAACCCTGCCGAAGCGGCCCACCTTGCGGCGTAGCAGCCGCTGAACACGTACACATGTGGGCCTCCGGCCTTGACTGCTGATGAGCAAGTGCAGCGGCACCGGCTCCGAGAGCGATATCTGACTCAACAAGTCACAACTCCTCGGGAGTATCAGGCGCGCCGGCAAATACAGCTCAACCGCCAACCAGTTCCCTCCATGCAAATCATTCCGGTTGTTCTCAACCCTGGGGATATCCAGCGTGCTTAGGAAGCACAATTTTGAAGCTGGGTGGAGAGAGCTCGACGCCCCCCTCCTACAATGCTCTTTGAGCAAGTTTCTCTGAAACCGATATTCGTCTTGAGAGACGTTTGCGCTTAGACTTCACTAAGTCGATAGCACGCCATCGAGGCGTCACCGCCTTCCGCTCATGCTGCGAGCGCCGCTCATTCCTACGCGCCGGCTGCAACAGCCACTGGTCGGAGCTTGAGCTCAGCCACCGACTTGTCATCCCCGCGTTCTAGCGGCGGGGAGCGCTCGGCGTCTGACGACGCGGTCGTACTCCGTAGCGGCGGGGCAGTGGGTGTGCCCGATCAAAAGCGTCGACGACGTCAGGGCAGTCCTACCGGAGGACAACCTCAAAGTCCCAAGCGTTTTGTGACTGAGGATAACCCCTCCATTTCACAAGGTACTGCGTACGACCCTGGCACCTGTGCCTCGCCACCAGGCGTTCCACATGGAAGTGGGGCTCGCCGTGCTCGTCGAGCAGAGCATGAGGAGGCCGAGCCTCATCTGGACTCTCGCGTCGCGAGTCGCAGCGACGTGTTCGCGCTGGAGCATCGTGTGGGCTCTCTGAACCAGTATCTTCATGATACGACTGACTCCCTGAGTCGCCTTGCAGATAGTCTCGATGAGATGAACCACTGGTTTGAACAACCACAGTCGGTTCAGAACCGAGTCGCGAACCTAGAGCATCAAGTCGCTCAGTTGCAAGGTCAGATCGACTTGCTGTTGCGTCTTGTAGCCCCGCCACCTGATGTTGTTCAGCCTGTCGTGGTTCGGCCTCCCGCTGTTGCGCAGCCTGTCGTGGCCCAGCCACCGTTGGCGCCAACGCCTCCGCGCTCACCTGAGCAGGGTCCTGATACGGCCTGAGTAAGCCAACGTAGAAGACTGGATGTGTGCACATCTTCTTCGGAAGGTTAAGCGTGTACGCTAGACCCTTTTTGGCCACGACCTTGAACGGGCCTATGAACCGTGGTCTCAATTTTGTCTTGAAGACTGCAGACACTGCATGAGTAGGTAGGTGTTTTGCATTTAATAAAACTTGGTCTCCGACCTCAAACCTTTCTTCATTGCGTCTGCCCTTGGCATCTGCATGTTCGTTTTGCGTGTATTGGCTTTCAGCCATAGTGTCGCGTACTTGACGCATTACGCACAGTCTCAAAGAGACAAAGTCATCGACTTGCTTGCGAACCGCAACAGGGCTGACATCAGCTAGCCGCTCGGCTATCCCTCCCCCATCAAGCCCTGATCCACTGCGTGGCGGCGTCGGTAGGACGCGAGGGTTCACCAAGCCGTTCATATAGAACGGAGTGTAGCCTGTCGAGGCGTGCACGACATTATTCAATGCGACCTCAGCGAGTGGGAGCATCTGGCTCCAGCGTTTTGGCGCCTCAGCGCATACGCTTCGGAGGATATCCTCCACAACGCGATTCACGCGTTCGGTTTGACCGTCGGTCTGCGGACGGTCCGCTGTGGACATGTCCAAACGAGTACCGAGCACTCTGAAGAGGGACGTCCAGAACTTTGAGGTGAAGCGCAGGTCCCGATCCGAGCCAATTGCCTTAGGCAAGCCATGTTGGCAAAATACTCGGTCTAAAAAAAGCAAAGCTGTACCTTCACTATCAATGATGTACGGCACCGCCGCTAAATGGGCTATCTTGCCCAATCGATCTACGAAGACCACATTACCCGTGTTTCCCGCCTTATCCTGGTAAAGGTCAAACACAAAGTCCATACGAATGGCCTGCCAACATCCCTTGGGGACAGGCAAACTCGCCAATGGCGCTGCCGTGCTCGGAGCGGACTTTGTCCGTTGACAAGTCTCACACGTGCGTACATAGGTGCCAGCTCACTTAATATCTTGGGCCACCTGTACATCGATCTCACCGAGCCATAGGTCTTCTCCCGACCTAAGTGCCCGCCCACGGGCGTATCATGAGCCTCATAGAGGATTTGATACTTTAAATTCTCATCATGAGGAACGACTACACGAGGGTTATCCTCAGAGTCGGTGCTATAATACAACAGGCCGCCATCGAGCGAGTATCGACGCAGCCTCGCGCGTAAGCGCCCAGACAATTCCGTGTCAGAGTCTTTAAAATCTTCGCTCCCAAGAGCCTGTAGCAGTGCTACACACATATCGTCTTGTGCATACGCTCCGCGTATCAAGTCAGGCACTGACGACGTCACTGGCGTGACATGAGCTAACTCGTAGTCCGGCCTGCGCGAGAGCGCATCGGCCACTACATTAAGCCGCCCCGGCTTGTACTTCACCTCGAAGTTGTACTCGGCAAAGAAGGAAATCCATCTTGCCATTCTCTGAGAGAGATGAGGCGACTGTGTCGCAGTGCGTAGCGACGCATGATCAGTATAAATAACAAAAGGCTTAGCGCCTAGCAGGTGTACCCTGGATTAATCAGAGCGTACTTCATTGCAGCAGCTCTTTGTCATGAACTGGATAGCCCTTCTCTGCAGCTTTAAGCTGGCGAGACTCAAACGCAATCCCGCGTTCACGCCCTTCGGCGTCTGCTTGTAGTAAAGCACAACCGATTGCAAATTCGGAGGCGTCACAGACGACGCTAAACAGACGATCCGGGTCCGGTAGCGCAAGGATCGGAGCCTGGAGGAGGCTCTCCTTCACAGCCTCAAATGCTCCGTCATGCTGGACGTTCCAGCACCATGGTGCGTCCTTGTTAACGAGATCTGATAATGTCCGATCCATCTCCGCGTATTTTGCGCTGTGCTTGTCCTAGTTGTTGGCTAAGCCTAGCCACTTGCGTAAGTCTTTTTGGTTCTTGGGAACCGACCAGTCCACGAGGCCTTGACTTTGGCAGGATCGGCCCGTAAGCCACGCTTCCCAATGAAACACCCGAGGAAAGGTTTCTCCTCCGCACCAAAGACGCACTTGTCCAAGTTGGCATACAGTTTATTAGTGCGCATGCACTCGAGCACCACTCGCAAGTGGTCAATGTGGTTCTCCACGTCTGACTTTCCGTGCTCAGCACGACTATGGACGAATGTATCGTCAAAGTACGTCTGAGCGTACGCCCGATGAGGCCTAAACAACTGCCTCACAAGACGATTGAACGTTGCTGGTGCGTTTGACAGCCCCTACGGCATAATCAGCCACTCCCAGAGCATACCGCTCAGATTGCTCACTGCTGTCAGCGGAATGTCGCTCGCTCTCATGAGCAATTGGTAGTATACATCGCCCAAGTCGACTGTACTGTACAAGGTACAGCCTACCATGCAGTTCTGCAGAACATCCTTGCGAGGAATCGGCGTTTGCGCCGGGATGGTGGCCGAATTTAGCTTGTTAAAAGCGTGAGCAATGCGCCACTTGCCGTTCGGCTTTCTGACACAGAACATGGGTGTCGAGTGCGGAGGCTTACTCTCACGCACTACCCCTGCCTCGTGCTTCGCACGGAAGAATGCGTCAATGACGTCGCATTGTTCTCTCGGCAAAGGCCATTGCCTTGTCACGCAGTATTTGGTTCCAGGAACCAGGTCAATCTCATGACACACGCCTCGATCCGGAGACAGGCCCGTCGGTTGGTCTTTCGAGACAACGTCTCCATACTCCTTCACCACAGGGTAGAAGGGATCCGAAGGATCGTTCAGGATCGCCGATCCACTTCTTGCGCTCAGTGCCTTCTTGGTGGCGTCTAGGACCGCGTCGTCCACCACGGATGAGGAGTTCAACTCCTCCTCAGGTCCAAGCAGGACCACCTCGGCTAGCTCGCCTGCCTTCAAGGCTTCGCCAAACTCGGCAATGGACATCTCGTCCTGCTCTAGCAGAGCAGCTGCAGCGGGCAGAGTGTCAAGGCTGATGTCGCCTTCGACCTCTCCCGTCACTTTGTTCACGAGTGTGTACAGCAGTTCACATCAATCACATGGAGCCTCACCGCTCGTCACGTTGGACACCTCTTCCGACGTCGAAGACGTCACAGACGCCCTGCGTCTTCTTCGCCTCTTCCCCCGCGACCGAGCCCGGCCGGATGAGGGCGGTGTGCCGACATCTCCATCACCACCACCGGAAGCAGCAGCACCATCACTCCTCGAAGAGGATACAGTACACTCGGCTGAGAGGTAAGAGGTCCTTGACCCTCACACAGTGAACTAGGTGTCACTTCACCTGCATCTCCTGGGCCGCGCACATGATGCCAAGACTCGCAGTCGACCGCGGCCCTCGAGCCACGCAGCGGAAGGCCATCCACCAGATCGGTACCACTCAGTGGGTTACGCGCCACTCCGCGTTCGGCCTCACCAGGACCCAGCCGTTGGTCATTGTCCTGACCTGAACCGCTTAGCGGATAGCGTGTCGCACTACGTACACCCTCAGGGCAAACAACAACCTCGTTGCTAACAATTTCGGACATACCAATGTCTAGCACTACGGCTGCCTCGGCCTCGTGCTCGTGCCAAAAGCGCTTCTGCTTCCTAGCAGAGGTGGGCGCACGACTCACCAAAGCATCACTAGGAGCAGGGTGCGATACACTTAGCGTTTTCGACTTCCAGTCGATCCATGGCTCACGCGTTCCAGCCATGCCGTGCCAAGGATGAGGTCATACCTCGCATCCAGGTCTAAGACCAAACAGTGTTCCACGCTATCGAAGTTCTCAAACTTCACTCCAAGGTCGACAGCGACCTTCGACAAAGTTACCAGTGTCCCCGTCGCGAGACGGACAGAGATCGTATCTCTCGTTGGCACTTCCAGTGCCTCAGCATACAGCTGACCCCCTTCCAAGGTGGAGTGACGGGTGTAGTTGCCCGAGGCTCCCGAGTCAATCAAGACTCTCCACAGCTTTGCGAAGCCCTTTATGTTCGCTTGAACGACCAGCAAGCCCGCTTGCACACACACTTCTCGTAAGAGAGCTCAGGCACTCTTCGGGTCTGAGCCCCGTTGCCCTCTACCTGCTCGAGGCACAACAGAACTCAGTTCTCCCCCAGTAGACAGCCCCGCGCCTTCTGAGAGTTGCCGTGTCCCGGCGATGACCCGGAGGGTTAGCTTGCCGGAGCCTCGCGCCTCTTGCGTAGAGGGCAATAGGCCCTCAAAAGCTTAGTGCTATTACACACAAAGCATCGGCGAATGCCGGCGCGATGCTCCGCAGCAAGAAGCTCCGCTTCTTCGTCTTCAGCATAGCTGAGATCCATCGGCTCCGGACAGCTCGAAGAGCTCGCGCTACCAGAGGACCAACCAGATCAAGTTGACCTGAAGTTGTGCTCGGCATTCAATACCACATCCACCGCCTCTTCCAAAGCGTTAGGGTGTACACGGAACACTTCCGTTCGAGCTGCGCTCACACGAAGTCCCTCCATGAACACGGTCACGCTGACCTGTTCCAGAAGAGGGTCCGCCGCCATTCCGGCGATAAGGGTTCTTAAAGCTTAAACATAGTCCAATAACCCCTTCGTACCCTGGCGGGTAGCAACGAGCTTCGACCGGATACGGTACGCCTGATTAGGCGGTGCGAAAACGCGCGAAAGCTGTTGCTTCTGCTGATCCCAAATGGGAAATGCAGCGTCAACAGACGTGCCGCACGCTAGTGCCAATTCGCGAGAGCGACCTCCAAGCCTGTAGATAGTCAGCGCCACGCGCTGATGCTCAGACCGGAGCAGACCCGATCCCATGGCCATCTCGATCTCACGAGTCCAAAGAAGGAGATTCTCTCCCTCCTTCCCCTCGAAGGTTTTTACGCTCACCATGAGCGGTTTCAGGCTCATAGACTCTTCACGCGTCATCGACGCTGCCGCCGTTGCAGCGCTCATCTTCTCTTGGACGTGCTCCATGAGCGCGTTCTCGTAGCGGGAGAGCGATTCCAGCCTGGCGGTGACCGCCTCTGGACCTTGCGATGCAAGATGAGCCACGCCCTCCGGGCCAAGCAAGGACATAAGCTTAGTAAGTGCGTCCTGCAGCGCCGGGGGCTAATTCGCGAACACGGGGTGTTCTATCCTCGCAGAGGATAGAACACCGACTTAGAAGCGAGATTGACTACAAGTGCTACAAAGTGCAGCGGGGCTGCCGTAGCTTTAGCGTCAGAGGAAGACGTTCGACTCAAAGAGTCCCTAATACTAAGATCCTTCATTAAAGGGGCTTACAGCCCAAGACCAGGGGTCAAAGTGGATACCTTAACTTTTATGTTTCAAAACCAGAAGTGTTTTATTTACTATTATTGCGGTCAAGCCGCCTAGGGGTAAATGTATATGTCTAGCATAGTTAAACCTAATAAAATGCATAACGTGTGGCTTTCAGCCAACATACTGAGAGACCTTGTTAACTCTTCAGCTTATGTACTGAAAGTCTGTTAGCTCTCCAACTTACGTACTGAGAGTTTTGTTAACTCTCCGGGTACTCCGTACCCCTGTGTGCTCTACACCATGTAGCCCCGTTACAGAACATATGTGCGACTACATAAACATGCTGAATGGATACGCTCGGAGCGCCCGTCTACACTTCGAGAAGAGTGGTCGCGACGCGAAAGAACACCTACAGTAGTTCCTGGCAACGTGCCATGATGACAAGTTGGCGGAGTGTCTCTACCACACTTGGGTCACCGACATTCACGAGCTCGAAGTGATAATCGAAGATGTTCTCAAGGGCAAGGAGAGAATGGCCAAGCGCGACAGTGAGTATCGATACTCCAAGAATCGTGACGCGCGACGCGACGGTGCATACGCCCGCAACAATCGGCGTGATGACCGTCGCCGCGATGACAACCGCAACAAACCAAGAGTGACACTCATTGAAGCCACGGTGGACGACCTACTAGCTGAATTAGAAGGTCGTGAAGCTGCTCAAGGGGGCAACGACTATTCAAACGAAGATCCGAACGCTTACGACGATGTCCAAGATGAGTACAACGACTTTCAGCCCGATAATACGGATGGTGATTTCTCATTGGATAGAAACGACCGATACCTCACCGCTGCTAACGAAAATGAGCGCCGTACAGCTGCTGAAGGCACGTACGCACGTTCAGACAACCGTCAACCGCGTGGAAACATGCCTGATCGCGAGAATGGCTTCAATCAAGATCGCCGAGGTGGTGACCGTGGGTTCAATCAGGACCATCGCGGTCGACGTGACTTCAACCGCGACAACCGACGCCCACAGTACGGACCATGCGCGGTGTGCGACTGCATGAGTCACTCCGCCCACTACTGTAACAAGCGATGCAAGTTCTGCAAACAACTCCACGATGCTGGACAATGTGAGCTTTTCTGCAACTTCCAAGACCTTGCCAAATTCGTGCGCACTAAAGGCACGAACGAGGAACTCCCGCCAAAGCTCAAGGCCGTCGTTCAAGAACGTCATTTAAACTAGGCAGCCCGCCAACTACAGCTGGGTTGGTCCCTATCGGGCTGCTACAGTTAGCCGAGCCTTCAATGGAAGCAGAGTGTATCTTTGCTTTCATGGGGCAGAGTGAATGGTCTGATAATTACGTAACAAGTGTGAACACGACGGAAAATGAAAAGGAGAGGAGAAGAATCCTCGGTGGAGGTGTTAGCGAGAGAGTGGAGTGTGCTGATGCTGATGAGGGCGCTAGAGAGGGTTCGTTTGGCGTGATTCAGGTGCAGCGCGAGACGAGCCCAAGGGTCACTCCAATATGATGAAGCTGAACCCTGGCGAGAGACAGGGTATTCCTGATTGGGGGTAAATAAGTGATAGGCCACGATACAATGGCTGTGCCACAGCTCTTGACCGGTACAGCTCGGAAGATGGACGAAAGAGAGAAAAAACAACTAACCAGGCCTGACAGAGGAGACAGAGAGTAAAGGACAGAGGGATACAGATCCAGGCTTGTGTAGGTTTGACTTTAAATCAGAATTCAATTTGCACAATGTCACGCAACGGCCGTCCTGCCCTCGAGAATCGGAACTATATTGGCCGTACGAGGTTGTGAATTGCCGATCTAGCGTTGGAAGTAATAACTGGATAATATATTGGCAGGATCCTACCACCTAGTGAGCTTTCCTCATACATGTGCAGATCCGTAAGGTTAAACAAATTTACTATAGGCCAGGTACACCTAAAAGTCTCTCAACTCTCACGATCCCGCTATAGGAAGCGACAAGTACGACCGAAACGAATTCAAAGGCAAGAGAACAAACCCACAAGGCATCCCTACGGTCCGATCGCAGATCAAGACCGCCAGATCGTTCAAGCTCGAAGGACTCGCTTGTGATCTGGACCCTACATCATCAGAGTAAAGATCTTACCACTCCTACTCCACTCCATTCCCGCGTCTCGCCAAGACGCCAAAGCTTCCACCACTTGGACTTCACCGCAGTTACCAGAGGAGCAAAATCCCGCTCTACCGACGGATACACAAGATGAGAAAAATTCGGCAGATCAAGATCATCGAGGGGGGGCCCTCCGATAGTCGGTGTCTGGGTATTGGTGAGAAGTCGGATCCAGCCATCTCACAGTTTTTGCTGATCCCGCCACACCACAATGGTGCGCGTGCCCGGACTTCTGGAGACTCGGGATTTCACCGTGGGTCCCAAGAAGATATTCAAGTGAAGATTGAGCAAGGGGAAGAGACGTCATCGAAGATCGGATCGACGAAGCCGCTGGTGAATGAAGCAAGATCCGCAGATCGACAGAGTACTGGGAGAAAATATGTCGACGGAAGCGATGCAGATCCGGATCCGGATTTAAAAGAGAAACCTCTCTATCCTCTCCAGGTAGCTTCGGGGACGCCTACAGATCTTGACTTGCGTCAAGGTCCGCTAACAAACAACAAAATAAAGGTGGAGGCGAAACGGTATTAATTTATTTATTCACCAGTTAAGTCAACACCCTACCTTAAATCAAGCCCACTAAGCGCAGATACTGAAGGCGAAGAAAAGAAGAAGACTGAAGACTAGCCAGGTGAAGATGAAAGATCCCGGATCGGGAGACGTAGACCAGCCCAGATCAAGATTGGGCTGGGCTACCCAGGATCTGAAGGTGGTGTATCGCCCTAATGCACTCCGCGATTTCCTGCACCAAGATCCTGTCACGAAGGACTTGGAGCTAGAGTAGATCGGCGATCAGAAGGCGTCTGTGACGGCTCCGGTGGAAACGGCGAGCAAGATCACGTCAGTAACAGATCTGCTACGACTGTGCAAAGATGCAGGTGCCGTGGTGGGAGCGCTCTTCGCTGAGTGCCTCTTCGACCTAGATCAGGATGCCATCCAGTCGGCCGCTCAAGAGCTCGTCACTTAGGTCCGGATCCTCGCTGGAGGAGCGCCAAGAGTTCAATATCCAGCGGCCTCGCCCCAGGTCAGCCAGACTGCGTCGTCGAACTATGCGTCGACTGCGGAAGGCGAATCCAACATCTCGTCGGTACCACGGAGCACGAGCATGGGCCCGTCGGGCACGTCGATGCTGAAGGCTCGGGTTAAAGCTCAAGCGCGAAATCAAGCACGTCCGAAGCCAGATCCAACTGTGCCCAGTCAGGTGCAAGTTAGTTCCGTGATGAGATCTGCAGACAGGTGATCATGACCGAATGATGGGAGAACCGTACCGATGAGACCGGATCCAACGACATCCACGAGATCACCAAATGAATCGAATGACTCGTTGCAACGCTACTTTCAAGCAGCAATGGGCCGATTCCTTGCGGAACGAGGCGCCACGCCCACCTCAGGACGACGGCGACACCGATGTATCATGGATCACACGATGTGGAGATGGAGTCAGTGGGAGCAACCTGCTCCCATGAAGCCTACTGTGGTGCTGGAATTCCCACGTGAACTCTAGCTACAAATGTAGTTAGGACGTTCCCACAGCAATACGTCTACTAGGATAGTAAACGATCGTTTGGGCGGACCTAAAGACCCCTGTTCTGCCCTTGCACCGGGACAGACTGGACCTTGTAAACTACTTATATACGCCAATCAGTAAAAATAAGAACACGCTACTAGCACGAGCAAAGTAGTAGGTGTTATGGATCCTCGTGGTCCCAACAGCGGAAGGGGACCAGGCACGGGTAAGCCTTTTACGGGGGCACCGCGTGCTCAACACTCGGTTGGAAAAATAAAAGGGATGCAATACAAGCACTCCCAGTCGTGCAAATAGGCAACAATAAGCCGTCACGTAAAACCTCCCGATAGTAATCGGCCAATACACAAAGTCTCTTGGCCTTGCCGGATGAACCCTCGCTACAGAGCTTCGAGTTCACTGACAGGCATAACACACTCAAACAAGCTTGACCAGACGCTTACCTTGAAGCCGAACGTCGCTCTGTGTGCTTGAGTGGAAATTATGTTCTGTATTAAGCTTACCCTTTCGGATCTATTCCTAATAAGAAGTCCTAATCAAGTATACAAATATCAAGTGAACAATGATCCGTTATGGATCTTCTTGCACACCAAGGGTCGTCTGCACCGTCGCATGAGTATCTTTAACGACCCGCGCCCTGTCCTAGACGGTGAACGTGTCTCCCAAGGGTCGCTACGTCTTCCGCGAACTCATCCCAACCGCCACCGAGGGTTCATACCGTAGATGGTCAGTTCGTAGCCGCTGAATGCGAATCCGACCAGTCCATTATTAACAATAAGGACAGCCTGGATTCAGTGACATATGGACCGTATACAATACCCGTTGAGAGCTCGGAAGTGACGCCGTCGAGTCTCTTGCACTTTGGAGTCACTGTACATCACATGACCGAAGGTTCGTCGCTTGAACATCTTGGGCGGTGTCACGTCTTTGTCGACGGGCGATTATCCGCAACCATGGAGAAATCACTACACCACAACTGCCCCTGTCGCAATGGAAGCCACGGTACTGGTGCCCGTTGTGACATTTCTTCATTCTCCAATTCACCATCCATCCACCGCATGTCCAAGCGTTTGAATCGAGCCGTGAACAACGCGCTTCAGCGACTCAATCCTCGTCGACGTCGTGAACGTGAACAGCTGGAGGTACGTCAGCTCATCTTCCTCTTGAATCATCGGCGCCTTGCTCATCACCATGCATTACGTCGCCTCGAGACTGTAGTTGGTTTCGACGATGTTCTCGCTGCGGTACAGCCTCTTCCTGACGCGCTGTCGGCATTACCCGATCGAGTTGCCAGCTTGGAGCGTCAGTTGCGGTTTGCTCAGACCGAGCCTGCTGCCGCCGTACGATCGGTGGCACCCGAAATTATGGCTCGGGAGAACGCGGAGGCGTTCCTCAAGGCTGCCAACGCCGAGATTGAAGCCCTTCACGACAACGTCAAGATTCTCCGCGAGTCGAACGCCAAGAACGACGCCATGCTCGCGAGTGTTCAAGCCACCATGGAGCGACACGCAGAAGACTTGAATCGTCTGCACTGCGAGGTCCAAGCTCGGGACGTTTTCATCACCACGTTGCACAAGAAGCTGGTTCGTGAACGCGAGGTGTACAAGTCTTCAATTGGAGCGAATACCGAGCAGACTCGGAAGCTTCATCTCCTTCTGGTCAAGCTTACCCAGGGCAAGCATGTTGACAACGACACGCTCCAGGTCCTCGAGAACCAGCAAGACCGTAACACTCGCCTCCTCCAAGTGAATCGCACCCTCTGTGCACACGTGAGTCTGGCCGGGATGGATCTCGAGGTACTGCGTCTGGCTGTTGATGGTACGTTCCTAATGTTGCTCTTTCCACCGTGTGTTCGGCAACTAACGTCCGTTCACAATCCTTCGTGATAGGTCTGACTGCGGGTGAGCTGGACCTGAACGCCCTAGACTTGGACCAAGAGATGTTGGTCGCTTTGCAGCGCATACAGTCTGCTGCCGCGTCTTCGGACGAGCCTCAAGCTCACCCTGCAGCTTTGGCCAAGGCTGCTCGCCAAGTGGCCCATGGGAAGTCCCACAAGCGCCTTCGACCAGGTGGCGAGAATTCAGACGACGAGCTGGACAGCTCTGACGAAGACAAGGCTCCCATCCCGACGGGCAAGGCCAGTACTTCGATGGCAGCTGCTGGTCTCGGTGATGCGCCACCTGCCGACACTTCAACTCCCAAGTCGGCTCGTAGGTCGCTATTCGGTCCGGAGGCGTGGAAGGAAGCGGCCCAAAAGAAGCGCAAGAAGACTCGTCCTCACTCTCCTGCCAAGTCGCCCCGACGTCATATGACGACTCGGTCCAAGTCTGTACCATCTTCTCCAAGCTCATGGTCGTCACCTCCTACACCAGCGTCTTCCTCAACTCCGCCGTGGTCGACCTCAGCGGCGACCAGAGTGACGTGGACATAGTGGATGCTGGTTCAAGTAGTATCCCGTCGGTTCAAGAAACTGCCACCGAGTCTTCGGGTAAAGACGTGAGCCCTGGGGATCACGACGATGTTCCCGGTCTTCCTGACGTGCCTTCGCCCCGCAGGGTCCTCCCGATGTGGCCAAGCCACCAGCTTCGACGATCTCTCCTTCTTCAGCAGACATACGTGCCGCTGAAGAGGCCTTGCGTGGGGCTAAGGAAATGTGGCTGATGTTTGGCGTAAGTGACGAAGGTGAAGAGTCGGACAGCACAGTCCAACCAGGCAAGGCTGCTTCGTCGTCTGCGGCGACCTACAAGATGGTTGAAGTCTCGGGAGTAGTTTCTACAGCAGGGCTTGCCCCTGTTGAAGCTGCTCCACAAGCCTCCGTGTCTTCAAAGCCGGCTCCAACTGTTCCGACAGCCGCCGTGCCAAGCGTTTCTTCGCCCGAACTTCCGATGGAGATTGATGACAATGGAGATGTTGATGATGATCGTGGAGATAACGTGGATGACGATGAACTTTCGGTGGATGATTCTCCTGATGGTCCAAGTGGTGGCGGTGATGTTCCGCCACCTACCGAACATTCAAGTGCGGTCGATGACGAAGATGCCGAAGATTCCGACGACAACTGAAGCGGTCTTGGTCCTGCTCAGCCTCCGACTCCTCCTCGGCAAAATCGTTCGCCGATGGTCACTTCTCCGATTCAAGTCGGTGGTCGGCCTCCTCCGTCATCAGCAAGCCACCAAGCACCACCATCTTCACCTCATGTTCCGACGTCTCCTCGTCCGTTTGCTCGGACTCTCGATGCTGGACCTGGGCGCCCGATCACGGCCACCTACCCTTCGGTGCCGCGTCGTGGTGGTGCACCGTCGGTTGAGCCGTTGCCTCACCGCGTGTTGCCTGGTTCTCTCCCCACGGTACCGGCTTCGTCCTCCTTGCCACCGTGGGTTCTTCCGTACTTGGACATGAAGTTTGTCGACGCCGGTGCCAAGAAGTGTTTCGAGCGACTTTTGAGCATAACCCTTCCTTAACCAGCTGGTGAGGTGACCGTACGTACAACGTTGGAGGGTCTCCAAGCGTACTTCGATTATTCGCATCCTGATCACCCGTACCAGCAACTTCGGCAGCACTACCCTCTACAAGCGTGTCTCTTCGACACCGTCGGCTTCGATCCAAGCGTCCCCATCTCAAAGCGTGCTCCGATTGAGACTCGTCTCAAGATGATCTGGGCGAATCTTTGGGGTGACGGCGGCAAGCAAGGTGACCTCTGGTTCGCGTTATGGGAGCGTCTCCACTTGCTTCCGTTGGCTGGTATTGAGCGAGGTCTCGTTGAAGAAGCCAAGAAGGTCGGCCACGACAAGGAGCTCTTGAAGGAGCTGAGAGGCTCTGTTGAAGAAGCTCTTCAGTGAGCGCGACGGTCGTGCCGATCGTCTCCGTAACAAGTACCGAACACAGTACATGGCGTGAAGTCGTGACTCGGTTTCTTCCGGTACTTCCGACACGCCGTTCATTCGTCCTGAGTTGCTTTTGGGGCCGTCGAAGCCATGGTACCCGACCGAGAACTTGTCGTTCGCACCTCGGACATCTGCCTGGCTTTCCGAAGTTCCGGCTCTCGATGCTGGCGTACTGGATGGATGAATGCGCCACATAAGCACCCGTACAACACCACGGACTTCCCGTGCCAGTGTAATCCGAAGCACTTTAATCCTCGTGGTCCGCGTTTCGTGGATGTGTACCGAAGCGTGCTTGTTGATCCGTCTCTGGATGCTAATGAATTTATTCCGACCTGGTGCGACTTGTTTGACTCACCACCGGTTACTCCACGTCCCGCTCCGGCTGTTGAAGCTATTGCCGAAGCTTCGCAGGGTCCGGCAGCGGCTCCAGCTGCTGCGGTTCAGGTTTCCGATGAACAAGTGAAGGAGAGTGGTGACTCGACTTCGTTGGTACTCTTGGCCACTGCGGCCAGGCAATTGGAATCGCTTTGAATCCTCGCTGCATGTTCCACGACGTTCGCCAGCATCTCAGCTAACTGTTGAGGGGTCCCGCGAGGTTTCGTTTTCAGTGGTCGCGCCTCGGCCGATATTCATGTTTTCTTATTCTTAATCCACTTCCACAGCGTAATCATGTTCATGCTGTTCTTCAAATGCATATACAATTTGTTGTTGCAGTAACGTTTTTCGTCTGTTACCATAGGCAGCATCGCCCTGTGGACAGTTCACACGTGATCCAGTCACGCTAGGCTTCGTCCGCCACTTGCGCCATCTGCAGCCGATTCTCGCTCTTCTTGGCTCGCAAATAGCCGTACAGCAGACCTCCACATGGCAAGGCGGATGCTGGTTCCCAAGTTGGGTCTTCGTAGCCCACCCACTTGACTTTAAACTCGCGTACAGCACGCTCTGTGCTCGTCGACAGTGGTGTTCTGTCGTCGAGGATGGCCTCAACTTCATATTCACCGGCAACTTGATCTGGTTCCCAGCTGTCTTCAAGCAATAGTTCCTCGTCGAAATCGAGTCTTGCTTTATTAATCGCGTCTGGTACCAACCGAGTGTTCGGTCGACTATTGAATTCGTTGACAGCCTTGAGTCTCGACACATGCACTACTGGGTAGAAGCGATACCCACTTCGGTCTGGCAGTTCCAGGTAGTACGCAAACGCTTCCACCTTGCGCTTGATCCGAAAAGGTCCGTGCCACCGATGAGCTCATTTCTTCGTCAGGCCTGGTTTGACGCGTTCCATGTACAGCCACGCCCTGCTCCCAACCTCAAACATAGATCTCGGTGGGGCTCATACAGGATGATTTGTCTCTTCTGAAACTTCTGGAGGGCCCACCGAGTGTTCATTTCCACTTGGTAGAGGTACAGTTTTTTTTCAGTCGACTCAGGGCATCATTATGCTTTTTAGCCCTTCGCTCCTTTTCTACAGCCTGATAATCTTTGGCCATAGTGAGGGCGACCTCATGTTGTCGATTGATCTCACGCCGCCACACTAGGGCGTCAGGCTGCTTGCCGAATCCTCGTTTGAGTGATGACGACATCGCTCGCAACGTCGACTGCGCATCCCAACCATGAACGAGGTAGAACGGTGTTTCTTTCCTCGTAGTGCCCTGAGAAGTATTAATAGCGAACACCAGCTTTTCGGCGATTTCGTCCCAATCTTGCTGTAAAGGGTCTTCCGCGTACACCCGTACGGAACCTCTCACCGACTTTACTAAGCGTTCCTGCTGTCCATTAGCCTGTGGCGTTCACGGGATTCGTTATTGTCAAGGCTATGTCGGATACGACTGCACTGAGTGTTGCCCAGGTGCTCGAAGAATGTGTGTACCGACGGTTCGGAGCCCCATCACTGATAAGGCACGACCGCGACCCACGCTTCATGAGCGAAGTATTCCAAGCATTTGCAGAGATGATGCAGTCAAGATCACGGGCGACTTTGAGCTATCGGAGCACTGAAGTAGGGGTAACGCCGTGTTGCCCCTGCGAGATTTCGGTAGTGGGATCACAAAATCAATCGAGACGATCTGGAAAGGTCGTTCGGCTAGTACGTTGCCAGGTGAGTATCCACGAAGCTGCGGACGGCTTTTACTTACTCTACAATCCGGGCATGACTTCACATGTTGTTTCACGTCAGCGTACCGCCCGACCCAATAATAATCGGACTTAACACGATGAAATGTTCTAACCACACCTTGATGTTCACCTTCTAGCGAGTCCTCGCAGTTCTGCAAGACCTCCTAAACCATCGTTGTCGGTATTACAAGCCGCAGCTTGGTCTCTTCTTGCCAACCGTGGTCGTACCGACGATTCAATCCAATATAGTGAAGCACGCCGTCTTCTGATAATACGAACCCGTCAGCGTACTTCCAGGCATCTCGAGCCTCTTTATAACTCAGCTCTTCTGCTTGGCCCAGAAGCAGCTTCTTGATGTTAGACCACTTCTGCTCTTCGTGTTGTGCCACCATTATCCGTCTGCGTCGTTCACGCTGTATTGCTACCGGGTCAACATCTTCCGCATCGGAAAAGCCGCTGGTACAGGCTTGTGAGGATGGTCTGGCAAATCTTCGCCGATTGAATCTTCGGTGGACGTCCCTCGTCGTTCTTTATGCTGTTCTTGAGCTTTTGAGACCCCTTCCGAGCAAACCTGACGTGTTTCTTGACTTTCGTTTGTCGCCTAGTCATCACTGCCATATTACCATAATCACACTCTGGTGAGCTGTAATCAACCACGAAATTTTCGAAAGTTTTCCACTTTGAAGACTCGCTGCCTGACAGTACATGTACTTGACGCTCGGCTCCACGTGACGAAACATCTACCGAGTCTTTATCCGCTCGTATATCGTTTCCTGGATGCGATTCAGCGATGCCAATTCCGACTTGCGAGTTTCAGCAAAGATGACACGACTGACCTTCGATTCCAGCGCTTCAGTGGCTAATGAATCCGAGGCAGCGTTGTATTCTCGTACAGCGTGAAGATATTTCACTGATCAAAGCTTGGCCGCGAGTTCCTTGTGAGTATTCAGCAGCACTAGCAAAGTTTCCTTCCTGCGTGCGATCACCCCTAGTGATTGTTGAATCGCGAGCCTAGAGTCACTAACGATGACTAAATCCTCGCCACCGTGTGCAATAGCAGCTTTTATATCGTTTATCATTGCTGTGTACTCTGGCTCATTCACCGTGGTGGCCGAGAGGTAAGCGTTTGCAGCAATCACTATCTTCCACTCAGGAAGGCTCCACAGCACCCATGAACAACTCCCGTAGCCACCGTACTTCTCTGGCTTCGCTGATCCGTCAAAAGACATGACGAATCCAATGCAATGACGGGGAAGCCGGGCGTACAGCAACGCGGGGTCCATTCGAATAGTCGGAGAACCCTTGTTTGGAGGTGCCACCGGCGCGAGTGAATCTTCCAAGTCGACGAAGCTCGTGATGCTTGACTACAGGAGCTGTGCGAAGGCGACATATTTCTCCTTCATGCGCTGCACCTTCAAATGTCACTGCGCAAGCAGCACGGCGAACTGGACCGCGCGTCCGAAGAGAAACTTCGACTTGTGCACCCATTCTAACGTCGAGAATCGTGTATAGACATGTAGCGTCTTTCCTGCCAGCTGGACGTAACAGATCTTCAACAGCAGAAGTAACGCCAAAACTTCCTTCTCGGCAGGATGGTAGTTCATCTCGGCTTCCTTGAGCACACGACCGAGGAGCCGTACGGGGTGTAACTTGCCTTCATGTTCTTGCATTAGCGTAGTGCTCAACGCCCATTCATTCGCAAAGAGCATGACGTGAACTGCCTCCGACCGATCGAAGTGCCTGAGGATGGGTGAATGTGATACACTCGCCTTCAATTTCTCGAAGGAACGACGTGCCACAGAAAGGCCACCTTCAACGGCAAAGTCATCATCCTTGAGCTGGTACAGCGCCGCACCGTAGACCGCAAAGTCTTGAATGAAGCGACTGTAGTAATTAACCGCTCCAAGAAACGACTGCATGCCCTTCTTACTCGTCGGAAACGAAAGCTCGGTAATGGCTGCAAGCTTCTTCGGATCAGCCCTGATACCTTCTGGCGAAATTTTATGCGACAGAAAGTCCACCTTGGGCTGGCAGAAGATGCTCTTGGTGAAGCTAATGCTGATCCGACACTGTGCAAATCTTGCCAGCAATCGGTCCAGCGTCACCAGGCAGCTGTCGAAATCCTCGCCACCAAAGCAAATATCATCCACAAACGATCGTCGACCAAACCCAGGTACCAGCGATGATTCGTCTGGCTCCCCGTTCGTATGCATGTCAGCGACGGGGCTGTTGACGAGTTGTAGCACAGGGTCGGCCCCCACCGGCGCTTCACGGTCTGCCGCGAACTTCGTTTGAAACGAACCCGCGGTGCTTGGTCCACGACGTTCTTTGGCATGTTCTTCAGCTAAACGCATCGTCTCCGAGTATTCAAACCAGCCTCCTTTAGGCTGAACGAACCCCCAGAGTGCGTTGTCAATTATACGCTTATAGATCATCGGCGCGTTCTTTAATCCGAAGGGCATGCGTAACCACTCGAAATGTCCGAGTGCGCAGACAAACGCCGATACTTTACGTGCTCGCAAGGTCACCATGACCGCCCAGAAGCCGCTTGCTGCATCCAGCGAGCAGAACCATTGGTAGCACTCGAGATCGGTCAACAGATCGTCGACTAGCGGCATTGCATATTCCATGATTGCGGTGATAGCCTTCACCATCTTGTAGTCAATGCAGAGCCGGATATCCAGCCTGTTCTTTTTCATCACAATCACGATTGGCGATGCCCATGGACTGTCTGAAAAGACGATCAGTCCTGCTCGCAGCAAGGCGCGCAGCAGCTCGTACAGTTTGCCAAGAAATCGTAGCGGCACGCGCCGGGCACGCTGTTTAATTGGGGTGTGCCCCTGTGTGTCGATATCGCATACCGCGCCGTAGGCTGGTGGCGGCAGTGCGTTGCCACTAGCAATCAGGATGTGCTCGTGGTTCTTCAGCGTTGCAACCAGACGTTCTCGACGATCGGTCGACAGCTGGGGATCAGCAACATTGGGCGCATTGTAGTATATCGTTGTGTTGACTTTTCGGTAAGGTCCGGCAGGAAGGCCAATTCTTTTGCGTAGTCTTCCAAGCCAATGTTGTTAGCTGGGTGCTCGTAGAAGTCATTCCTTGCGTTCTCCATTACTTAATTTCCTTCGGTTGTTAATACTCGTGCGACCGAGATGTACGTCTCGTCCAAAGTCGCTACGGACCCTTCTCTTGACTCAAAATCGACATCCTCTTTGAGTTCAACATTCGGCACCGGGTCCATCTCCTTCCCATCCTGATTTCCCATCTCTGGGCAACCTACCGAGTCTTCGTTCGCAATATTGAATGCGAAGGCAACCGACATGTTGGGCGGTTGACTTCTGTTCAGCGCCTCGGATGGCCGTTGTCTTGACAGTTCGGCATTCGCATCAGTCTCGCAACGATCACTCGGTGCCGTATTCACCACCTTCAGCGCGATGCCTGCATCCTCTGGACCAGCCACCGATGTCTCGTTCGTAAATTTGACTGCGCACAAGGCCAGGACAACTTCGTCAAAACTGGTGACTCCATCTAATATAGTGATGTTACTTGTCGCTTCCGTGGTCGCCCCGGACTTGAAACGAACACTCGTTGGCGTATGGACAACGTTTACCGAACTCAGTAGCTCGTGTGTACGTGCTACCGAGGCTTCGTTTGCAATATTGCCCCCGCCGTGAGCTACCGTGTAAGTGTCCAAAGGCTCTTCGGAAGGCTGATCCTCGGCCGAGTCCCCGGCTGTCACCCCAGACGCCAGACTGGCCTCCACTCGTTCACGTTCCTCCATGATCAATGCCCAGCGCTCTTTACATGTCAGACGATCACTACAGTCCATTAGCGAGTCTTCAAATGGCCTTGCAAGCACCCCACTGGGTTCTGGATAGTCGGGTCGCTCGACTACCGAAGGCTGAGTTGCGAGCCATTGTTCGTAGATCTCGCACTCACGATGGAGCAACTCGCAGTCTCTGCAACATTCATAGGCCAGCACTTGCCAGTCTTGATACTTCTTGGAGTCCAGACGCACATAGCCGTCACCTCGCGGCAAATCCACATCTGGAATCCACATCGCGATCGAGTCGTGTGCTGGTAGGTACACAGTTTGGTCGGACACATTGGTCAACCGAATACGCTGAGGCTGTCCACGTCGAAACCTCGCCACTGACGGGATTAATTTGTCCGTTCGACGAACCCACAGTACGTGTTCGTCCAGCCCGACTTGACGCTTCGCTAGTCGATATTCTCGCCACTCGTGCGCTTGAATGTCCAAACGCTCAGGTGACCCGGCGTTAACATGGGAGCCGTACTTTTCGCTGTCGATCATGTTCTTGGTCTTGATCAGTGGTATTTGGATTTTGTGCTGTAATTGCGCTGCGCCGTGAAACAGGTCCAACCGGATCCCAGCTGGGATCATAAAGTCGGTCCCGAGAACCACGTCGACGCCTGCACTATGCGCCATTATCCACATCTCGAATTCGTATACCATCTCCCATCCGAGCGTAATATTGACTCACGCTCGTCGCGTCGTAGACACCTTGCCTTCGTTGATTCCTTGACTGTCAATGCGGCGTCTGTGATCGGATATAGCTCGGAGCCGCAACTTCTTGGCAAAGGCGTCAGTGATCACACTAACGTTCGGTCCTGTGTCGAGGATGATCCTCGTTCTCTGGTCGTTTACAGCGCCTTGTACCAGAGCTCTCATCCTGTTCCGTCGGTCGAATTTCTTGGCCGACCACCACCCCTGTCTCTGGCCAGGGTTCAACTTCATCATCTTGGAGTGACCCTTGGGCTCGTCTCGCACTGCACTCAAAACCACGCCGAACGAACCCTCGCTGGTGCCCTCATCAGCATCAGCACACTCCACTCTCTCTCCAACACCTCCACCGAGGATTCTTCTCCTCTCCTTTTCATTTTCCGTCGTGTTCACACTTGTTACGTAATTATCAGACCATTCACTCTGCCCCATGAAAGCAAAGATACACTCTGCTTCCATTGAAGGCTCGGTTAACTGTGGCAGCCCGATAGGGACCAACCCAGCTGTAGTTGGCGGGCTGCCTAGTTTAAATGACGTTCTTGAACGACGGCCTTGAGCTTTGGCGGGAGTTCCTCGTTCGTGCCTTTAGTGCGCACGAATTTGGCAAGGTCTTGGAAGTTGCAGAAAAGCTCACATTGTCCAGCATCGTGGAGTTGTTTGCAGAACTTGCATCGCTTGTTACAGTAGTGGGCGGAGTGACTCATGCAGTCGCACACCGCGCATGGTCCGTACTGTGGGCGTCGGTTGTCGCGGTTGAAGTCACGTCGACCGCGTTGGTCCTGATTGAACCCACGGTCACCACCTCGGCGATCTTGATTGAAGCCATTCTCGCGATCAGGCATGTTTCCACGCGGTTGACGGTTGTCTGAACGTGCGTACGTGCCTTCAGCAGCTGTACGGCGCTCATTTTCGTTAGCAGCGGTGAGGTATCGGTCGTTTCTATCCAATGAGAAATCACCATCCGTATTATCGGGCTGAAAGTCGTTGTACTCATCTTGGACATCGTCGTAAGCGTTCGGATCTTCGTTTGAATAGTCGTTGCCCCCTTGAGCAGCTTCACGACCTTCTAATTCAGCTAGTAGGTCGTCCACCGTGGCTTCAATGAGTGTCACTCTTGGTTTGTTGCGGTTGTCATCGCGGCGACGGTCATCACGCCGATTGTTGCGGGCGTATGCACCGTCGCGTCGCGCGTCACGATTCTTGGAGTATCGATACTCACTGTCGCGCTTGGCCATTCTCTCCTTGCCCTTGAGAACATCTTCAATGATCTCTTCGAGCTCGTGAATGTCGGCAACTCGAGCGTGGTAGAGACTCTCCGCCAGCTTGCCATCATCGCATGTTGCCAGGAACTGCTGTACGTGTTCTTTCGCGTCGCGACCACTCTTGTCGAAGTGTAGACGGGCGGTCCGAGCGTAGCCATTCAGCCTGTTTATGTAGTCGCACAGATATTCGTTACATTCCCGCTTTGCAGAGTAGTAACGGGGCAGCGCCGTCTGCGTGAACTGCGAGCTGTAGTAGCGGATGAACGCTTCGCTCAGCCGCTTCCACTTGCGCTTCGTCTTCTTCGGAAGCTAACGGAACCAATGAATGGCTCCGTCCCGGAGACTAAGCTCAAATGGAATGCACCATTTGTCGGTATCTATGTGGGTTCCAGTCATTTCATAGACGAACCCACGGAGCCACTGCATACAGTTCTCGCTCTTGTTGCGAGAGCCTGAGAATGGCGTGCTGCGATCCAATGGTCGGTGCGACGCCATTTCAATCCTCGGTGTCGGATACACGTCGTTCAGCGTCGCCAGCTCATTCATCTGACGCATCAACTCGACTTGAGGGTTTTCCTCGTCGAATGACCACACCAGAAAGTCATCGTCACTGGACGAACCATCGCTGTCGACTTGACGACGTCCAGCACCACCTTTGGAAGCTCGCGCACCGCCTTGGCGACCGAACAAACCCTCGTTACCAGCGTAAACACGTTGCATACGGCTCTCCGAACGTGGCGTAACCATGTGCGAATCTTGAAAGTACGGTGAAGCTTCGGTAGTGCCAAATGCGCCACACCAGCTCCACGCTTGGTCGGAGGAGTACGGTCGTGTCGTTGGGGTGTCTGCGGCAGCGGGATCGTGGACGGATCTTCATTATGAACGGTCGGTCGACTCACAGGCTGCTTTTCAGCGTTGATGCCAACAGCGCCAAACGCCTTCCGAAGCTCCTTCCTCCATTTTTGGATAGCAGCTCCGGCTTCATGGGGACTCCAATCTTGGAGCGACATCGTTGATGGGTACGTCTCGTTCTCGAAGCCCAGCGACAACAGTAGCGAAACTGAATCCTCGGCAACTTGGCTAGTCGACACCGAGTTGACTGGGTATTGAAGTTCCTGCGCAAGCGCAGGCCAGTCGGCCTTTTTCTTGGGGATGGGCTTGAACAGCTGCATCCATTCATCATTCTGCATCAGCGCTTGTACGCGGTCGAAAACGCGCTTGGCGGCTGGTGTATCACCGTTGATATGTGGGCGAGGTGCTTTCAGCAGTGCTGAATGCTTTGCACTCGCCACCGAAGGTTTAGAGCCCTCGGTCCCATCGTCATAATCTTCGTAGGCGGGTTCCGGTCCCGCATCATCATCGAGCTCGTCGACGAGGTTCCTCGAAAGGGACCTGGTCGCCCCGCTCAGCCCCGATGATAGCGTGGCCGTCTCCGGCGTCGTTGCGCCTGGCTCTGGTGCCGGTGTCTTGTCTTCGTAATCTTCATAATCGTGGGCGTCAGGACCGCTGCCCGCTTCGTCGTCGAAGTTTACTGAAAGCTCGGTGGCGGCTGCAAAGCGCGCAACCGGGCTTGAACTCTCGTTGCGAGCCCCGCCAGACTTGGCAGGCGTAACTGGTACCGTCGGTTGTCCTTTCGCCATGTTTCCTGTTTTCTGTTTCTTGTTCTTCTTCTCTTGGTAGCTCGTAAACTGGAAGGCCATACAAACAGTTCACAATGGTCACAATCTGTTCCCGGGTCGCGGCACCAGTTGTGGTGTTGGAAATCCCACGTGAACTCTAGCTACAAATGTAGTTAGGACGTTCCCACAACAATACGTCTACTAGGATAGTAAACGATCGTTCGGGCGGACCTGAAGACCCCAGTTCTGCCCTTACACCTGGACAAACTGGACCTTGTAAACTACTTATATACGCCAATCAGTAAAAATAAGAACACGCTACTAGCACGAGCAAAGTAGTAGGTGTTATGGATCCTCGTGGTCCCAACAGCGGAAGGGGACCAGGCACGGGTAAGCCTTTTACGGGGGCACCGCGTGCTCAACACTCGGTTGGAAAAATAAAAGGGATGCAATACAAGCACTCCCAGTCGTGCAAATAGGCAACAATAAGCCGTCACGTAAAACCTCCCGATAGTAATCGGCCAATACACAAAGTCTCTTGGCCTTGCCGGATGAACCCTCGCTACAGAGCTTCGAGTTCACCGACAGGCATAACACACTCAAACAAGCTTGACCAGACGCTTACCTTGAAGCCGAACGTCGCTCTGTGTGCTTGAGTGGAAATTATGTTCTGTATTAAGCTTACCCTTTCGGATCTATTCCTAATAAGAAGTCCTAATCAAGTATACAAATATCAAGTGAACAATGATCCGTTATGAATCTTCTTGCACACCAAGGGTCGTCTGCACCGTCGCATGAGTATCTTTAACGGCCCGCGCCCTGTCCTAGACGGTGAACGTGTCTCCCAAGGGTCGCTACGTCTTCCGCGAACTCATCCCAACCGCCACCGAGGGTTCATACCGTAGATGGTCAGTTCGTAGCCGCTGAATGCGAATCCGACCAGTCCATTATTAACAATAAGGACAGCCTGGATTCAGTGACATATGGACCGTATACAATACCCGTTGAGAGCTCGGAAGTGACGCCGTCGAGTCTCTTGCACTTTGGAGTCACTGTACATCACATGACCGAAGGTTCGTCGCTTGAACATCTTGGGCGGTGTCACGTCTTTGTCGACGGGCGATTATCCGCAACCATGGAGAAATCACTACACCACAACTGCCCCTGTCGCAATGGAAGCCACGGTACTGGTGCCCGTTGTGACATTTCTTCATTCTCCAATTCACCATCCATCCACCGCATGTCCAAGCGTTTGAATCGAGCCGTGAACAACGCGCTTCAGCGACTCAATCCTCGTCGACGTCGTGAACGTGAACAGCTGGAGGTACGTCAGCTCATCTTCCTCTTGAATCATCGGCGCCTTGCTCATCACCATGCATTACGTCGCCTCGAGACTGTAGTTGGTTTCGACGATGTTCTCGCTGCGGTACAGCCTCTTCCTGACGCGCTGTCGGCATTACCCGATCGAGTTGCCAGCTTGGAGCGTCAGTTGCGGTTTGCTCAGACCGAGCCTGCTGCCGCCGTACGATCGGTGGCACCCGAAATTATGGCTCGGGAGAACGCGGAGGCGTTCCTCAAGGCTGCCAACGCCGAGATTGAAGCCCTTCACGACAACGTCAAGATTCTCCGCGAGTCGAACGCCAAGAACGACGCCATGCTCGCGAGTGTTCAAGCCACCATGGAGCGACACGCAGAAGACTTGAATCGTCTGCACTGCGAGGTCCAAGCTCGGGACGTTTTCATCACCACGTTGCACAAGAAGCTGGTTCGTGAACGCGAGGTGTACAAGTCTTCAATTGGAGCGAATACCGAGCAGACTCGGAAGCTTCATCTCCTTCTGGTCAAGCTTACCCAGGGCAAGCATGTTGACAACGACACGCTCCAGGTCCTCGAGAACCAGCAAGACCGTAACACTCGCCTCCTCCAAGTGAATCGCACCCTCTGTGCACACGTGAGTCTGGCCGGGATGGATCTCGAGGTACTGCGTCTGGCTGTTGATGGTACGTTCCTAATGTTGCTCTTTCCACCGTGTGTTCGGCAACTAACGTCCGTTCACAATCCTTCGTGATAGGTCTGACTGCGGGTGAGCTGGACCTGAACGCCCTAGACTTGGACCAAGAGATGTTGGTCGCTTTGCAGCGCATACAGTCTGCTGCCGCGTCTTCGGACGAGCCTCAAGCTCACCCTGCAGCTTTGGCCAAGGCTGCTCGCCAAGTGGCCCATGGGAAGTCCCACAAGCGCCTTCGACCAGGTGGCGAGAATTCAGACGACGAGCTGGACAGCTCTGACGAAGACAAGGCTCCCATCCCGACGGGCAAGGCCAGTACTTCGATGGCAGCTGCTGGTCTCGGTGATGCGCCACCTGCCGACACTTCAACTCCCAAGTCGGCTCGTAGGTCGCTATTCGGTCCGGAGGCGTGGAAGGAAGCGGCCCAAAAGAAGCGCAAGAAGACTCGTCCTCACTCTCCTGCCAAGTCGCCCCGACGTCATATGACGACTCGGTCCAAGTCTGTACCATCTTCTCCAAGCTCATGGTCGTCACCTCCTACACCAGCGTCTTCCTCAACTCCGCCGTGGTCGACCTCAGCGGCGACCAGAGTGACGTGGACATAGTGGATGCTGGTTCAAGTAGTATCCCGTCGGTTCAAGAAACTGCCACCGAGTCTTCGGGTAAAGACGTGAGCCCTGGGGATCACGACGATGTTCCCGGTCTTCCTGACGTGCCTTCGCCCCGCAGGATCCTCCCGATGTGGCCAAGCCACCAGCTTCGACGATCTCTCCTTCTTCAGCAGACATACGTGCCGCTGAAGAGGCCTTGCGTGGGGCTAAGGAAATGTGGCTGATGTTTGGCGTAAGTGACGAAGGTGAAGAGTCGGACAGCACAGTCCAACCAGGCAAGGCTGCTTCGTCGTCTGCGGCGACCTACAAGATGGTTGAAGTCTCGGGAGTAGTTTCTACAGCAGGGCTTGCCCCTGTTGAAGCTGCTCCACAAGCCTCCGTGTCTTCAAAGCCGGCTCCAACTGTTCCGACAGCCGCCGTGCCAAGCGTTTCTTCGCCCGAACTTCCGATGGAGATTGATGACAATGGAGATGTTGATGATGATCGTGGAGATAACGTGGATGACGATGAACTTTCGGTGGATGATTCTCCTGATGGTCCAAGTGGTGGCGGTGATGTTCCGCCACCTACCGAACATTCAAGTGCGGTCGATGACGAAGATGCCGAAGATTCCGACGACAACTGAAGCGGTCTTGGTCCTGCTCAGCCTCCGACTCCTCCTCGGCAAAATCGTTCGCCGATGGTCACTTCTCCGATTCAAGTCGGTGGTCGGCCTCCTCCGTCATCAGCAAGCCACCAAGCACCACCATCTTCACCTCATGTTCCGACGTCTCCTCGTCCGTTTGCTCGGACTCTCGATGCTGGACCTGGGCGCCCGATCACGGCCACCTACCCTTCGGTGCCGCGTCGTGGTGGTGCACCGTCGGTTGAGCCGTTGCCTCACCGCGTGTTGCCTGGTTCTCTCCCCACGGTACCGGCTTCGTCCTCCTTGCCACCGTGGGTTCTTCCGTACTTGGACATGAAGTTTGTCGACGCCGGTGCCAAGAAGTGTTTCGAGCGACTTTTGAGCATAACCCTTCCTTAACCAGCTGGTGAGGTGACCGTACGTACAACGTTGGAGGGTCTCCAAGCGTACTTCGATTATTCGCATCCTGATCACCCGTACCAGCAACTTCGGCAGCACTACCCTCTACAAGCGTGTCTCTTCGACACCGTCGGCTTCGATCCAAGCGTCCCCATCTCAAAGCGTGCTCCGATTGAGACTCGTCTCAAGATGATCTGGGCGAATCTTTGGGGTGACGGCGGCAAGCAAGGTGACCTCTGGTTCGCGTTATGGGAGCGTCTCCACTTGCTTCCGTTGGCTGGTATTGAGCGAGGTCTCGTTGAAGAAGCCAAGAAGGTCGGCCACGACAAGGAGCTCTTGAAGGAGCTGAGAGGCTCTGTTGAAGAAGCTCTTCAGTGAGCGCGACGGTCGTGCCGATCGTCTCCGTAACAAGTACCGAACACAGTACATGGCGTGAAGTCGTGACTCGGTTTCTTCCGGTACTTCCGACACGCCGTTCATTCGTCCTGAGTTGCTTTTGGGGCCGTCGAAGCCATGGTACCCGACCGAGAACTTGTCGTTCGCACCTCGGACATCTGCCTGGCTTTCCGAAGTTCCGGCTCTCGATGCTGGCGTACTGGATGGATGAATGCGCCACATAAGCACCCGTACAACACCACGGACTTCCCGTGCCAGTGTAATCCGAAGCACTTTAATCCTCGTGGTCCGCGTTTCGTGGATGTGTACCGAAGCGTGCTTGTTGATCCGTCTCTGGATGCTAATGAATTTATTCCGACCTGGTGCGACTTGTTTGACTCACCACCGGTTACTCCACGTCCCGCTCCGGCTGTTGAAGCTATTGCCGAAGCTTCGCAGGGTCCGGCAGCGGCTCCAGCTGCTGCGGTTCAGGTTTCCGATGAACAGGTGAAGGAGAGTGGTGACTCGACTTCGTTGGTACTCTTGGCCACTGCGGCCAGGCAATTGGAATCGCTTTGAATCCTCGCTGCATGTTCCACGACGTTCGCCAGCATCTCAGCTAACTGTTGAGGGGTCCCGCGAGGTTTCGTTTTCAGTGGTCGCGCCTCGGCCGATATTCATGTTTTCTTATTCTTAATCCACTTCCACAGCGTAATCATGTTCATGCTGTTCTTCAAATGCATATACAATTTGTTGTTGCAGTAACGTTTTTCGTCTGTTACCATAGGCAGCATCGCCCTGTGGACAGTTCACACGTGATCCAGTCACGCTAGGCTTCGTCCGCCACTTGCGCCATCTGCAGCCGATTCTCGCTCTTCTTGGCTCGCAAATAGCCGTACAGCAGACCTCCACATGGCAAGGCGGATGCTGGTTCCCAAGTTGGGTCTTCGTAGCCCACCCACTTGACTTTAAACTCGCGTACAGCACGCTCTGTGCTCGTCGACAGTGGTGTTCTGTCGTCGAGGATGGCCTCAACTTCATATTCACCGGCAACTTGATCTGGTTCCCAGCTGTCTTCAAGCAATAGTTCCTCGTCGAAATCGAGTCTTGCTTTATTAATCGCGTCTGGTACCAACCGAGTGTTCGGTCGACTATTGAATTCGTTGACAGCCTTGAGTCTCGACACATGCACTACTGGGTAGAAGCGATACCCACTTCGGTCTGGCAGTTCCAGGTAGTACGCAAACGCTTCCACCTTGCGCTTGATCCGAAAAGGTCCGTGCCACCGATGAGCTCATTTCTTCGTCAGGCCTGGTTTGACGCGTTCCATGTACAGCCACGCCCTGCTCCCAACCTCAAACATAGATCTCGGTGGGGCTCATACAGGATGATTTGTCTCTTCTGAAACTTCTGGAGGGCCCACCGAGTGTTCATTTCCACTTGGTAGAGGTACAGTTTTTTTTCAGTCGACTCAGGGCATCATTATGCTTTTTAGCCCTTCGCTCCTTTTCTACAGCCTGATAATCTTTGGCCATAGTGAGGGCGACCTCATGTTGTCGATTGATCTCACGCCGCCACACTAGGGCGTCAGGCTGCTTGCCGAATCCTCGTTTGAGTGATGACGACATCGCTCGCAACGTCGACTGCGCATCCCAACCATGAACGAGGTAGAACGGTGTTTCTTTCCTCGTAGTGCCCTGAGAAGTATTAATAGCGAACACCAGCTTTTCGGCGATTTCGTCCCAATCTTGCTGTAAAGGGTCTTCCGCGTACACCCGTACGGAACCTCTCACCGACTTTACTAAGCGTTCCTGCTGTCCATTAGCCTGTGGCGTTCACGGGATTCGTTATTGTCAAGGCTATGTCGGATACGACTGCACTGAGTGTTGCCCAGGTGCTCGAAGAATGTGTGTACCGACGGTTCGGAGCCCCATCACTGATAAGGCACGACCGCGACCCACGCTTCATGAGCGAAGTATTCCAAGCATTTGCAGAGATGATGCAGTCAAGATCACGGGCGACTTTGAGCTATCGGAGCACTGAAGTAGGGGTAACGCCGTGTTGCCCCTGCGAGATTTCGGTAGTGGGATCACAAAATCAATCGAGACGATCTGGAAAGGTCGTTCGGCTAGTACGTTGCCAGGTGAGTATCCACGAAGCTGCGGGCGGCTTTTACTCGAGCTGCAATCTGGACATGACTTCACATGCTTCTCCACGTCAGCGTACAAGCCGATCCAATAATAATCGGACTTAACGCGATGGAACGTTCTCGCCACACCTTGATGTCCTCCTTCCAGCGAATCGTGACAGTTCTGCAAGACCTCTTGAGTCATTGTTGTCGGTACCACAAGCCGCAGCTTGGTCTCTTCTTGCCAACCGTGGTCGTACCGACGATTCAATCCAAGATAGAGAAGCAAGCCGTCTTCTGATAATACGAACCCGTCAGCGTACTTCCAGGCATCTCGATCCTCTTTATAACTCAGCTCTTCTGCTTGGCCCAGAAGCAGCTTCTTGATGTT
Organism: Phytophthora betacei; assembly: GCA_011320135.1. NCBI lineage: Eukaryota > Oomycota > Peronosporomycetes > Peronosporales > Peronosporaceae > Phytophthora > Phytophthora betacei. The sequence goes on from JAANHX010000712.1 coordinate 226,472, forward strand.
AGACCACTTCTGCTCTTCGTGTTGTGCCACCATTATCCGTCTGCGTCGTTCACGCTGTATTGCTACCGGGTCAACATCTTCCGCATCGGAAAAGCCGCTGGTACAGGCTTGTGAGGATGGTCTGGCAAATCTTCGCCGATTGAATCTTCGGTGGACGTCCCTCGTCGTTCTTTATGCTGTTCTTGAGCTTTTGAGACCCCTACCGAGCAAACCTGACGTGTTTCTTGACTTTCGTTTGTCGCCTAGTCATCACTGCCATATTACCATAATCACACTCTGGTGAGCTGTAATCAACCACGAAATTTTCGAAAGTTTTCCACTTTGAAGACTCGCTGCCTGACAGTACATGTACTTGACGCTCGGCTCCACGTGACGAAACATCTACCGAGTCTTTATCCGCTCGTATATCGTTTCCTGGATGCGATTCAGCGACGCCAATTCCGACTTGCGAGTTTCAGCAAAGATGACACGACTGACCTTCGATTCCAGCGCTTCAGTGGCTAATGAATCCGAGGCAGCGTTGTATTCTCGTACAGCGTGAAGATATTTCACTGATCAAAGCTTGGCCGCGAGTTCCTTGTGAGTATTCAGCAGCACTAGCAAAGTTTCCTTCCTGCGTGCGATCACCCCTAGTGATTGTTGAATCGCGAGCCTAGAGTCACTAACGATGACTAAATCCTCGCCACCGTGTGCAATAGCAGCTTTTATATCGTTTATCATTGCTGTGTACTCTGGCTCATTCACCGTGGTGGCCGAGAGGTAAGCGTTTGCAGCAATCACTATCTTCCACTCAGGAAGGCTCCACAGCACCCATGAACAACTCCCGTAGCCACCGTACTTCTCTGGCTTCGCTGATCCGTCAAAAGACATGACGAATCCAATGCAATGACGGGGAAGCCGGGCGTACAGCAACGCGGGGTCCATTCGAATAGTCGGAGAACCCTTGTTTGGAGGTGCCACCGGCGCGAGTGAATCTTCCAAGTCGACGAAGCTCGTGATGCTTGACTACAGGAGCTGTGCGAAGGCGACATATTTCTCCTTCATGCGCTGCACCTTCAAATGTCACTGCGCAAGCAGCACGGCGAACTGGACCGCGCGTCCGAAGAGAAACTTCGACTTGTGCACCCATTCTAACGTCGAGAATCGTGTATAGACATGTAGCGTCTTTCCTGCCAGCTGGACGTAACAGATCTTCAACAGCAGAAGTAACGCCAAAACTTCCTTCTCGGCAGGATGGTAGTTCATCTCGGCTTCCTTGAGCACACGACCGAGGAGCCGTACGGGGTGTAACTTGCCTTCATGTTCTTGCATTAGCGTAGTGCTCAACGCCCATTCATTCGCAAAGAGCATGACGTGAACTGCCTCCGACCGATCGAAGTGCCTGAGGATGGGTGAATGTGATACACTCGCCTTCAATTTCTCGAAGGAACGACGTGCCACAGAAAGGCCACCTTCAACGGCAAAGTCATCATCCTTGAGCTGGTACAGCGCCGCACCGTAGACCGCAAAGTCTTGAATGAAGCGACTGTAGTAATTAACCGCTCCAAGAAACGACTGCATGCCCTTCTTACTCGTCGGAAACGAAAGCTCGGTAATGGCTGCAAGCTTCTTCGGATCAGCCCTGATACCTTCTGGCGAAATTTTATGCGACAGAAAGTCCACCTTGGGTTGGCAGAAGATGCTCTTGGTGAAGCTAATGCTGATCCGGTACTGTGCAAATCTTGCCAGCAATCGGTCCAGCGTCGCCAGGCAGCTGTCGAAATCCTCGCCACCGAAGCAAATATCATCCACAAACGGCCGTCGACCAAATACAGGTATCAGCGATGATTTGTCCGGTTCCCCGTTCGTAAACATGTCAGCGATGGGGCTATTGACGGGTTATAGTACAGGGTCGGTCTCCACCGGTGCTTCGCGGTCTGCCGCGAACTTCGTTTGAAACGAACCCGCGGTGCTTGGCCCACGACGTTCCTTGGCAGGTTCTTCAGCTAAACGCATATTCTCCGAGTATTCAAACCAACCTCCTTTTGGTTGAACGAACCCCCAGAGTGCGTTGTCAATTATACGCTTATAGATCATCGGCGCGTTCTTTAATCCGAAGGGCATGCGTAACCACTCGAAATGTCCGAGTGCGCAGACAAACGCCGATACTTTACGTGCTCGCAAGGTCACCATGACCGCCCAGAAGCCGCTTGCTGCATCCAGCGAGCAGAACCATTGGTAGCACTCGAGATCGGTCAACAGATCGTCGACTAGCGGCATTGCATATTCCATGATTGCGGTGATAGCCTTCACCATCTTGTAGTCAATGCAGAGCCGGATATCCAGCCTGTTCTTTTTCATCACAATCACGATTGGCGATGCCCATGGACTGTCTGAAAAGACGATCAGTCCTGCTCGCAGCAAGGCGCGCAGCAGCTCGTACAGTTTGCCAAGAAATCGTAGCGGCACGCGCCGGGCACGCTGTTTAATTGGGGTGTGCCCCTGTGTGTCGATATCGCATACCGCGCCGTAGGCTGGTGGCGGCAGTGCGTTGCCACTAGCAATCAGGATGTGCTCGTGGTTCTTCAGCGTTGCAACCAGACGTTCTCGACGATCGGTCGACAGCTGGGGATCAGCAACATTGGGCGCATTGTAGTATATCGTTGTGTTGACTTTTCGGTAAGGTCCGGCAGGAAGGCCAATTCTTTTGCGTAGTCTTCCAAGCCAATGTTGTTAGCTGGGTGCTCGTAGAAGTCATTCCTTGCGTTCTCCATTACTTAATTTCCTTCGGTTGTTAATACTCGTGCGACCGAGATGTACGTCTCGTCCAAAGTCGCTACGGACCCTTCTCTTGACTCAAAATCGACATCCTCTTTGAGTTCAACATTCGGCACCGGGTCCATCTCCTTCCCATCCTGATTTCCCATCTCTGGGCAACCTACCGAGTCTTCGTTCGCAATATTGAATGCGAAGGCAACCGACATGTTGGGCGGTTGACTTCTGTTCAGCGCCTCGGATGGCCGTTGTCTTGACAGTTCGGCATTCGCATCAGTCTCGCAACGATCACTCGGTGCCGTATTCACCACCTTCAGCGCGATGCCTGCATCCTCTGGACCAGCCACCGATGTCTCGTTCGTAAATTTGACTGCGCACAAGGCCAGGACAACTTCGTCAAAACTGGTGACTCCATCTAATATAGTGATGTTACTTGTCGCTTCCGTGGTCGCCCCGGACTTGAAACGAACACTCGTTGGCGTATGGACAACGTTTACCGAACTCAGTAGCTCGTGTGTACGTGCTACCGAGGCTTCGTTTGCAATATTGCCCCCGCCGTGAGCTACCGTGTAAGTGTCCAAAGGCTCTTCGGAAGGCTGATCCTCGGCCGAGTCCCCGGCTGTCACCCCAGACGCCAGACTGGCCTCCACTCGTTCACGTTCCTCCATGATCAATGCCCAGCGCTCTTTACATGTCAGACGATCACTACAGTCCATTAGCGAGTCTTCAAATGGCCTTGCAAGCACCCCACTGGGTTCTGGATAGTCGGGTCGCTCGACTACCGAAGGCTGAGTTGCGAGCCATTGTTCGTAGATCTCGCACTCACGATGGAGCAACTCGCAGTCTCTGCAACATTCATAGGCCAGCACTTGCCAGTCTTGATACTTCTTGGAGTCCAGACGCACATAGCCGTCACCTCGCGGCAAATCCACATCTGGAATCCACATCGCGATCGAGTCGTGTGCTGGTAGGTACACAGTTTGGTCGGACACATTGGTCAACCGAATACGCTGAGGCTGTCCACGTCGAAACCTCGCCACTGACGGGATTAATTTGTCCGTTCGACGAACCCACAGTACGTGTTCGTCCAGCCCGACTTGACGCTTCGCTAGTCGATATTCTCGCCACTCGTGCGCTTGAATGTCCAAACGCTCAGGTGACCCGGCGTTAACATGGGAGCCGTACTTTTCGCTGTCGATCATGTTCTTGGTCTTGATCAGTGGTATTTGGATTTTGTGCTGTAATTGCGCTGCGCCGTGAAACAGGTCCAACCGGATCCCAGCTGGGATCATAAAGTCGGTCCCGAGAACCACGTCGACGCCTGCACTATGCGCCATTATCCACATCTCGAATTCGTATACCATCTCCCATCCGAGCGTAATATTGACTCACGCTCGTCGCGTCGTAGACACCTTGCCTTCGTTGATTCCTTGACTGTCAATGCGGCGTCTGTGATCGGATATAGCTCGGAGCCGCAACTTCTTGGCAAAGGCGTCAGTGATCACACTAACGTTCGGTCCTGTGTCGAGGATGATCCTCGTTCTCTGGTCGTTTACAGCGCCTTGTACCAGAGCTCTCATCCTGTTCCGTCGGTCGAATTTCTTGGCCGACCACCACCCCTGTCTCTGGCCAGGGTTCAACTTCATCATCTTGGAGTGACCCTTGGGCTCGTCTCGCACTGCACTCAAAACCACGCCGAACGAACCCTCGCTGGTGCCCTCATCAGCATCAGCACACTCCACTCTCTCTCCAACACCTCCACCGAGGATTCTTCTCCTCTCCTTTTCATTTTCCGTCGTGTTCACACTTGTTACGTAATTATCAGACCATTCACTCTGCCCCATGAAAGCAAAGATACACTCTGCTTCCATTGAAGGCTCGGTTAACTGTGGCAGCCCGATAGGGACCAACCCAGCTGTAGTTGGCGGGCTGCCTAGTTTAAATGACGTTCTTGAACGACGGCCTTGAGCTTTGGCGGGAGTTCCTCGTTCGTGCCTTTAGTGCGCACGAATTTGGCAAGGTCTTGGAAGTTGCAGAAAAGCTCACATTGTCCAGCATCGTGGAGTTGTTTGCAGAACTTGCATCGCTTGTTACAGTAGTGGGCGGAGTGACTCATGCAGTCGCACACCGCGCATGGTCCGTACTGTGGGCGTCGGTTGTCGCGGTTGAAGTCACGTCGACCGCGTTGGTCCTGATTGAACCCACGGTCACCACCTCGGCGATCTTGATTGAAGCCATTCTCGCGATCAGGCATGTTTCCACGCGGTTGACGGTTGTCTGAACGTGCGTACGTGCCTTCAGCAGCTGTACGGCGCTCATTTTCGTTAGCAGCGGTGAGGTATCGGTCGTTTCTATCCAATGAGAAATCACCATCCGTATTATCGGGCTGAAAGTCGTTGTACTCATCTTGGACATCGTCGTAAGCGTTCGGATCTTCGTTTGAATAGTCGTTGCCCCCTTGAGCAGCTTCACGACCTTCTAATTCAGCTAGTAGGTCGTCCACCGTGGCTTCAATGAGTGTCACTCTTGGTTTGTTGCGGTTGTCATCGCGGCGACGGTCATCACGCCGATTGTTGCGGGCGTATGCACCGTCGCGTCGCGCGTCACGATTCTTGGAGTATCGATACTCACTGTCGCGCTTGGCCATTCTCTCCTTGCCCTTGAGAACATCTTCAATGATCTCTTCGAGCTCGTGAATGTCGGCAACTCGAGCGTGGTAGAGACTCTCCGCCAGCTTGCCATCATCGCATGTTGCCAGGAACTGCTGTACGTGTTCTTTCGCGTCGCGACCACTCTTGTCGAAGTGTAGACGGGCGGTCCGAGCGTAGCCATTCAGCCTGTTTATGTAGTCGCACAGATATTCGTTACATTCCCGCTTTGCAGAGTAGTAACGGGGCAGCGCCGTCTGCGTGAACTGCGAGCTGTAGTAGCGGATGAACGCTTCGCTCAGCCGCTTCCACTTGCGCTTCGTCTTCTTCGGAAGCTAACGGAACCAATGAATGGCTCCGTCCCGGAGACTAAGCTCAAATGGAATGCACCATTTGTCGGTATCTATGTGGGTTCCAGTCATTTCATAGACGAACCCACGGAGCCACTGCATACAGTTCTCGCTCTTGTTGCGAGAGCCTGAGAATGGCGTGCTGCGATCCAATGGTCGGTGCGACGCCATTTCAATCCTCGGTGTCGGGTCCACGTCGTTCAGCGTTGCCAGGTCATTCATCTGACGCATCAACTCGACTTGAGGGTTTCCCTCGTCGAATGACCACACCAGAAAGTCATCGTCACTGGACGAACCATCGCTGTCGACTTGACGACGTCCAGCACCACCTTTGGAAGCTCGCGCACCGCCTTGGCGACCGAACAAACCCTCGTTACCAGCGTAAACACGTTGCATACGGCTCTCCGAACGTGGCGTAACCATGTGCGAATCTTGAAAGTACGGTGAAGCTTCGGTAGTGCCAAATGCGCCACACCAGCTCCACGCTTGGTCGGAGGAGTACGGTCGTGTCGTTGGGGTGTCTGCGGCAGCGGGATCGTGGACGGATCTTCATTATGAACGGTCGGTCGACTCACAGGCTGCTTTTCAGCGTTGATGCCAACAGCGCCAAACGCCTTCCGAAGCTCCTTCCTCCATTTTTGGATAGCAGCTCCGGCTTCATGGGGACTCCAATCTTGGAGCGACATCGTTGATGGGTACGTCTCGTTCTCGAAGCCCAGCGACAACAGTAGCGAAACTGAATCCTCGGCAACTTGGCTAGTCGACACCGAGTTGACTGGGTATTGAAGTTCCTGCGCAAGCGCAGGCCAGTCGGCCTTTTTCTTGGGGATGGGCTTGAACAGCTGCATCCATTCATCATTCTGCATCAGCGCTTGTACGCGGTCGAAAACGCGCTTGGCGGCTGGTGTATCACCGTTGATATGTGGGCGAGGTGCTTTCAGCAGTGCTGAATGCTTTGCACTCGCCACCGAAGGTTTAGAGCCCTCGGTCCCATCGTCATAATCTTCGTAGGCGGGTTCCGGTCCCGCATCATCATCGAGCTCGTCGACGAGGTTCCTCGAAAGGGACCTGGTCGCCCCGCTCAGCCCCGATGATAGCGTGGCCGTCTCCGGCGTCGTTGCGCCTGGCTCTGGTGCCGGTGTCTTGTCTTCGTAATCTTCATAATCGTGGGCGTCAGGACCGCTGCCCGCTTCGTCGTCGAAGTTTACTGAAAGCTCGGTGGCGGCTGCAAAGCGCGCAACCGGGCTTGAACTCTCGTTGCGAGCCCCGCCAGACTTGGCAGGCGTAACTGGTACCGTCGGTTGTCCTTTCGCCATGTTTCCTGTTTTCTGTTTCTTGTTCTTCTTCTCTTGGTAGCTCGTAAACTGGAAGGCCATACAAACAGTTCACAATGGTCACAATCTGTTCCCGGGTCGCGGCACCAGTTGTGGTGTTGGAAATCCCACGTGAACTCTAGCTACAAATGTAGTTAGGACGTTCCCACAACAATACGTCTACTAGGATAGTAAACGATCGTTCGGGCGGACCTGAAGACCCCAGTTCTGCCCTTACACCTGGACAAACTGGACCTTGTAAACTACTTATATAGGCCAACCAGTAAAACTAAGAACCCGCTACTAGCACGAGCAAATCTAGCTGGTGTTTTGAATTCTCGTGGGCCCAACAGCGGAAGGGGACCAGGCACGGGTAAGCCTTTTACGAGGTCACCGCGTGCTCAACACTCGGTTGGAAAAATAAAAGGGATGCAATACAAGCACTCCCAGTCGTGCAAATAGGCAACAATAAGCCGTCACGTAAAACCTCCCGATAGTAATCGGCCAATACACAAAGTCTCTTGGCCTTGCCGGATGAACCCTCGCTACAGAGCTTCGAGTTCACCGACAGGCATAACACACTCAAACAAGCTTGACCAGACGCTTACCTTGAAGCCGAACGTCGCTCTGTGTGCTTGAGTGGAAATTATGTTCTGTATTAAGCTTACCCTTTCGGGTCTATTCCTAATAAGAAGTCCTAATCAAGTATACACATATCAAGTGAACAATGATCCGTTATGGATCTTCTTGCACGCCAAGGGTCGTCTGCACCGTCGCATGAGTATCTTTAACGGCCCGCGCCCTGTCCTAGACGGTGAACGTGTCTTCCAAGGGTCGCTACGTCTTCCGCGAACTCATCCCAACCGCCACCGAGGGTTCATACCGTAGATGGTCAGTTCGTGGCCGCTGAATGCGAATCCGACCAGTCCATTATTAACAATAAGGACAGCCTGGATTCAGTGACATATGGACCGTATACAATACCCGTTGAGAGCTCGGAAGTGACGCCGTCGAGTCTCTTGCACCTTGGCGTCTCCGTACATCACGTGACGGAGGGTTTGTCGCTTGAACATCTCGGGCGGTGCCGCATCTTTGTTGACGGGCGATTATCCACAACTCTGGAGAAATCGCTACACCACAATAGCTAAAGAGGGAGGTCAGGATCATGAAACCATATCACTTAAACCTGGCAAATCCGCGTTTGAAAGCAGCGGAGTTAAAATCGAACAGGACAACAGGGCGACGCCGAGATTTCGAACGACCCCGAATGCTGAAGCAGGGTTACAGGCTGAGTCAGCCCAGACAGCTCCAAATGTCAGCGACATGGATCCGGTGACAATACAGAATGGGCGGAGACGACGAATCGCGAAGGCACAAGACGAAGAACTTAGGTGGGCCGATCTGAAGGCGTACCTGAGAGGTGAATTCGAGAATCTTACGCACCATCGAGCTCAGAATGCTGGCAAGGTTGCAAAAGTCTTCGTACTCAGTGAAGACGGTCTGTTATACCGCCGAGATGAGACGCGCCGACGAGGCAAACTCAGCGAACTGAACCTCTCACTGAGATTGGTGATCCCATCAACTATGATCGACGAGATACTACATAACTGTCATAATTCGATCGGGGGACGTAATCAAGGTATCGTCAGAGCGTAACACAGGGTCAAGGCCGACTATTACTGGATCGGTCTTTATGCCGACGTGGTGAAACATGTCAGAGCCGGCGAGGATTGCAGTACCAGTAAGAGCAAGCCACAGTTGAGAGGTTACTCGCCTGGAAATATGGTGTCAGACCGTCCATTCCTGGTCGTGTCAATGGATTTCGTGATTCCCCTACCTCAAACTCAGCGGGGCAATACTACGCTGATGCTGTTCCAGGATCACTTCACGGGGCTCGCTATTGCTAAAGCTATGAATGACACTGGGGCACTCAGAGTCGCCAAGCTGATTGAAGAATGTGTCTTCAGACTTATTGAGGGGTACCGGTTTCAGACGGTAAGTGCCCATAAACCGGTAGCCTAATCGGTCCAACATGAGCCCGCGATGATTATACGAGTAGGATGATTGGACGAGTGTTGGTGATTGGATGCACCAAACGATTGGATGGCCTAGGTAGTGAGAACAGTGTAAGCTCCGATAAATTAATTACTTCAGAATCTTCCTTCTTCCCCTCAAGTGTCTTTGCTCCAGTCTTCACCCCGAGTGGTGACTCCTCCCTTCGCTCCGTACAAGTCTAACGTTGCCTAAAACCCGTGACATCTATCAGGTTATGAGCCCAAGTAACATGTCCTCTGCGCAAGACGTTTCAACTAAGGTCTCCATCGACAGCTCATGAGCATGGAGATGTCTGAAGGCGCGAATGTGTTGCATCACTGCAATGAAGTTCTCAACATCAGCGCCAAGCTTAGTAGCATCTGCGCCTGTAACGGGCTAAAGACAACCCGTGACTAAGCACACACTGTAGTGAAAGGAAGCAGGTAAATTAAACTCTGATTGATGGCCGTAACGGCATCAAGGTCATCACAGCCATTAACGATAGTCTTGGGATCTGATTGGCCATCGTGCACTCACGATGGCAACCGTGTGACAGAGCCCTGTCACAGCACCAAGATGGAGGACGAGGACGTTGCCATCTGCTTGTTGCGCAGTCTTCCCAAGAGCTACGAGGACGTCGTGGTACACCTGGAGATGCGTTCTGCTGAGCTGAAGATGCAAGACGTTGTGAAGGTGCTCACGAACGAGCATATGAAGCGACAAGGCGATAAGACCTCTGCGATGAAGACTGACGACGCAACGAAGACGTTCAGTACCGAGAGGGGGTCTCGACAGTGTACTTACTGCGGGAAATTGGGGAACGTGATTTAGAAGTGCTGGACCAAGCAGAAGGATAAGAATCGAAGTGGTCGACGCGGCGGCAACAGTCGTGGACGCGGGGCCAGCAATGTCCAGTGGTGAAACGACGACTACGACGACGATCGCGTGGCGTTTGCGGTTTCGTTGGAATGTGGAGTTTTGACGGGCAAGAGTATGTCCGGGCTGTGGGCAGTCGACAGCGGTGCGACGCACCATATCTGCAATGACACAATTAAGTTCGTCATGCTGAAAGAACGAGATGAAGGCGAACTGAAGGTCGCTGATGGCACTAACGTTGCTATCAAGGGTGTGGGAACCATCATCGAGCGCGTGGTTCTGCCCAAAGGCGATGAGCGCGAGATCGAGATCAACAACGCGCTCTACGTGCCGAAGATTAAGAAGAACTTGCCATCGGTGCTGCAGATCAACAAAAGTGGCAAATTTCAAGTTGTGTTCGACGGTGAAACCATGCACGCTGCGCGCAAGGATTTGAAAGAAGTGGCGGCTGTAGCAGATCTCGTGGACGGTCTTTACTGGCCGCGCACACGACTATGCTCGGTAAACGCAGTGACTTCGAAGTCGAACGTTGACTTACACGCGCGCATGGGCCATGCTCCTATCGACGTGCTACGCAAGATGGTCAACAACGGCATGATCAAGGATGCCAAGGCACCTTTGAAGGCAAGTGCGGAAAGTGTCTGTCGCGGGTGTCAGCAAGGCAAAATGGTCCAGAAACCGTTCCCCAGTATCCGCGACAAGCGCAGCTACGACACGTTCGAGTTGCTTCATTTCGACATCTGCGGCCCCATGGAAGAAGAATCGTTGGGTGGAAGCAAGTACGTGCTGCTCATCGTTGACGAAGCCAGTGGATGCATGAAAGGTTTCGGCTTTCGATCCAAGTCGGACGCTGAAGAATGCCTCAAGAGCTTCATCACGAAGGTACAGACGCAATTTGGCAAGCGGGTCAAGTTCGTACGCCATGACGGTGCTCGTGAGTTCTGGACAAACTCACTCAAGGTGTTCTACGAAGATCAAGGCATCGAGCAGCAGACCACGGTTTCGTACGCGCACCAGACGAACGGCACTGCAGAACGAGCTATCAGGACTATCGACACGATTGGTCGTGGCATATTCCACCATGCTAAATTGGAGAAGCGTTTCTGGGCGAAACGGCGATGGCCGCTATCTTCGCTAAGAACCGCCTACCGTCACCCAAGGTCGAAAACAAGACTCCATATGAGATCGTGTACAAGTCCAAGCCAAGTGGGAAGCACATGCGTGTGTTTGGTTGTCGGACGTACGTCCTAACGCCGAGGGAAAATAGACTCAAGTGGAATCTCAAGACTCGCGCAAGGCTGTTCATGGGTTATGAAGAAGTATCGAAGGCGTATCGAGTTTATGACATCGAGGCGGGGCAGGTGGTGATCAGTCGCGATGTCAATTTCGACGAATCAAACTTTGGGTTTCGACGGCTAGTCCAAGCGATGACGACGCAGATTCTGATCTCGACCTGGACTTCATCATCAACGATACTGAAACTGCAAGCCCAACTGAATTCAAGCAGGCGGGGAAACGCAAGTCCCGCACAAGTAACGTTCACGACATGACTACGAGATCGCGCGCTGTACAACAAGCTGCCGGTTTGGAAGAAGCTAGTGCTCCAGAAACCTCGTTTGAGCGTCAAACAAAGCGCCGATCAGGTGTGCGAAATGGCCGTGATGTGGACGATGAAGATGAAAAAGACGTCGATGATCAAGACGACGACGACTCAACTCCGCCTTTATTTTGGCGAGCATGTGCCAATGCAGTGAAAGCTGGTGATTTAGCTGAGCCGGCAACGTTCCAAGAAGCGGTGAACAGGCCTGATCAAGTGCATTGGCGCAAGGCCATCCGTGCCGAACTTAAGTCGATGCGACTTCGCGGTGTGTTTCGAGCTACCAATTTACCGAACGGTCAACGGACCATCGGTACGAAGTGGGTGTTCAAAATCAAACGCAAAGCGGATGATTCGATCGAGAAGGACAAGGCGCGCCTTATGGCGAAAGGCTTCAAGCCGAAGTATGACATTGACTGCACGGAAACGTTTTCGCCCGTGGTTTAAGATGTGACGCTGCGCATGATCATTGCTTTGGTCGTGTACCTCGGCTGGCCCCTGGACCGGCTGGACGTGGTGATAACATTCCTGTATGGCATAATGAAGGAGGTGGTGTTCTGCATGGTGCCAAAAGGTGTCAAACTTGATGGTGCTTCGACTGCCTGGAGCTGGTGAAGGCGATCTACGGTCTCAAGTAAGCATCGCGCGTGTGGAACGAGACCTTCGACGACTACGTGTGCTCCATCGGCTTTCCAGTTTTAGCATACGACCCGTGTCTCTACATAAAGATAGTGGATGGTCACTGTGTGCTTCTGCTGGTCTACGTAGACGACGTTTTGGTGACTGGTAGCTCGGCCGAGCTAATTGCAACCACCAAGAGCGATCTCAAGAAGCGCTTCGAGATGACCGACAGTGGCAAGTGTGCATTCGTACTGGGAATCGAATTGGTGTACAACGCGGACGGCAGTGTGACGATGTACCAGCGCCGATATGTCGACGACATCCTTAAGCGTTTTGGTATGGATAATTGCAAGGCGGTGGAGAGGCCAGCTGATTTAAGCTCTCGACTAGTTCCAAGCAACGCATCGACCAAGTTTAACGCTCCGTTCCGCGAGGCTGTAGGTGCACTCATACACTTGATGACCGCGATACGACCGGACATTGCCTTTGCCGTGGGATACGTTTCTCGCTTCATGGAGAGCCCACAAGTCGAGCACTGGGCTGCTGTGAAGCGCATCTTTCGCTATCTACAAGGAGCTAAGTCGCAAGGAATCTGCTTCAAGCCCGGTGACAAAGTAGATTTCCGCGGGTACGCTGACGCAGACTGGGCTGGTGACCACTCCGATCGCAAGTCAACTTCGGGCTACACGTTTCTTTTTATGAGTGCACCCATGAGTTGGGGGAGCAAAAAGCAGTCAAGTGTGTCGTTGTCAACAAGCGAGGCAGAATACATCGCGCTAAGTTTAGTTATTCAAGAAGCTAAGTGGGCTCACCGCCTACTTTGCTACTTTGCGAGATTTTGGCGGCAGCAGGGGAATCGGGACCAGAGCTCAAGATCCTCGAAGACAACCAGTCATGCATCAAGATGACCAAGAACCCAGTGAACTATGGTCGGGCCAAGCACATCGACATCAAGTACCATCACATTCGTGATGAGGTCAAGCGCGGTAAAGTCAAACTGGAGTACTGCGTGACATCTGTGACGCTGGCAGAAATCATGACGAAGACGCTTCCGGGGTCACGTCACAAGAACCTTACGACAGCGCTCGGAGTCAACGCGTGTTCGAATTGAGGGGATGAATTGAGGGCTACCGGTTTCAGACGGTAAGTGCCCATAAACCGGTAACCAAACCGGTCCAACACGAGCCCGCGATGATTACGGTACGTTGATTACGCTATCGATGATTATACGAGTAGGATGATTGGACGAGTGTTGGTGATTGGATGCACCAAATGATTGGATGACCTAGGTAGTGTGGACAGTGTAAGCCCCGATAAATCAATTACTTCGGAATCTTCCTTTTTCCCTTCAAGTGTCTTCGCTCCGGTCTTCTCCCCGAGTGGTGACTCTTCCCTTCGCTCCGTACAAGCCTAACGAAGCCTAAAACCCATGACCTCTATCAAGACTGTTCGGACCTCCGTCACTAGGAACAGATCCAACCTTGACGAATTTAATAGAAAACGTCCCGGACGACGTGGAATCCTGGTGGATCCGAGCTTACCGTGAAATTGTAGAACTGAGGGGTAGGGTTTCGACACCGCCCATCCTTCGCCACTTTGACTCAGGCCTCTAACCTATGGTGATAGTATATGCCAGTGATTGAGCGATTTCGGTGGCTTTGGTGCAGGAGCACGAAGGGATCTGTTTTCCAGTCACCTTGGCTAGTCGGACGCGGAAGCGCAACTGGCTGAATTATGGAGAAGTGGAGAAGGAGATGTTAGCACTCTTGCGGGCGTTGGATCTCAGCTACAACCTGCTAGTGGGGAGACCCATCCGGATCTTGGCTCGATATTCCACATTTGCCTGGTTGTTTAAGTCGGCCGGTCTGCAAGGACGGTTGGGACAGTCAGTAGGCTCGCTCTCGCCTGGGACGTTACCGATCGTGAAATGCTCGAAAGGAGAAGACGAAATCCTGGGCGTCTTGGCAGCGAGCATCACTCTAATATCCAAGATGAATTAAGCCTTGACTAAGATCGCTTCTAAGAAAGAGCCTAGACGCCAGATTCAGATGCCTATCCCAACGGTGCGGGTGGGTGAGGATCTATATGCCCTGAGTTTCGATGGATACGCTGTGTACGAGGCGGAGGAGGTGCTTACAGCGCAATACCGTATCCAAGAAATGAGCTATGAGCCGGACGAAGACTAGGTAGATGTTTCGTCACGTGGAGCAGAACGTCAAGTACATGTACTGTCAGGTACCGAGTCTTCATATTGAAAATCTTTCGAAAATCTCGTCGTTGATTATAGCTCACCAGAGTACATTTATTTATGGTAAAGTGGCAGTGATGACTAGGCGACAGTCGAAAGCCAAGAAACGCGTCAGGATTGCAGATGAACATTCGGAGGGAGCCATAGAAGCTCAAGAACAGTGTGAAGAACGACGAGATGTGTCCAACGAAGTTTCAACCAGTGAGAATTTGCTAAAACGTACCAGACTGTGCCAGCGGCATTTCCCGACGCGGAAGATGTAGAAACGGTAGCAATACAGCGTGAGCGACGCAGACGGATAATGGTGGCACAGGAGGTGGAGCAGAAGTGGTTTAACATCAAGAAGGTGCTTCAGGGCCAAGCAGAAGAGCTGAGTTACAAAGAAGTTCGAGATGCCTGGAAGTATGCTGACCGGTTCGTGTTATCAGAAGACGGCGTACTTCACTATCTTGGATTGAATCGTCAGTATGACCACGGTTGGCAAGAAGAGACCAAGCTGCGACTTGTAATACCGACAACGATGGTTCAGGAGGTCTTGCAGAACTGCGAGGACTCGCTAGAAGGTGAACATCAAGGTGTGGTTAGAACATTTCATCGTGTTAAGTCCGATTATTATTGGGTCGGGCGGTACGCTGACGTGAAACAACATGTGAAGTCATGCCCGGATTGTAGAGTAAGTAAAAGCCGTCCGCAGCTTCGTGGATACTCACCTGGCAACGTACTAGCCGAACGACCTTTCCAGATCGTCTCGATTGATTTTGTGATCCCACTACCGAAATCTCGCAGGGGCAACACGGCGTTGCTCCTATTTCAGTGCTCGTTCACGGGATTCGTCATTGTCAAGGCTATGTCGGATACGACTGCGCTGAGTGTAGCTCATGGGTTCGAAGAATGTGTGTACCGACGGTTCGAAGCCCCATCATTGATCAGGCACGACCGCGACCCACGCTTCATGAGCGAGGTTTTCCAAGCATTCGCTGAGATAATGCAGCCAAGGTCACGAGCGACTTTGATCTATCAGCCACAGGCTAATGTACAGCAGGAACACTTGGTGACGTCGATGATGGCTTCCGTACGAGTGTACGCGGAAGCCCCTCTGCAGCAGGATTGAGATGAAATCGCCGAGAAGTTGGCATTTGCTATTAATACCTCTTAGGATACTACAAGGAAGCACCATTCTACCTGGTTCACGGCTGGGATGCGCAGTCAACGTTGCGGGCTATGTCGTCATCTGCAGCAGGGCTGCCGTAGCTTTAGCGTCAGAGCGACTCAAAGAGTTATATTAAGTTCCTTATCCAAAGGAGCTTACCGCCCAAGACCAGGGCTCAAAGTTAATACATTAGCTTTTATGCTTCAAAACCAGAAGTGTTTTATTTACTATTATTGCGGCCAAGCCGCCTAGGGGTAAATGTATCGGTTTAACTACCTAGGATAGTTAAACCTAATCAAATGCATAGCGTGTGGCTTTCAGCCAACGTACTGAGAGACCTTGTTAACTCTCCCACTTATGTACGGAGAATTTGTTAACTTTCCGGGTACTCCGTACCCCTGTGTGTTCCACACCATGTAACCCCGTTACCCCCCCCCCCCCCCCCCCCACTAAGATGAGAACATCCATCTTCTTGAAACTTTCTCAATGAGGACACGTCTTGTCAAGACGGCGGAGGTTACTACACCTCACACCAGCGTTGTACAGCTCCGCGTGCTCACAAACGCCTACGCATCGTTGATGCCCAACTTCTCGTCGTCGGCTCACGCCCCAGTGTTCCAAGCGCAGCGCGCATCTTGTTCATAAGCGATCTCAGACCTACGCTCGCGCTCCGCGCCTACTTCAAGAGCTGCAAACCGCTTAGAGATATGCTCTTGATTCATCCGAGCCGTCGCCAACAGCTCAGCAGTTGAACTCTAGCTTTACAAGCGATAGGTCGGTGGTTCGTTCCCATCAGGGCGTCGCCCTCTCGTTCCATGAACGATTGTCCACGCTTGGACAAGCTTAAGGCAACACCCTTTTAGCTCAATGGCTGAGCGTTGGCTTTGAGAGCCACAGGTCGGTAGCTCGAACCCACCTGGGCACAGCTCTCTCGTTCCATGAGCTGTTGTCCTAGAATGGACAAGCTTAAGGGCTACACCCTTTTAGCTCAGTGGTCGAGCGTTGGCTTTGGAAGCCACAGGTCGGTGGTTCGATTCCACCCGGGTGCAGCCCTCTCATACCATGAGTAGTCCGTTCTCGGACAAACGTATGGACATCGCCCTTATAGCTCAATGGTAGAGCTCCGGCCTGGAAAGCCAAAGACCAGTGGTTCGATCCCCGTCCGGGGCACACCACGTTCGCTGTTACAGCGCATCCACATTTGGATCACGCACATCGAGCAAGTTGTTTCAAAATAACTATGCGTCTATCGAGACGCTTGTGCCTGAGCCTTGTTCAGCACAACACGAAGCACCTGCTTCCTTCGGGACCATGCCCCTAACACCACGAGGTCTCTCCACCTCCTGCTCCCGCTGCGGGCACCGCTCATACGTACGAGCTGGCTGTTGCAGCCACTGGTCAGAGCCTTAGCTCAACTACTGACCTGTTCGCCCCCCACTCGAGTGGGAGGCGCCCAGCGCCTGGCAACGCTGTCGCACGCCATCGTGGCGCTTCGGCACAGGATGTGACCGGTCGTAAGCGTCCACGACGTCAGGGCAATCTTGACGCAGAATATCCTCAAACTCCCATGAGTTGTGTGAGTGAGGATAACCCGTCCACTTCCCAACGTACTGGGTACGACCCTGGCGTCTACGCCGCGCCACAAGGCGTTACACGTGATAGTAGAGCTCACCCTGCTCATCGAGCAGAGCGGGAGAAGGCCTTGCCTCAGCTGGGTTCTCGCGGGGAGAGTCAGCACTTGCGGGAACGGCGTCTGTGTCCATACGACGCCGGCGTCCACGACGCGAACGTTCACGCTCACCGCCCATCGGTCGATCTCGAAGCGATTATCCTCCTTGTAAATAGGTTACAGCCACCACTGTTGACTCACAACCAGGTCTCGGACCTTGCGCATTCAGTCGCTCGGCTGAACGTTCAGCTTACCTTGCTCCTGCATCTCGAGCACTTTGCTCCACGAACCGTAGCTCTGCCACTTGCTGCCGTTCAGCCTCCCGTGGCTCTACCACCTGCTACCATGCAGCTGTCCGTAGCCCAGCCACCGTTGACACTAACGCATCCGCGCTTACCTGAGCAGAGTCTTGATATGGCTTAAGCAAGCCAACATAGAAGACCGGATGCGTGCGCATCTTCTTCAGAAGGTTGAGCGTATACGCTAGGCCCTTCCTGGCCACGACGTTGAACGGTCCTATGAACCGAGGTCTTAACTTCGTCTTGAAGACTGCAGACACTGCATGAGTAGGTAGGGTTTTAGCGTTTAATAAAACTTGGTCACCGACCTCAAACCTCTCAACATTGCTTCTGCCCTTGGTATCTGCATGTTCCTTCTGCATGTCTTGGCTTTCCACCATAGCGTCGCGTACTTGACGCATTACGCTCAGTCTCAAAGATACAAGGTCATCGACTTGCTTGCGAACTGCAACAGGGCTGACATCAGCTAGCCGCTCGGCTATCCCTCCCCCATCAAGCCCTGATCCACTGCGTGGCGGCGTCAGTGGGACGCGAAGGACCACCAAGCCGTTCACATAGAACGGAGTGTAGCCTGTCGAGGCGTGTACTGCATTATTTAACGCGAACAAAACGAGTGGGAGCATCTGGCGCCAGCATTTTGTCGCCTCAGCGCATACGCTTCGGAGGATATCGTCCGCAATGCGATTCACGCGTTCGGTATGACCGTCTGTCTGTGGATGATTCGCTGTGAACATGTCCAAACGAGTGCCGAGCACTCTGAAGAGGGACGTCCAGAACTTTGCGATGAAGCGCGTATCCGAACAAATTGCCTCAGGCAAGCCATGTTGGCGAAAGACTCGGTCTAAAAACAGCAAAGCTGTACCTTCACCATCAATGGTGTCCGGCATCGCCGCTAAATGCGCCATCCTGCTCAATCTGTCTACAAAGACTACAATACCCGTGTTTCCCGCGCTATCCTTGGGAAGGCCAATCACAAAGTCCATACTCATGGCCTGCCAACATCCCTCGGGGACAGGCAAACTCGCCAATGGTGCTGCCGTGCTCGGCGCGGACTTTGTCCGTTGACAAGTCTCACACGTGCGTACATAGGTGCCGACCCACTTATACATCTTGGGCCACCGGTACATCGAGCTCACCGAGCCATAGGTCTTCTCCCGACGTAAGTGCCCGCCCACGGGCGTATCATGAACCTCATAGAGACTTCGATACTTTGGAATCTCATCATGAGGGATGACTACACGAGGGTTATCCTCAGCGTCGGTGCTGTAGTACAGCAGGTCGCCATCGAGCGAGTATCGATGCAGCCTCGCGCGTAAGTGCCGAGACAAATCCTTGTCAGAGTCCTTAAACGCTTCGCTCCCAAGGGCCCGTAGCAGCGCTACACGCATGTCGTTTTGTGCATACGCTCCGCGTATCAAGTCAGGCACTGACGACGTCACTGTCGTGACATGAGCTAGCTCGTAGTCCGGCCTGCGCGAGAGCGCATCGGCCACTACATTAAGCCACCTCGGTTTGTACTTCACTTCGAAGTTGCAAAAAAAATCCGTCTTGTCATTCTCTGAGAGGGATGAGACGACTGTGTCGCAGTGCGTAGCGACGCATGATCGGTAAAGATCACAAAAGACTTAGAGCCTAGCAGGTGTACCCTGAATTTGACTACAGCATACTTTATTGCAGCAGCTCTTTGTCATGAACTGGATAGCCCTTCTCTGCAGCTTTGAGTTGGCGAGACTCAAACGCAATCACGCGTTCACGCCCTTCGGCGTCTGCTTGTAGTAAAGCACAACCGATTTCAAATTCGGAGGCGTCACAGACGACGCTAAACAGACGATCCGGGTCCGGTAGCGCAAGGATCGGAGCCTGGAGGAGGCTCTCCTTCACAGCCTCAAAGGCTCCGTCGTGCTCGATGTTCCAGCACCATGGTGCGTCCTTCTTACGGAGATCTGATAATGGCCGAGGCATCTTCGCGTAGTTCGCGCTGTACTTGTGCAAGTAATTGGCTAAGCCTAGCCACTTGTGTAAGTCGATTTGGTTCTTGGGAACCAGCCAGTCCACGATGGCCTTGGCTTTGGCAGTATCTGCCCGTAAGCCACGCTTCCCAATGAAGCACCCGAGGAAAGGTATCTCCTGCGCGCCAAAGACGCACTTGTTCAAGTTGGCATACAACTTATTAGTGCGTATGCACTCGACCACCGCTCGCAAGTAGTCAATGCTGTTCTCCACGTCTGACTTTCCGTGATCAGCGCGACTATGGGCGAATATATCGTCAAAGTACGTCTGAGCGTACGCCCGGTGGGGCCTAAACAGCTGCGTCACAAGACGATTGAACGTTGCTGGTGCGTTTGACAGCCCCTAGGGCATAATCAGCCACTCCCAGAGCATACCGCTCGGATTGCTCACTGCTGTCAGCGGAATGTCGCTCGCTCTCATGAGCAATTGGTAGTATACATCGCCCAAGTCGACTGTACTGTACATGGTACAGCCTACCATGCAGTTCTGCAGAACATCCTTGCGAGGAATCGGCGTTTGCGCCGGGATGGTGGCCGAATTTAGCTTGTTAAAAGCGTGAGCAATGCGCCACTTGCCGTTCGGCTTTCTGACACAGAACATGGGTGTCGAGTGCGGAGGCTTACTCTCACGCACTACCCCTGCCTCGTGCTTCGCACGGAAGAATGCGTCAATGACGTCGCATTGTTCTCTCGGCAAAGGCCATTGCCTTGTCACGCAGTATTTGGTTCCAGGAACCAGGTCAATCTCATGACACACGCCTCGATCCGGAGACAGGCCCGTCGGTGGGTCTTTCGAGACAACGTCTCCATACTCCTTCACCACAGGGTAGAAGGGATCCGAAGGATCGTTCAGGATCGCCGATCCACTTCTTGCGCTCAGTGCCTTCTTGGTGGCGTCTAGGACCGCGTCGTCCACCACGGATGAGGAGTTCAACTCCTCCTCAGGTCCAAGCAGGACCACCTCGGCTAGCTCGCCTGCCTTCAAGGCTTCGCCAAACTCGGCAATGGACATCTCGTCCTGCTCTAGCAGAGCAGCTGCAGCGGGCAGAGTGTCAAGGCTGATGTCGCCTTCGACCTCTCCCGTCACTTTGTTCACGAGTGTGTACAGCAGTTCACATCAATCACATGGAGCCTCACCGCTCGTCACGTTGGACACCTCTTCCGACGTCGAAGACGTCACAGACGCCCTGCGTCTTCTTCGCCGCTTCCCCCGCGACCGAGCCCGGCCGGATGAGGGCGGTGTGCCGACATCTCCATCACCACCACCGGAAGCAGCAGCACCATCACTCCTCGAAGAGGATACAGTACACTCGGCTGAGAGGTAAGAGGTCCTTGACCCTCACACAGTGAACTAGGTGTCACTTCACCTGCATCTCCTGGGCCGCGCACATGATGCCAAGACTCGCAGTCGACCGCGGCCCTCGAGCCACGCAGCGGAAGGCCATCCACCAGATCGGTACCACTCAGTGGGTTACGCGCCACTCCGCGTTCGGCCTCACCAGGACCCAGCCGTTGGTCATTGTCCTGACCTGAACCGCTTAGCGGATAGCGTGTCGCACTACGTACACCCTCAGGGCAAACAACAACCTCGTTGCTAACAATTTCGGACATACCAATGTCTAGCACTACGGCTGCCTCGGCCTCGTGCTCGTGCCAAAAGCGCTTCTGCTTCCTAGCAGAGGTGGGCGCGTGACTCACCAAAGCTCCACTAGGGGTAGGGTGCGACGCACCCAGTGTTTTCGACTTCCAGTCGATCCATGGCTCATGGCGTTCCAGCCATGCCATGCCAAGGATGAGGTCATACCTCGCATCCTGGTTTAAGACCAAACAGCGTTCCAAGCTATCGAAGCTCTCAAACTTCACTCTAAGGTCGCCAGAGACCTTCGACACAGTTACCAGTGTCCCCGTCGCGAGACGGACAAAGATCGTATCTCTTGATGGCACTTCCAGTGCCTCAGCATACAGCTGACTTCCTTCCAGGGTGGAGCGATGGGTGTAGTTGCCCGAGGCTCCTGAGCCAATCAAGATTCTCCATGGCTTTGCAAAGCCCTTCACGCTCGCTTGAGGGACCAGCAAGCCCGGCTTCCACACATCCTTCTTGTAGGAGAGCTCTCCTCTCTTCGGGGCCCATTCCCGTTGCCCTCTACCTCCTCGAGGCACAACTGAACTCAGTTCTTCTCGGGGCGGCCTACTGCCCCGCACCTACTGGGAGTTGTTGTTTTCTGGTGATGACCCGGAGAGTTGGCTTGCCGTAGCCTCGCGCTTCTTGCGCAGAGGGCAATAGGCCCTTAAGTGCTTAGTGTTATTGCACACAAAGCATCGACGGATATCGGCGCGCTGCTCCGCAGCAAGAAGCTCCGCTTCTTCGTCTGCAGCATAGCATGAGATCCATAGACTGGAGCAGGGCCGATCCCATGGCCATCTCGACCTCACGGGTCCAGAAAAGGAGATTCTCTCCATCCTACTCCTCGAAAGGTTTTACGCTCAGCATGAGTGGTTTCAGTATCATAGAGTCTTCACGCGTCATCGACGACGACGCCGTTTTGCGGCGCTTATCTTCTCTTGGACGTGCTCCAAGAGCGCGTTCTCGTAGCATGAGAACGATTCCAGCCTGGCAGTGACCGCCTCTGGGCCTTGCGATACAAGATGAGCCACGCTCTCCGGACCAAGCAAGTACATAATCTTAGTAAGCGCGTCTTGCTGAGCCGGGGGCAAATTTGCGAACACGGGGTGTTCCATCTCGCAGAGGATACATTCAACCGACTCAGGAGCGGGATTGACTACAAGTGCTACCAAGTGCAGCGGGGCTGCCGTAGCTTTAGCGTCATAGGAAGACCTTCGACTCAAAGAGTGATATTAAGTTCCTTATCCAAATTAGCTTACCGCCCAAGACCAGGGCTCAAAGTTAATACTTTAACTTTTATGCTTCAAAACCAGAAGTGTTTTATTTACTATTATTGCGGCCAAGCCGCCTAGGGGTAAATGTATCGGTTTAACTACCTAGGATAGTTAAACCTAATCAAATGCATAGCGTGTGGCTTTCAGCCAACGTACTGAGAGACCTTGTTCACTCTCCAACTTATGTACTGAGAGTTTGTTAACTCTCCGGGTACTCCGTACCCCTGTGTGTTCCACACCATGTAACCCCGTTACATCATCATTCAAACGAGGACTCGGCAGGCAGTCTGACGAACTGGCGTGGCGACGCGAAATCAACCGACAACACGAGATCGCCCTCACTATGGCCGAAGATTATCAGACTTATGAATCAAGAGTCAATTTCGACGAGGAGCTATTGCCTCAAGACAGCTGGGAGCCAGATCAAGTTGCTGGTGAGTTTGAAGTCGAGGCCATCCTCGACTATATAACACCACTGTCGACGAGCACGGAGCGTGCTGTCTGCGAGTTCAAAGTCTTTTGGTCACAAAGATCCAATTTTGGGAACCAGCATCTAACTTGTCGTGTGGGGTCTGCTGTACAACTATCTACGAGTCAAGAAAAGCGAGAACCGGCTGCAAATGGCGCAAGTTGCGGACGAAGACTAGCGTGGCTGGATCACGTGTGAACAGACCACAGGGCGATGCCGTCGGTGGTAACAGACGAAACAAGCTACTGCAACAACAATTTGTATATGCATTTGAAGAACATCGTGAGCATGATTACGCTTTGGAAGTGAATTAGGAATAAGAAGACATGAATGCCGACAAAAGTGCGACCACTGAAAGCGAAACCTCGCTGGACCCCTCAACAGTTAGCTGGAACGTCGGAGAACGTGGCAAGACATGCAGTGAGGATTCAAGGCGACTCCAATTGCCTGGCAGCAGCGGCTAAGAGCGTCAATGAGGCTGAGTCCTCACTCTTCTTCTCCAGTTTGTCAGGAAGCAGAGCCTCCGCGGCAGGAGTCGCATCTGACGCTTGCGAACCCGCGGCACCAGCTTCAGCGGGAGTAGCAGTTGGAACCGGACGTTGGGTAACCGGTGGCGAGTTGAAGAGGTCGCGCCAAGTCGGAATAAACTCGGATGGAGCCAGAGCCGGATCGACGACCACGCTATGGTACACATCCACGAAGCGCGTGCCGCAAGGATTAAAAAATCCGGATTGCGCTGGCATGGGAAGTACGTTGTGTTGTACGGATGCTGGTGCGGCGCGTTCATCCAACCAGTACGCCAAGGCTGACGAGCGTCAAGAGCCGAAACTTCGGAAAGCCAGTCAGACGTCCGGGGCGCGAGCGACAGGTTCTCAATGGGACACCACGACTTAGATGGCTCCAAGAGCAGCTCAGGACGAATGAACGGCGGATCAGAAGAGCCAGAAGAAACTGAGTCACGACTCCACGCCATGTACTACTCACGATACTTGTTGCGAGGACGATCGGCGCGACGGTCGCGCTCACTGAAGAGCTTCTTCAAAAGAGCTGTCAGTACCTTCATGATCTCGTTGTTGTGGTCGACTTTCTTAAATTACTCGACGAGGCCTCGCCCAATACCCGCCGAAGGAAGCCAGCGAAGACGCTCACATAACGCGAACCCGAGGTCACCCTGCTTGCCGCCATCACCTCGAAGATTTGCTCAGATCATCTTTAGACGGGTCTCGATTGGAGCACGTTTGGAGATGGGGACGCTTGGGTCGAAACTGATGGCGTCGCAGAGACACGGCTGGATGGGATATAGCCGCCGGAGTTGCTGCGGATGATGATCCGGATTCATGTAGTCGAAGAGCGCTTGGAGATGGGATATAGCCGCCGGAGTTGCTGGGGATGACGATCCGGATTCGTGTAGTCGAAGAACGCTTGGAGACCTTCCAACGTTGTACGGGTGATGACTTTACCGGCTGGTTCAGGAAGCGTCATGCTCAGAAGACGCTCGAAACACTTCTTTGCACCCGCATAGGTGAACACCATGTCCAGATACGGAAGAACCCACGGTGCAAGGTGGCCGAAGCCGGCACGGTAGGACGAGCTCCGGGCAACGTAAAAGGTATCGGCGCAACCGACGGCGTGCCACCCCGTCGTGGCACCGAGTGTAGGTGGACGTAATCTAGCGCCCGGGCCCAGCATCAAGCGCTCGAAAAGACGGACGGGGGGTGAGCAGCAGAGACAGTTGCGCTTATGGAACGGGTGATGACGGATGAGATGGACCACGCAGTACGATCGGGGAGGTCGCCATAAGTGAAGGACTCGGCCGAGGAGGCGTCGGAGGCCGAGCAGGACCAAGCCGCTCCAACTGTCATCGGATTCTTATTAGTCACCACCGTCAGCTGGCTTTAAGGGCTCGGTAGGTGGTGGAACATCACCGCCACCACTAGTATATTTAGCTGGGTTATCTACCGAGGGTTCATCATCATCGCCGTCTCCACGATCATCATCATCATTACCATCGTCATCAATCTTCATGGAATAATCAGCCGAGAAAATACTTGGTACGAGAACCGTTGGAATAGTCGGAGCCGGCTTAAAAGACTGTGCAGAGTCCTTGCCGCGAGGCTTAGTACTCTTGGCTTGCCTGCAGCCTTGGAGCCTGTTTTTGCACCGCACTTCGCAGTGCCACGGGGAATTCTAAAGGTCGATGTGGAGACCGATTGTATTTCGACTTTGAGAATGAGAGTTTGTGACGTACACTTCCTCATTCTGATTGATCGGCAAACCGAACCTAAGTCGGGGGAGGATGTAACGGGGTACGTAACCCAAGTCTACCCCAGGTTACATGAAGTGTGACACGTCACACTTCGGGATATCTGGTACATGGTACCAGGATCGTAAGAGGCCAACCATTGGCTGATGACATAGCTTTATTATATGGTGACTTATAGTTTGTTTATTTAACTCAAGATTAGCCTACCCATAAATACATTCAGTTTACAACTTACCCTAAATAGGTCACTTCGCTCCCTTAGGCAAAAGAAGAACCTGTGAACTTCTGTTCACTGAGAGTGTGCATACTCTCGGAAGTCACCTTCTTCTAGCGCAAGGTGCTGTGTGACCCCGTCACAAAAGGTCATTTTTTAGATACTGATGAGGCTTGGGAGAGCTTTGTTTTCAAATAAAATGTCCGAATGCCGACTAAGACATCGGGCTATCTCGATGAAAGCGATTTCCGACCAGCCATTTCACATGCTTGAATTAAAACGGTACAGTGGTACAATATTCCAAATCATCACTCATTAAACTTGGTGGTTAATAGGGCCTTCTATTTGGTTTCAATTTTTTTCTATAGAAGCCTGATATGCAAGTAGACGATCAAGCAAACTAGTCGTCTTTCGGATTGTTGCTGTGGTTGTCTCTCTTTCTGTAAGTAACTCTGCATTGGATCTGGATCCTTGTTGTCTGGGAATAAGTATATCTTTGTGGTATGCTGCTGTGCCAGAAAACTCGCTGCTGCAAGCGCTTTTCTGCCCGGTTTTACCCAGTGAACTGCGAAGAAGGACTCAAGTGGTTGTTCTGGTGGTGCTGGAGCAGAGTCTACTTGGTCTGCGGTAAAATATCTCGGGGGTGAGTCTCGACTCTCGACTTGGAGTAATATCTTCGTTGTGTCCTCATGACGTCAAATCTCAGCTGTTCCCTGGTGCAGTAGGATTTCCTGGAATTTGCTGGGTTGGTCAGCCTTGGCGTAACGAACACTGCTCGCCATTCTCAACACCCACGTTTTCTTTTGGTGAAGGCTGTATATGAGCCAACTTCCTGTCCTTTGTGAATCCATGCTGTGATATTGTAGTAGCCAGACGCAAGCTCTTTCTGGTCATCTTCTTGGTTGGTGGACATCATAATTTGGTGGCATGTTTCGAGGCAATGTCCAGCAATTCTGGTTTCCTGTCTCGATTTCCAAGCAGATGCAATTGCTCGAACTTGGAAACATCCTGCACCCCAAACAATTGCCGCTGTCTCACTAGCTGACGAATGTAGATTATTGAAGACATGTTTGTTTCGAAGTCTCCAGAGTAAAACTGGTGTAATCGTAGTCCAAATTATCCATAAGGTCTGCATAGCGATGTCATGTTGAGCCGTCCATCTCGTAATACACGTTTGAGCCGTAACAATGAAATTGCTGGTGATTTCTGGGGCCTGCCTAGCAGCCAGGAAGGTTATCATCTCTTTTCGCTCACTGGGCGTTGTAGCTTGCGCTAGCCAGTGATCCATCCACGTTTTCCATGCAACTTGGGCTTTTTCGCAGTCCCAAATGATACGCTCAGCAGTTTCTTGCTTTACCAAGCAGCTCGGTTCCAGGCATTCTCGGCTATTTAGCCATCCATGGTGAAAAAGGTTCAAACCTCCGATCGCAATCAGATACAGTGTCCTGTTTTGATAGTCCGTAAAAAGGCCCGATCGGTTCCAAAGCCTCTTTGGTTCTTGAACTATAGCCATCTTTTGCCAGTTCGATTTCTCCATCTTAGTTTTGATTGTCGTCAGGATAGGTCTTAAGTCCGTGTGCATGTTGCGTTGAATCTCCTTTGATCGCTTCTTTCGTACTGTCGTCTCCAAGTTAAATGCTTTTGTTGATTCTGGCGCCGTCCAGTGAATTAGGGAAGTTTTTGGGTGAGCCTTGAACGAAATCCCTTCTCTTGCTTCCCAACTTTCCCACAGTATGAAGTCATCACTCTCTTTGTACTCCTTTGATGCAAATGTAATTGTCCGTGTCCATCTATCCCTTCCACGCCCAACCTGCAGCACCATACTATCTTCCTCGTTGCTCCTCTTACTGGCAGTAACCGTATTGAAACTTTTCACCCACCACGTGAGCTTCTCTTTCAGTTTCGGTGATCCAAAGGGTTTGATCTCTGTGCTCTGCGTTGTCCAGAATTTCCGGGGCAAGCTAAGTAGAATGCTTCGGCTCCACCTTACAATTTGGCTGTGCTGCCTGGCTTTATAAATGGTGGTGCGGAGTGGGGGTTGTATCAGGGTTTCATAGTCTCCAACCGATGTTAGGCTATCATCGTGGTTTACTGCTATTTCTCCCAATGTCGCTGTTTCCAATGCTGGGAAGTCTTTAAGACGCAGCGGCATTCCTTTACAGTCGAGTACACATGCGTTATCGTGCCAAGTCGAATTTCTTAGAAAGGCTGCCGTTCCTTCGTCGATTTCTGTTTTGTTGATTGTCGTGGTCGTGTAGTAGGTCGTGGAAGTAACACACAACTGGGGGAGCTGGCAAGCTCTAAAGTTTCTGCCTAGTGTATTGCTCTCCACTAAGCAAGTTCTAGACTGACTAACTGACTCTTTGTCTGTACTCCACGTATACATACTATGTATACTTGGCAATACATACCCTGTATATATTGCCAGCTCGGGCCGGCAATACTGAACTTCGATCATCACTCGATGGTTGGCAGCAGCAACCCTGCCACTGCCAATCCGAAGATCAGTACTGCCGCCCACTGTAGTGGCTGGATGAGGCTACATGCCCCCAGCCCACTACAGGTCGTAAATCTCAATGTCTGGCCGTCGATCCAATAGCAGGAAGTATATTTTATCGCTTGGAACTGACGGTTCTTTATCTCTTGCAGTTGATCAGCTACTGGGATAAAACCTTTGGAATGACCACCAAAGCTCCATCCTCCCAAGTGTTTGCGCTGAAGTTCGATGATTTCTTTTTGTCTTCCTTAAATAAGTATTAACCGTTGACAGGCTGGTAGGTTGAAAAACACAACAAGTCGTACTCATATGTTCTTCTGGATGTGCCGCTTGATGCCAGGCTGCTGCGTAGGTATCATGATCCTCGTTAATCCACCTTTCCGTTAAATTGGCGCGAGTCGTCCTGATTGATGTTGCTATATCCTGCAGTCCGAGACCTCCATGCAGTCTGGGTGTAAACAATAGTGCCGGATTGAACTTATGCCGAGAACTTGCCGTTCTCGCGGTTCCATGCCACACGAACTGTTTTTGCGTATTATCCAATTGCCGAAGCGTTTGTTCTGAAGGTACAAATCGTTTTGCCGTGTACAGAATTGACGGCAACGCAACTACGTTACACAGCAGAATTCTTTGCTCCACAGAGTTACACAATGTAGTTGCTATGCGTAGCCTCCGCTGAATCTTTTCCACTCGTATCTTCCAGTTTTCGCTTTCACCTGCTATATTACCCACCCAATATCCAAGCTGGCGTGTCCTTCTAGTCGGGTGCAGAACCGGAAACCCATTCCATTTACTTGGAGCTCCCTGAGTATTGAGACCGATGAGGATGCTTTTATTTGGCTGCACTTTTAGGCCAGATACGCTTCCGAAGTCGTCCAGTAAACTTTTGACTACATCAAGTTCTTTTACTGAGCTCATAAATACCGTGCTGTCATCCACAAATGCTGAAAAATTGTGCCGCAGCTGGGGGGGTCAGGTATAGCAATCCCTGTTAGCTCTGGATGCGTTTGAGCTGCTTGGCTCAAGGTGTCCACTGCTAGAATAAATAACAAGGGTGCCAACGGACATCCTTGTCGGATTCCGGACCTTACTCTCCATTCTGTTGATAGTTTGCCATTCACGAGAAATTGAGCGATGGTGCCTTCATGCAGAGTCCGAATTAGCTTTAAGAATCCGTTCGAAAACCCATACCCTCCAAGTACGCTCTCCAGAAATTTGCGGTCGAGCGTATCATACGCTTTTCGCAAGTCCAAGCAGAGTACAGCTGGCGACTCTGACCATTCCTCTGTTTCGTTGGTTCTACTCAATTCTAAAATTCTTCTCAATATCGTCACAGTTTTATCAATGCTGCGTCCCCGTACAAACCCTTGCTGTGAGCCACTTATTAACTTCGGTTGAAGTGTGTGAACTCTTTCAGCCGTAATTCGCCCTAAAAGCTTTAGGCTGTGTTCAACAAAGCAACTGGTCGGTAGTCCATCGCATCAGCTGAATCTCCATTTTTCCGAAGAGGAATTACCGTCGCTGCCCGAAACGACTTAGGAACCCCATCTCCTTCCAGTATGCTATTAAACAAAATTGTCAGCGTTGGAGCCATCAAGGCTTTAAAATCCTTGTAGAATTCGTGGTTTAGGCCCGTTGTTCCTCCAGTCTTATGGCGTTTTAGATGCTTTATGGCCTGCATCGACTCCGCTTCTGAAATTGGTTCCATTATCGTGTTGGCTTCGCTGGCTGTCAATTGCTGATGCTTCGGTATTGCCAAAAACCTGGATATTGCTTGTTTCCCGCCATGTTGGCTATCCGCATGTGAGGCTCCAAAGAGATGACTCCATTCTGATGCCATGCGTTCTTCTATCGGGTAGTCGTCAGGGTAAAAATGACCCGGAGACGCATCGATTTTGGAGTTAAATTGATCCCCTTGCCACTCACTATTGCGTTTAAAGAAGTGTCGTATCTCTTCTTGCCCTCCTTGTAGTCTGCGACCAAACGTTCGGGCTGCTTTTCCTTTCGACTGGTGATCCGCCTCTTGGAGTATTTCCTTCCTGCTCGTTCTTGGAATCTGCGTTTCTCCCCGCAATTGTTTGTAGTAGCGTTCTGCTTGGACTTGATCTTTTCGTTGTACGCGTTGTAAGAGAAGTTGTATTTGTACCACCAGGTTGTCCCAATTGGAGACCGGTTTGCCAGCTTGTTCATATGTCTCCAAACGAGGCAAAATACCTTGTTCAATCTGCTCTCGCATCCTTCTTGGCCTTCCACCTCGTACAGGGTAGTACACTTTGGACTTCGTTCGTGGTCGTTGTACCTCCCCACTGGATAGCTCTAAGCGAACCTCTTGGTGGTCAGATTCGTGGGCTGGCTGGCCCACCGTCAGTGCCTGCGTTGTGGTGAAAGGTTCACCTTTTACGTAAAATCGATCTAGCCTACTAGCTCCGTTCTGACTCCATCTTGTATAGAAGCGAAAAGGATTTATCACCTCGTCATCCCCTTGTAAGTCGTGGTGTAGCTCGACTGCATCGGTCATATCGTATTGGTCCAGTAGTTTCTGCAAGTAATTACTTTCACACGGAGCTGTACTTGGAATCGGCTTGGTGATTCGGTCTCTTCGCGGTCGAAGGACACAGTTAAAGTCTCCTCCGAGGATGATTGAATCATGGTGCTTTATCCAAGGTTCCAAGTCGGTGAAAAAATTCAATTGGTCGTTATCTTGGCCGGTACGTACACATTAATGATCAGCCATTCATCCAGTCCCACTGCTATCACTCGGGGTGTCCAGGATTCCTCTTTCCAAGGCTTCACTCGTCCGCTCAAGCTCGGAGATAGCTACTCTTGCGGACTTTGTTTCTGCTGTTTTCCAATAATTCATGGGTTTCTCCGTTTTAGATAGTTGCCATGTACGCTTCCACTGTGTGCTTATGTCATCAATCTCATGTGTCGTATGGAGATTCGTCTCTTGTACCAGAATCACATCTGGGCCTGGCCTTCCTCGATTTCTTCTCCACCCATTTTGCCACCTCCCTCTATTAATAGCGGCTTTTGCAAACCCCTCACATTATGTGTTATAATCGAATAATCGAGATGGTCTCCGTTTTTCTGTTCTTTGATCTGCGGGTTTTTGGCTCTGAATCTTCAAATAACGATGCTATGTTGTGCAGCTCCGAGTAGTAGTCCTCGCTCGGTAGCTTTTCCAGTTTCGTTGCCTCAACCATTAATGAGACGAATTATCACACTGGTCCTCATAGAGTGCCTTCGTGGCAAACAGAGTCTCCAGAGTAGTCCTGTATCCGCTTGTATTGCTTTGTTCCACAGCTACAGCAATACTGGAATTGTTCTCCATGACTTCGAGCAAGATTTCCAAGTACAACATGATGTCTTTCTCTCCGATCGATGACCTCGCCGAAATCGATCGGAGCTCTTTGTGATATATCTGGGCTGCTAGTAGCATCATGGTTAGCCTTTCCTTCTGGCTAGCTCTGCAATACTTCAGCAACTCCATGTTTTCGTACTTTTGCTGCTTCAGCACCTTCCAGAGTGCGTCTGGATACAGGTTAACCGCTGTTGGATCAACCGTAACCTGGTTTTTGAAGGCTGCCATCCATTGCTGACTCCACTCTTTACGAGCTAGGTCTGGAGCAGTATTTGCCACATGGTTCAAGCAGTGCACTAATACCTCCAGATGCCCTTGTTGAGTCCATTGTACCAGAACAGCGTCCGTCATACTACCCAATATATACTCCGGCGATCGAAACGGCTGTAAGAGGGCTGTTAATGCCTCTGGGTCCTTGCTGACGACGTCTTTCCAGCCTGTCGTGGTCATTGGGGCTTCGGGAATTTATTGGAGCCTTTCCACGAGTCAATCCGCTGATTCCAGTCATTTTTCAATAATTTCTGCTGCAGTCTAGATATCTCCTGCGTAGAGTTGAAGCGTCCAATTCCAGTAGCTTTAGGAGCCGTTTTCGGCTCCTCCCCCGGTCCCTTGGCCTCCTCCATAATGGTATCTTGTGATAACCATTCTGACTCCTGTTCCGAACTAGCAGGTGTTTGAGACTCCGTGTATAAAGACTCAGTATATTCTTCTTTTAGTATTTCTTTCCATTTTAGCAGAGTCTCTACAGTTATCTCGTACAACGTAGTCCATTGTTTCATCGAATCCCCCTCCTTCAAGTTAATCTCTCTTAACTCACGGAGTTTCCCTGGTGGTAAGCCAAGTAGACCACCGATCTGAGCGGTTTCTAATTCATTTTTGCAAATTCCTCCAAACCTGTTGAGTTCCTCCTGTTCACTACTTGCTGTGGACTGCCCCCCCCTTGGCGCGTCTGCAACGGAGGCATCCTTAACCATTATCTCCTCCTTGCTGCTATCCAGCGCCTGTACTGCGTGGATCATATTACTTTGGTAGCTCGTCTGTGGTAGTTCTCCCGGTGGTTCTTCCATTTCATCAATCTCCATTGGGGCTGCTTCAGTTTTACTTTCATCCAGTGACGCTCCGTCCTCACGTTTGGCAAATCTGAGCCAAGTGTAATGCTCTGACTGAAATAGGAGAACAATCGGGTCTTGAGTAGGCGTGTCTTCCGTTTTAAAACCTGCTTGAATATCTTGTATCCAGTCCTCTGGTGCCCCAATGCTGAAGTTCTTTTCTTTCACTGTCATGTAGGTTCGCCATTACTGTTACTTTGAGCTGGGTAGAAAACCTGGAAGCTTGATGTCTCCAGCCCAGTTGACGCCACGGCCACATAAATCTTCTTATTGAGGATTTTTGAGATCATTCTCAGCGTCACTTCTGAACCCCAGTACACACAGATCAATGCGGTCCTCTCGTTTGGCCGTTGTCTACCCTATCTCCCGTAGATATCTTTTCATTGCCCGTTCCGATTGCTGCGGAGTATGCCTCTCTTTCACTGGTTCAATTGTACTGAGAATGGCCTCTCTTATGCCATGGGGAAACGCTTGCTCGAAGAAATGGTTCGAGGCCACGACTATACCTTTCTTCAATTTACCCGTCAAGAACTCAATCGCAGTTTTGTTGTCGGGTGTGTCGAATCCTTTCTGTAGTAAAGCCATTGCGATTGCGTAGTATTGACAATTACCTGTAGCTGGTGTTGACACCTCCTGAAGTCCACAACGCTGCAGCACCTCCCGTCCAGTCCATTGCCTCACTTCTTTCAGTTTGATATCCCGGCAGGCCTCTGTTGCTCCCCTATCCAGTACGTCCGCTTTGGCCTGGATTAGCTTCTCAATGAGATGTTGTTGCTTCTCCATGGCTGGTGATTTTTCCTTCAGCTTGTTTTTGAACACATCTGAAATAGAGATCCCTAGCTGCTTGGAAGGTTTGTCCTGGCTACGTGCTCCTGTGCTTTCTCCATCCTTTTGTTGCTGTTTCGATACCTCCTTCCGAGATACTCTGCGCTCCCCTGGCGGAGGCCCTGCGTCCATGTTCGGGTGATCTTTTAAACTGTAGTGTGGCTTTTCCTCTCCCGTCGTCATTTTTGCGGTCCAACTATTCTGCTGACTGCCTTGAGAATTTTTCTTTGAAGCTTTAGGTTGCCCAGCAGTTTTCCATCTCGAATCGATTCGGTCATCGTGTCCCCTTTTTTCTTCAGCGGTTTTCGTTGTCAGCGCCACTTCCTCCTTTTTTCGTGAAAGAATCCATTTGATCGATGTGTTTTCAGTCTGATCCGCTTGTATTTTGTCCGACATCTTAGTCTCATCAACCCAATACAGTCGTGCACCTCCAATTCGGCAGGGCGGACCATATCAACAGTGCCAGGGCATAAGTGCACAACGTAAAGCAAAAAACAAACGCAAATCCAGTGCACTGATGTTGTTTTTGTTAATTCAGTACTAAATTTACGTTTAGTTTTGAGACGATGCCAGTGTGGCACCAGCAGTTTCTAATAGTCTTTGCAGGTATGTTGTTCCAGCCTTCAGACAACCACTTCATGGCGGAGTAAACGTCGACCGGCGTGTAAGGAACACCCTTGTAGAACAGCCCCAGCTCCGCGGCTTGCTTCTTGTTCTGGTACTCATTCTTCAGGCACTTAATGATGCCCTGGTCCATGGGCTGCAGTACGGCAGTAGTTTTAGGCGGGAGCTTGCAAAACCACAGCCCTATGCGCTGCTGGAAGCGATACAGCCACCCTCGACTAGGTGCATTGCCTCCGGGTAGCTTAACTACTTCACGCTAAGCAATCATTAGTACCGTAGAGCCCTAAATAGTTGCGTTTCCGTGCCAAGTCTTGAACGCGTCAATCTTCTGCATAATCTTGGCGTCAGACGCGCGAATCGCGGGCGCGCAACAGCGCTTCCGGTCGCGATAGGCATCCGGCAAGGCGGCAACGTCCGCCGACCGCTTAAGAATACTCTGGACGGTAGTGCGCTTTACAGCTTGGGGGTCTTAAAGCGCTCCGTTGCCCAACGAGTAAGTTCGGAGTGAGAGCATGCAGGATCTGACTTGTGCTAGAGTTAGGGACATGTAGGAGGAAGGGCGATGTCCCATTGTCTTTGGCGGTAAAAATAAAAGTGTGTGTTTGTATGAAGACGTCCGATCCAAAATTTAAAATCAGATCGATGTGGCGTGTCATCCCTCCGCGAGGAGGGGAAAATCGTTTAGGTTAATTGCTAGGGTGGTGATGGGCAAAGGTAATTGCGCATCCGATTCGCGTAATCATAAAATATGGCAGGGTATCGACTGATACCGGTGCCGAATTGGAGGTGCACGACTGTAGGAGGATAGATCTTCCAGACTGGTTACCGTAGACGTTTGTCGGGGTAATCTTTCGATTTCCTCTGCTGAGACTACGATGCTGTAGTTATTTCTCCAAAAAATGTCGTGTACTTTGCAGGTTGTGCGCAAATGACCAAAAACCGTGCCTCTCCTTGCTTCTCGTGTTTCCTCCACACGAGAAGCAAGGAGAGGCACGGTTTTTGCTCACGAGGTGCACAACTATCTTTCGTCCAGTCCAGTTAATGAACCTTTTCCCTTTCAGAAACAGGGGGCAGTAAAGAAAAATTTCCAATGTATCGGTGTAACGACGCACCAACGTCACAGCCAGCGATGGCCATGACGTTGGTACCAATGCGTCCTACTTTCTTCTATTTCTATCCTACTTGTCTTTGCTGACTGCCAACTGTCTTCTTAAGTTGCCAATGAGTGGCCAGGCAGACACACGCCTGACCGGAAGGCAATCACCATGTTTGGACGAGTATTGCCAAACATGGAACTTCAATGACAGTCATTCTTTTTCATTTGAATTCAGTATGGAGATTCTGACCCGGTTCAAATGAACCGCGGTTCACTACTACGCTACGCTACTTCAAGATTCGACTTAAGGACTACTTAGAATATAGTATAGTGAAATGCATATACTTACATAGGATACCAAGGGAATGCTAACAAGCACTTCCTCGTAGCCGACAAACAACTAACCATTTCAATATCACTTTCCAATTCACCTTCTTCGAGGCACATCCACTGCCTCCTACGCCTTACCTTCGAGTCTTCTTCGTTGGACTCTCGCCGCCCTCCTCCGCTTCGCTCCTCGCCACGCGACTCGTTCCTCGTCGCTGTTCCTCTGCGCCGTGCTCTCACCAGTCGTCACATCTGGTAGCACTTGCTGTTTTTTGTCCGGGAGGGGGTTCTTCATTCTCTATTCGCTACGCGACACGTGGAAAGCCGCTCGTTGAGCGTGTGTCGTCGTTCTTCGTCTCCACATTCGTTGGATTTCTTCGTTGCGACCTCATTTCATACGGCTTGCCGTGTTGAATATTTGCGTGTGTACTGCACTAAGCGTCTGGTCTATAAGAACCGGATCAAGTTAGTACCCGTACCTAACGTCGCATCTCTCATGAACGTTTTCGTTGATTGCGTGTGTACTGTAAGTGTCTGGTCTATAAGAACCGGATCAATTCAGTACCTGCACCCCTCGTCGCTGTCCACCTGTACCCGACTACCTTTTCGGCACTTCGTCGCTGAATTTTTCGACAATCAACCATGACTTCCTTGAATCCTCAAGGATGGTCTACTGACGCTATCACGCAGAAACTCATCGAAATGGTTGACAAGCAGCAACAACTGCTTGAAGCCATGAGTAAGCGTGAAGTGAAAGTGGAAGGTATCCGTCTGCCTGAATTTCATGGCACGGTGGGAGAATCTGTTGATTTGTACTTCGAGCAACTTGCTCAGTACTTTGATGCCAAAAACATCGATTGGCAAAACGACAACCAAAGTTCTCAAATTTTGGCCATTACTACTGCGAACTTTAAAGGAAATGCTGCCGCTTGGTACAAGCTGAACAAGCGTGATATCAAGGACATGCAGGACCTTATGGCCCGGTTGACCGATGAATTTGTGCCTCCGGATTTGCAAGAGCGTTTGCGTGATCAATTGTACGCGCTCAAGCAGAAAAATTGCTCTAGCTTGGAAGATTACATCTCTCGCTTCCGTGAAGCCATCATGCAAGTGACAGACATGAGTGAGTTGGACAAGATCACTTACTTCACACGTGGACTAGTCAGTCCTACGCGCGAAGAAGTGCAATATCGTCGCTGTACAACATTGTCGCAAGCAATGAAGATTGCTTTGGAGTATGATCGATCGCATCATGTCCACGGTAAGAACTATAGTCCACCGTTCTTTTCACAGGACCGATCACGCTCTCAGTCCAACAACAATTCGCACCAAAAGCAAGCCACGCCTATGCGTGTTCAGGAGAACGAACCCGAGCCAATGGAAATTGACTCAGGGAGTACTAGAAATCGCCGTTCTGCTTCTTCTTCGTCGTCTAACAAGCGATGTCGTTATTGCAAGAAGTCTGGTCATGTCATGGAGCAGTGCTTCAAGTTGAAGAACAAGGAGAAGTATGCTCGAAAGAACCGTCACGAGCAATCTGCCGCGAACTTTAATTCTTCTTCTCCTACAACTGCTGCTGCTGAACGAGTGTCTATGACCCGTTCCGATGACGAGGTTGAGGTTGTTGAAGTGGAAGAGATTTACACGTCCCCCTTGTCGTCCATGCATCGTGAGAACGAGCTCATTCGTAAACAAGGGACTTGTGATGGGAAACCTGTCGTTATCATGTTCGACAGTGGTGCTACGTGCAATGTTGTTCGCCCAGGTTTAGTCGCTAACACCGCTACGTCTGGTGTCTCACAAGTCACTCGGCTCGATGGAACTTCTACGAAAGCGCGTTCTGTGAAGAAAGGTCAAGCGACTATTGAATTCGGTCGCTACCGTTTCCGCAAACTTCAAGTCATGGAATGGTCACTTGGATCTGCCCATGATGTCATCTTGGGAAAACCTTGGTTTACCAAGTTTCAGCCATGTATCAATTGGCGTTCGCATGAGATTTCGTTTCCAAGTGTGTCTTGTGCACCTCCATCAACGGTTGCTAGTCAAGCAGCTGTGGAGATTGCTGCTGTTGACTTTAAACGTAACGTGAAGAAACATGTGTACAAGGAAGTGTACCGTGTCAAGATTTGTGCGGTCACGCCAGTTAGTGAGTCGACTCCTGTTCCGATCACTCACTTATTGAAGCGTTTTACTGACGTCTTTCCGGAAACTTTACCGGATGGTTTACCGCCTTCACGTCGTGTGGATTTCGAACTCCACATGAAACCTGATGCTGTTCCAAGTAGCCGTGCTCCGTTCCGCCTGTCTAAGATTGAGCAGGATGCACTGGATCTCTTCGTTGCAGAGAAGCTGAAGAAAGGATGAATCGAAGTTTCTGATTCTCCTTGGGTGTCCAACATCTTTGGGATTCCAAAGAAAGATCCTACTTCTGGACATCAGCTGTCTCGCTCTGAGTGGGTACGCTCTGGAAACTCGACTTTGCCTATCCGTTGGGTCATCGACTATCGCTATGTGAACTCGCAGTCGATTGTTCCAAAGATTCCACTGCCTCGCATCGACGAACTCTTCGATCAGATGTCTGGTTGTGTCATCTTTTCAGTTCTAGATTTGGCTCAAGGATATCACCAGATGCGTATCGCGCTCAAGAGTCGCAAGTATACCGCCTTTCGCACGCACGCTGAAACTTACCAGTGGTGTGTAGCTCCTATGGGATTGGCCGGTATGTCTGGTGTTTGGTCTCGCCTCATGAGGGTACTCTTTGCGAAGTACCGATTCATTGTTGTCTACTTGGATGACATTTGTGTCTTTTCCACCAGTCTGGAAGAGCATGTTGAGCATCTTCAAACTCTCTTCGAGGTTCTACGTCGTGATAATTTGTTCTGTCATATCTCGAAGTGTCACTTTGGTCAGTCCGAAGTTAAGTTTCTTGGCCATACGATTTCTGCCAAAGGACTTGCTGTTGATACTCGCAAGACTGAAGCGATTGCAAAGTGGCCTACGCCACTAAACCAAAAGCAACTACAAAGCTTTTTGGGTCTCGCAGGTTATTACCGTCGCTTTATCCGTGATTACGCGATTATTGCGTTGTCTCTTGGTTCTCTTGTCAAGAAAGAACATGTCTGGAGCTGGGGTCCCGAACAGACGCGTTCGTTTGAGGAAATCAAATCCGCTCTTCAAGAAGCACCCGTGTTGCAGTTACCGGATTACGAGAAACGTTTCATCGTGACAACAGATGCCTCTGGCTACTGTGTTGGTGGCGTTATCTCTCAAGTTCGTTCCGGTCAAGATCATCCGATAGCCTTCTTCTCGAAGAAACTTGGTCCTCACGAGATTAATTGGCCAACACACGAGAAAGAACTCTTCGCTATTAAATTAGCGTTCGACAAGTGGCGTCACTACCTATATGGTCGTGAATTTGATGTCTGCACGGACAACACTGCTTGCAAATGGTTTTTGCACCACCCGAAGGTTTCAGCGAAATTAGCTCGCTACTTGACGTTTTTCGCACAGTTTACGTTCAAGTTGCATCACGTTAAGGGACACCTCAATGTGGTTGCCGATGCGTTGTCGCGTCAATCTTCGGAGCATGCGATCAATACGGTTTCGTTTCATCAGTGTACCACGCGCTGCCACACCCGTGCAGCTCGAAACCTGACGAATCGACGCGTTATTACCGACTACCGCAGTCTTAACCAACATTTGGTTCGACCACCCTCTCGCCCTCAATTTCGTGGGGAGGATGTTGCTGCTGGTTACTACACGCCTGTTCCGACCTTAGCTCAAGCTTACCGACATGTACCAGTGGAAACTCCACGTACCGTCGCTGCGGCTGAGAATATTGTTGTGGCCACCAATGTGACCCAACAAGCTCAAAATTGGAGCTCGCTCGGTTGGTCTGATTCGATTAGCAGAGAGTTCGCTGCTGGATATCGCAATTGCCCAGACTACGGAGATCGTTTTAAGCATCCGGAACAACCATTTGTCAAACAAAATGGTTTACTTTTCCGCAAGTATCAGACGATGATGCACTTGTGTGTTCCGTTTACTCGGGACAATCATCTTCGAACTTCCATCATCTCTTGCTTCCATGACTCCAATATTGCTGCTCATCCTGGAGCTCATCGAACGTACCTTCGCATTTCGCAATGGTATCATTGGCCCACCTGGGACCAAGACGTTCGCGATTATGTGCAAAGTTGTGAAACTTGCACTCGCTGGAAACACAGCAATGCTCGCAAGAATGGCAAGATGATTCCCATTCCGATTCCTGAGGAATGCTGGTCTGTCGTCTCTATGGACTTTATCACTGGATTACCTGATTCCAATGGTTTTGATGCAATCTTGACTGTTGTCGACAAGTTGTCCAAGCGCCCGAATTATCGTGCGTGCAACCGGACTGATGATGCACAGAAGACTGCGTATCACTTCTTTGATTGCGTTGTTCGCCATCACGGTTTACCATCGATCATCATCAGCGATCGAGATTCCAAGTTCGTCTCCAAGTTCTGGTCATCCTTGGCTAAGCTAATGGGAATTCGTCTGCACATGACAACTTCCTATCGTGCCCAAGCCGATGGACAACCCGAACGCCAGAATCTGATTCTGGAAGACGCTCTACGCTGCATGATATCGTACCACGGACGTGATTGGTCGGATAATCCCGGAACGATTGAGTATGCTCATGCTACTCTCGTCAGCGCATCTACCGGTATGTCGCCCTTTGAAGTTGATACTGGACGCAAGGAACGGAATCCGTTGAATCCTTTGAGCAATCCCAGTACCATGACTCAAATTCAGCGTGGAATTGTTGAATATTCAAAACAGTTCCTAGACAAACGCCAAGAGATCATTGATTTGGCAAAGAAGCATCTTCTTCAAGCCCAAGAACGTCAGAAGAAGTACTATGACAAGAAGCGACCATCGATCACGTTCAAGGAAGGAGACTTAGTCATGCTGGATACACGCCGCATTCCTTCCGCCCATGTGACTCAAGACATTGATGGGAAACGAGCTAAGCTCGCTGCTCGCAAGATTGGACCATTCGAGATTGTGAAAATGATCAACCCGAATGTGGCCAAGTTGAATCTTCCGCGAAGCATGAGTCGTCTGAACTCCACGTTCAATGTGGACGTGTTGAGTCATTACGTTGAAAATCCGTCACGTTTTAAGACTCGTCCTATCCCAAAGGCCTCAAGACTGATCATTGACGACGACACTGGCGCAACGATGCACATCATCGAGAAGCTTCTTCGCAAGCGTCAATTCAATCACAAACCTGAATGGCTTGTGAAATGGCACGGATTGCCAGATCACGAAGCAACCTGGGAGCGCGAAAAAGACATCCGCCATGTGTC
The DNA here is from genome assembly GCA_011320135.1 of Phytophthora betacei. Lineage (NCBI taxonomy): Eukaryota > Oomycota > Peronosporomycetes > Peronosporales > Peronosporaceae > Phytophthora > Phytophthora betacei. Next base: position 267,077 of record JAANHX010000712.1, read on the forward strand.
GCATTGGAAGGTTCTCGTTTCCGACTTCAACAAGCGTCAACGAGAAGTCAAGTCCGGGAGGATGTAACGACGCACCAACGTCACAGCCAGCGATGGCCATGACGTTGGTACCAATGCGTCCTACTTTCTTCTATTTCTATCCTACTTGTCTTTGCTGACTGCCAACTGTCTTCTTAAGTTGCCAATGAGTGGCCAGACAGACACACGCCTGACCGGAAGGCAATCACCATGTTTGGACGAGTATTGCCAAACATGGAACTTCAATGGCAGTCATTCTTTTTCATTTGAATTCAGTATGGAGATTCTGACCCGGTTCAAATGAACCGCGGTTCACTACTACGCTACGCTACTTCAAGATTCGACTCAAGGACTACTTAGAATCTAGTATAGTGAAATGCATATACTTACATAGGATACCAAGGGAATGCTAACAAGCACTTCCTCGTAGCCGACAAACAACTAACCATTTCAATATCACTTTCCAATTTACCTTCTTCGAGGCACATCCACTGCCTCCTACGCCTTACCTTCGAGTCTTCTTCGTTGGACTCTCGCCGCCCTCCTCCGCTTCGCTCCTCGCCACGCGACTCGTTCCTCGTCGCTGTTCCTCTGCGCCGTGCTCTCACCAGTCGTCACAATCGGTCTGCAAAGCTTGATTGCCATCACTCGGCTCTTGCCAAGTCGTGTATACACCTGCAAATTGTTGTTGGATGAATGCGTCTATCGCCGCTTCGTCCATAAACCTTGAGATATTGAGTAGTCGAACATGGTATCTGTCATGAGGTTGCTCATTTCTGATGCCATCTGCACCTATTTGTCTGGCCCACATCGGTGTGGCTCTCTGCATGTGGTCCTCCGACAATGGTTCTTCATTCTGATGCTCGTTTTTGAGAGGAAATTTTCTAGTACGGAAAGACAAAGACGTAAACTCGTTGCCCCACTTAGTAGCCATCTCACGCGTCCAGCAAATATTATGTACGGTGTGATGGTCCTGGTCATAGTATATTTGCTTGGCTTCTTGCAACATTTGAGCTACCTTCTCCGGGTCATTTCAGCTGTTTCAAGTGCCCAAAAAAAATTCGTTGGTTAGGCGACGTCGGGACTGAAATTCTGGGTAAATCTTAAGCTCCGGACTGAGCATCAGCATTAGATCCCCCTCCTCTTGGACTCTGATCGTGTTCTGTACCACCCGTAGAGCTACATTGGTTCAAACGCGCTTCAGAAAATCCGGTAACTTAGCGAGACAAAGGATGGTGCCTTCCAGGAAACCCTTTACCACTTTCCACTCTAATTCCGACGGGGGTGGAGACGACTGGGAAAACCATATCGCATTTCACTTTGGTCCGTAGCTGCTGGTTAGAAACCGGAAGGCAGATGGTGCAGCTCTCATCACTCATTAAACTTATTGCTGGCTTTGTTTTTGTTAAGTACGACTCGGAAAAACACACTTTTTCTTGCCGGATTAGCCAAAATAAGGAATACCGGTACTGTACTTCTATTAACGCTTTGATACCTAGTAGCTTTAGAGCATCCCAAAGCCCGACAAGTTAGGTAAACATAAATAGAGATTCTCTTACCTTCTCGCATTCACCCGCTTCACTAAAAGGCCCCGCAGCTTCTCGGCCCCAACCTGGCTTTTGGGGAGAGGACGGATATGCTCTTTAGCTCATGTAATACCAAGAAATCCATTAAGAATACCGATGAGTCCGCAAACGCGTGACGTTGCTATCGTTCTTCTACCAGTCTACTCCACTTCGAACAATCCTTCGACCTCGAGTTCACGAATACGGGCAAGGTTTCCCTCGAGAACGTTGTGGTCCTTGTGAGTGAGCATAATACTGCCCGGCGTCGTGAACATATCAACCGTCTGACGCATATTGTCTCCTGACCCGACGAAGATTTCCTTCTTGAGGAAAGCTGGCATCTTTTCAATCTCGGCTATACCTGGTATACTCTTCAAGACACCATTCTTGTACGACACTAGCATAGCCTCACAGCCGTAAGCAAGCAGCTTCCTGGGTCGGTCGGAAAGCTTGGCAAAAGCCTCGCCATCCAAAATACTGTCAACGGCTGCAGTCACTTGGTTATAACCCACGCACATGTTGGCGATAGGAACCCACGCTCCTTCACCGCCGTGGCAACGCGAGCCAACCTCGATCAGTACCGGCGAGCCGCCGCAGAATTTCACCTCTCCATGGGCAGGTCCTTCGCGAATGCCCAGAGCGTCGAGCACTTGGAACTGGTAGTCGATCATCTCGTTGATGATTCCCTCAGCAGGCACCAGTGACAGCCCGAAATAAACAAACGCAGCATCGTTGACACGGCGCTTGTCATACTTCCAGATCGCCGCCACCTTGTGCTCACCACTGCGGCTGACAGTATCCACTACATACTCGTCGCCCTCTAGAAACTCCTGTAGCAACACGGCGTCATTCTGAATTCCAAGACCATTAATCTTGCCGAGGATACCGCCAAACGTACGCTGCGCCTCCTCAATTGATAGACACAGAACAACGTCCTCAGTGCCCGCACTCTCCAGCGGTTTGAGCACCACTTCAAAAGGTTCTGGTTTAAGATCCTGCGTGATAAAATCCTCAGCTTCAGCCCACGTCTTGGCCTTCACCTGCTTTACAGCACGCACCCCAGCCGAACGAAGAGTTTCGCCCATCAGATACTTGTCGCGACGAGCGTTTGAATGGTCCAAGACGTTTCCTTCCAGCCCCAGGGCATCGATGAGAGCATCGGCCAGTTTGACACCGAGTTCTGCACCGGCAAACACTGCACACACTGCAGCGCTGGCCTTCACTCTCTGTTTCTTCTTCTTGCTGCGCTTGTCTGCCACCTGCGTTGCAGCTTTACGAATCGCACTCACAGTCTGGTCCAGATTCCCTTCAAACGCAACAGTCGCTGCAAACTCCAGCGTAAGACCTTCTGGCACCAGGCTAGCAACACTCTCGATGTTCTTGAGACGGTCGCTGTACACGCAGATGCAGTCGTAGCCTCGGACCATAAGTTCGTGAGCCAGCACAGCTCCAGTCGAGAAAGGGTCCACCACCACTACAGTACCATGCAACGGTTTTGGCTTTGACTCAGCTTCTTCTTCAGGCTCCAGTTCATACAGTCCTTTGTGTTCCAACTCACGAATGCGTCCGTAGTCATAAATTAGCTGCTCTTCGTCTTTGTGGACCAGAATAACACTGCCAGGGGTCGAAAACATGTCGACGGTGGTCTTCAACTCCTCTCCAACATGCGTGTACCATACTGTGGAGACTGTAGACGACAACTCTTCGATCTCCTGTTGGCCTGGGTAACCTGCTAGCTTTCCTGTCTCATACGATACCAGCATGGCTTCGCAGCCATATGATTTGAGCTCTTTAGGACGGTCTGGCAGTCGTTCAAACGCTTCTGCATCCAAATACGAGTCCAATGCCGCGTCTACATGATTGTAGCCAAGACAGGGCGTCACTATGGGCAGATACGAGCCAGATCCACCGTGACAACGTGAGCCAATCTCCACAAGACACGGTTCACCTCTCACAACCTTCACTTCAGCATGTGCAGGACCGTGATCGATTTCCAGTGCCTTCACCACCTTTAGCACGTAGTCGGCCACTTTGGCCAGCACGGAGCCATCCGGAGCTGCACGCAATAGAACACCATAGTACACGAAGGGCGCGTCATTCACAGCACGCTTATCATACTCCCACACAGCTACAACCTTCGTCACACCGTTGCGACTGACTGTGTCCACGACGTACTCAGTGCCTTCCAGATATTCCTGCACCAACGTGGCCTGGTTCTCGAGTCCCAGTCCGTTAATCTTGCCCTGAATATTGCCGAAAGCTGCACGCACTTCCTCCATCGAGTGACACAACATGACGTCGTCACTACCCGCGCTTTCCACAGGCTTGACGATCACCTTGAAGTCTCCACCTTTGAGCATCGGAATGAGCTCATTCTTGACGAAACTCTCGACCTGCGACCACTTGGCGGCCTGCACTTGAGCCACGGCACGAAGACCCGAAGCGCGAACCTTCTCGCCCATGAGATATTTGTTGCGGCGCGCGTTCGAGCCGCTCGTGCCGTTTGTAGTGAGCTTAAAGTGCTCCGACAGCTTGTCCGCCAGAAGCACGCCCGTCTCAGCACCCGCGAAGATCCCGACGATATCCACGTTCTTGACTCGACGCAGAGCAGCCGAAGTGTCCTGGAGCGCCTTGCTCGCGTCCTTGCGTTCGGCTTCTCCGTCGTGGTAAATGATGGCTAGGAATTTGGATGCCAGTTCCTTCGGTACGTGTGAGATACGCTCCTGTGTCACTTCGAGGGTGTCCGAGTAGACGCAGACGCAGAGATAGCCACGCTCCAGGACCTTCTCGGCCATGGTCATACCCGTCGAATACGGATCCACGACCACAATTGCCTCCTGGTGCTCCTTGTCGCCTTCAGCGATGCGGAACAGGTTGCGTTCTGCGCTCGTACTTACGCGTCGCTCGCATGCATTGAAGAAACGTCGGTGCATCACGTCGGACGCCGTCAGTAGCTGCTTCTGCGAGCGCAGACGTGGGTCAAACGTAGCGGCGCGCTGCAGAGGCCGGAAGTCGGCCATGGCACCGAGGGTCACACGGTCGGCGCGAGCGTCGGCGCCAGTTCGCAGGTGTACGCGCTCATCAAAGGTGATGGCACGCTGATCGGCCGAGAGAACGCGGAACGACGGCTCCGTCTTCTGCTGCGTTGGCAGCTCCTTGGCTGGCGCTGGCGGTGGGGTGGCGGCTTCTTTGGCGGCGGCGTTCCCCATGAGACTTAAGATTGATACCTGTATGTAAGTGCTGGCTGACGGATTTTCAACTGGTCGCCCCTACAAATTCTGTGAGCCACGCACGCACGTCTATTTATGCGACGTGCTATTCGAGGGCCCACACCCGCGGAATATGGAAGGAGCCACTCATTCCAACAACTGACAGTAGTACAGTAGTCTACTGTAGACTTGATGGAGGCATACATGTACAATACAGTATTGACGCTGTTGCAGGTTGATTATCAACTTGATGGCCATGTTGAAGACATGGATGTTGAAGACGGCGTCAAAGCGAACCGGCTCTGCATCGAGATCTTCTGTCGCGCGATTTGATGTGATCAGAATCGGATGCCATGAATCATGGCCCGTGACGCAGAATTCAATGAATGAATTTGCCTGTGGTGGAGCTTGACCTTCTCTCAAATCTAACACAAGCAGCAAGTCGAAAGACATGATTGGTCAAAACAAAGAGCTATTTTAAACTTCCAGATTTTAACCATGCGAAATCTCTCACTTTCGGTACCCTGATTTTATCGGTTTTTCGTTACCATACAGTATAGGAGCCGCTTTATTGTATTGTTTTATGCTTATGATAAAGATGACATCAATCTACGTCTATTACAGACGAATTTTTGCTCTTGGAATATTGGAATAGCCACTTTAGTTCGTATGACCACGACCACACACTTAGAAGAGGAAATGGAAAGTAAGATTGAAAAACTCGTTAGCGGTCTTTGCCTCGAAGCTCCAACCTTCTTTCTTAAGCGGGCTTGAACAGTGTCCCGTACCCGGGAACGGAGGGGTCATTCCAGGAGCTCTGCCTCCCGTCGGGATGACTCGAGGCCCTGGAATCACTCCTCGTCCGGCCGTCCCGTCAGGGTGGTTCCCGTTGAACCCGGCAGCGTACGTGCCCCTGGCCGAGCCCGTTAGGGTGGTCCTATAAGGGGGCCCCAGAACGCCGGTGTCTTAGCGTCGTGGGACCAAAGCACCTCGCGTCATCAAGCCCCTTCCCAGAAGCTCTCCGTTGTCCCACGAGGGCTGACAACAAACGAAGTGAATCCTTCTTTTTTTTTAAGAAATAGTGTAGTGTATGTAAGGTCGAGAAGGTGTTAGACCTCTCTTCCGGTTAGCTCTCAGTCTTATATTTCCCTCCTTCTACTCAAGAGGAAGCCAAGCCAATCAACAAACTTTTTTTTCAACTCACTAGTGTTCCTATCTACCGTTCCTGCAGCCACTGAACAAGACCGTACTCCCTGAACAGCCGCGGACTACCCGACCCTTGAAGGAAGAGGAGGTATACTGTGGTGTTGGAATTCCCACGTGAACTCTAGCTACAAATGTAGTTAGGACGTTCCCACAACAATACGTCTACTAGGATAGTAAACGATCGTTCGGGCGGACCTGAAGACCCCAGTTCTGCCCTTGCACCGGGACAAACTGGACCTTGTAAACTACTTATATAGGCCAACCAGTAAAAATAAGAACACGCTACTAGCACGAGCAAAGCTAGCAGGTGTTTTGAATCCTCGTGGTCCCAACAGCGGAAGGGTACCAGGCACGGGTAAGCCTTTTACGAGATCACCGAGTGTTCAACACTCGGTCGGAAGAATAAAAGGGAGGCAATTCAAGCACTCCCAGACGTGCAAATAGGCAGCAATAAGCCGTCACGTAAAACCTCCCGATAGTAATCGGCCAATACACAAAGTCTCTTGGCCTTGCCGGATGAACCCTCGCTACAGAGCTTCGAGTTCACCGACAGGCATAACACACTCAAACAAGCTTGACCAGACGCTTACCTTGAAGCCGAACGTCGCTCTGTGTGCTTGAGTGGAAATTATGTTCTGTATTAAGCTTACCCTTTCGGGTCTATTCCTAATAAGAAGTCCTAATCAAGTATACACATATCAAGTGAACAATGATCCGTTATGGATCTTCTTGCATGCCAAGCGTCGTCTGCACCGTCGCATGAGCATCTTTAACGGTTCGCGCCCTGTCCCAGACGGTGAACGTGCCTTCCAAGGGTCGCTGAGTCTTCCGCGAGCTCATCCCAACCGCCACTGAGGGTTCGTACCGTAGATGGTCCGCTGAATGCGAATTCGGCCAGTCCATTATTAATAATAAGGACAGCCTGGATTCAGTGACATATGGGCCATATCCAATGCTCGTTAAAAGTTCGGAAGTGACGTCGTCGAGTCCCTTGCACCTTGGCGTCTCCGTACATCACATGACCGAGGGTTCGTCGCTTGAACATCTTGGGCGGTGTCACGTCTTTGTCGACGGGTGATAATCCGCAACTACGGAGAAATCACTACACCACAACTGCCCCTGTCGCAATGGAAGTCACAGTACTGGTGCCCGTTGTGACATTTCTTCATTCTTCAATTCACCATCTCGCCACCGTATGTCCAAGCGTCTGAATCGAGCCGTGTCCGACGCGTTTCAGCGTCTCAATCCCCGTAGACGTCGCGAACGTGAACAGCTGGAGGTACGTCAGCTCATCCTTCTCTTCAATCATCGGCACCTTGCTCATCACCTCGCATTACTCGACTTGTTTCTCAGGAGGGCAAGACCGAGAGTTCGAACGCCCCTCAGTCTGCTACACTTCCCCTGACAGCAGCGTCATCAACCGGTCCTCCGGCGCTTCCTGCCCCGGACTCTTCACTCCCTGCGGTAGCTCCTGCAGCACTCCCCGTCGCCGCTGAATCCGCGGGGATGGCTCCACCTAAACTTATTCCGACCTGGCGCGACTTGTTTGACTCGCCACCTCGTTACTCCACGTCCTGCTCTGGCTGCTGCTCCTGTTGAAGCTGGTGCCGAGGATTCGCTGGCTTCGGATGCGGCTCCAGCTGCCGATGTTCAGGTTCCCGATGAAGAGGAGAAGGAGAGTGGTGACTCGACTTCGTTGGCACTCATGGCCACCGCGGCCAGGCAATTGGAATCGATTTGAATTCTCGCTGCACGCTCCACGACGTTCTCCATCATCTCAGCTAACTGTTGAGGTGTCCCGCGTGACTTCGTTTTCAGTGGTCGCTCCCCGGTCGGCATTCATGTTTTCTTATTCCTAATCCACTTCCACAGCGTAATCATGTTCATGTTGTTCTTCAAATGCATATACAATTTGTTGTTGCAGTAACGTTTTTCGTCTGTTACCACAGGCTGCATCGCCCTGTGGACAGTTCACACGTGATCCAGTCTCGCTAGTCTTCGTCCGCCACTTGCGCCATCTGCAGCCGATTCTCGCTCTTCTTGGCTCGCAAATAGTCGTACAGCAGACCTCCACATGATAAGTTGGATGCTGGTTCCCAAGTTGGATCTTCATAACCCACCCACTTGACTTTAAACTCGCGTACAGCACGCTCCGTGCTCGTCGACAGTGGTGTTCTGTCGTCGAGGATGGCCTCGACTTCATATTCACCGGCAACTTGATCTGGTTCCCAGCTGTCCTCAGGCAATAACTCCTCATCGAAGTCGAGTCTTGCTTCATTAGTCGCGTCTAGTACCAACCGAGTGTTCGGTCGACTGTTGAATTCGTTGACAGCCTTGAGTCTCGACACATGCACTACTGTATAAAAGCGATACCCACTTTGGTCAGACATTTCCAGCTCGTACGCAAACTCTTCCACCTTGCGCTTGATCCTAAAAGGTCCATGCCACCGGTGAGCTAATTTCTTCGTCAAGCCCGGTTTGACGCGTTCCATGTACAACCACGCCCGGCTCCCAATCTCAAAAAGAGATCTCGGTGGGGCTCTTGCAGGATCGTCCATCTCTTCCGAAGCTTCTGGGGGGTCCGCCGAGTGTTCGTTTCCACTTGGTTGAGGTACAGCGGCTTTTTCCAGTCGACTCAGAGCATCATTATGCTTTTTAGCTCTTCGCTCCTTTTCTACAGCCTGATAATCTTTGGCCATAGTGAGGGCGACATCATGTTGTCGATTGATCTCACGCCGCCACGCTAGTGCATCAGACTGCTTGCCGAGTCCTCGTTTGAGTGATGACGACATTGCCCGCAACGTCGACTGCGCATCCCAACCATGAACGAGGTAGAACGGTGTCTCCTTCCTTGTAGTGTCCTGAGAAGTATTAATAGCAAACACCAGCTTCTCTGCGATTTCATCCCAATCTTGCTGTAGAGGGTCTTCCGCGTACACCCGTACGGAACCCATCACTGACTTCACCGAGCGTTCCTGCTGTCCATTAGCCTGTGGCCGATAGCTCAAAGTCGCCCGTGATCTTGACTGCATCATCTCTGCGAACGCTTGGAACACCTCGCTCATGAAGCGTGGGTCGCGGTCATGCCTTATTAATGATGGGGCTCCGAACCGTCGGTACACACATTCTTCGAACACTTGGGCAACACTCAGCGCAGTCGTATCCGACATAGCCTTGACAATGACGAATCCCGTGAACGAGCACTGAAATAGGAGCAACGCCGTGTTGCCCCTGCGAGATTTCGGTAGTGGGTTCACAAAATCCATCGAGACGATCCGGAAAGGTCGTTCGGCTAGTACGTTGCCAGGTGAGTATCCACGACGCTGCGGACGGCTTTTACTCGAGCTGCAATCTGGACATGACTTCACATGCTTCTCCACGTCAGTGTACAAACCAATCCAATAATAATCGGACTTAACGCGATGGAACGTTCTCACCACACCTTGATGTCCTCCCTCCAGCGAGTCGTGACAGTTCTGCAAGACCTCTTGAATCATCGTTGTCGGTACCACAAGCCGCAGCTTTGTCTCTTCTTGCCAACCGTGGTCGTACCGACGATTCAATCCAAGATAGTGAAGCACGCCGTCTTCTGATAACACGAACCGGTCAGCGTACTTCCAGGCATCTCGAGCTTCTTTGTAACTCAGCTCTTGTGCTTGGCCCTGAAGCACCTTCTTGATGTTAAACCACTTCTGCTCCTCGTCTTGTGCCACTATTATCCGTCTGCGTCGTTCCCGCTGTATCGCTACCGGGTCAACATCTTCCGCATCGGGAAATGCCGCTGGTACAGTCTTGTGAGGATGGTCTGGCAAATCTTCGCCGATTGAATCTTCGGTGGACGTCTCTCGTCGTTCTTCATGCTGTTCTTGAGCTTTTGAGACATCCTCCGAGTGTTCATCTGCAAACCTGACGCGTTTCTTGGCTTTCGTCTGTCGCCGAGTCATCACTGCCATATTACCATAATCGCACTTTGGTGAGCTGTAATCAACCACGAAAGTTTCGAAAGTTTTCCACTTTGAAGACTCGCTGCCTGACAGTACATGTACTTGACGCTCTGCTCCACGTGACGAAACATCTACCGAGTCTTCGTCCGGTTCGTAGATCATTTCCTGGATGCGATTCAGCGATGCCAATTCCGACTTGTGAGTTTTGTGGTGTAGCGGGATCAGCAAAATCTGCGAGATTGCCAGATCCAACCTACCAACTGCGCCCAGACACCGACTAACGGAGGGGGTCCCCCGATGATCCGTGTTCTGCTGAACTTTCCTCACCTTGTGTACCCGTCGGAAGGGCGGGATCTTGCTCTCTCGGTAACTTCCGAAGAGTTCAAGTGGTGAAGCTTGAGTGTCTTGGCGAGACGTGGGGATGGGGTGGAGCAGCAGTGGAAAATCTTCACTCTGCGTCCGTGGATGGTTCCGAATCCTAAGCGAATATTCGAGCTTATGGATCCGGGGCCTAGATCGTGGATCTGGCCGTAGGGTTGCCTTGCGGGTGTGTCCCTTGCCTTTGTAGTTCCTTTGCGTCGTACTTGCCGCCTCCTGTGACGGGATCTTGAGAGTTGAGAACCTCTAGGGTGTAACCGACCAAGTAGTAAATTCGGTTAGCCTGTCGGATCTGCACGTGTATAGGAAAGCTCACTAGGTTGTAGGATCTGGCCAATGTATTATCCAGTTATTACTACCAACACTAGATTCGCAACTCCAAACCTTCACGGAGCTCGTACGGCCAATGTAGTTCCGGTTCTTGAGGGCAGGAAGGCACTTGCGTGTTACTGTGCAAATTGAGGACTGTATTGATACTTAAGCCTATACCTGCCTGGATTTCTACCTTCTATGTCTTTCACTTGTTAAATCCCTTACCAGGCTCGGCTGCATGTCCCTTCTTCCCTTGACCCATCATCCCAGCTGTATTATCTTCAAATCCACCGGATCCATGGCGTAATCATTATGGTCACCCTATTATGGGTACACTCATCCGGATCCAGGTCGCTTGGATCCACTTCACTGTAAGTGCACACTCGTCGTGGATCTGAGCTCTCCAGTCATCCAACATCATCTTGCAACCGTCTGTGATCTCCATTTTCCTACGAGACTTCGAGATCCACAGCATCCATCATCTCTGTACCCTGGATCCAGGTCCCTCTCTGCGGGATCCTCCCTCCTTGGATCCGAACTCGGAAGTATGGTATCCGGGGCACCTCGCGGTGGATCCTGACTTCTTGTTAGCCGTGGCTACTAGATCCACCTTCAGAGGGCACCTACCATCATTCCTTCATAGGATCCACACTCGATCCACTCTTATATAGTATATCCCATATCCATCTAAGTGAATCCAGGTAAGGGTGGATCCGAGATAAGTCTTGGTGGATCTTGCCTTCTCGTACATCGCTCATACCAGATCCATCGTTATTTCATACGGGGTGCTGCTCGTCATGGCTAATCCACCACAGGCAACTTGCACCCGTGCCAGACAACCCAAATCCTCTCTAATCACTTGAAATTGTCACTGATTCGGGATAGTGACCCCGCGTCAGGCCCATTCTCTTATTTCTGAGAAAGCACTTCACCACAATTGCCTCCTGTACGTTGTCGGCGCTGCACAACAGCGTTCACGACGTGCACTACCAGCATCCACAACCGCCTTCTCCTCTTCGTGACACATGTCTCCCATCAAGCGTATCAGTCAATCGCCGGGCAAGGCTCCATCCACCACTCCTCCGGTCAGCCCCTCTTCGATGTCGCCCACCGATCTGCGTACCCTGGCCCAAACTCTTTCCGATCAGGTGCAAACCTTGACGGCGGAGCTCCAGACGGCTCAAGATGCCCAAGGCCAAGCTGCGTCTTTGCACGCCACCCAACTCCAAACCTTGCGAGCCCAGGTCCATGACCAGGCTATGGAGATCCAGGGGTGGGAGCACCGTGCGGCCTCTCGGTCGCAGGACCTACGACTCTTGTTGGCTGATCAGGCGGTCGAGATCCGCGACCTGACCGGACGGCTGGTTCGCGCCTCCCGTCAACGAGATGGTATGCGAGATGACAACGACCATCTCCTTAGGGAGATGGCGCTCGCCGGATCTGAGATCCACCAGCTCCAATCCCGAATCCACGACCTCGAGCGGGATCTGGAGGATTCTCAGACTGCTAGGGCAGCCGCGGACGCGAGCTTGGACCGACTCCGTGACGAGTTGCGTCTGACCCAAGAGGGGGTGGTGACCAACGACTATGTGGGATCCACCCATGGCGGATCCGCCTTAGGGTCGGCGCGTGGAGGGTCCCCCGCGCCAAATCCACCTCCCTCGTCGCCGGATGTAGCTCTGGCTCAACTCTCTGAGGAGTTGCAAGATACCAAGGAGTCGCTCGTAAAAGCGTCTGCTGGGCGAGATTACACGCTCGAAGAGTTCGTGCGTATAACTCAATTGCGCGACGAGATCCAAGCGAAACTGGCGGACAGCGAACTCCAACGGGACAAGGCGGCTACCCAGTGGGCGGATGCCAAGCGGGCGCAAACAGAACTGGAATCCAAGCTTCGCCGCACGAGTACGTGGATCCTCTTTTGGCCCTTGCTAGTAACTCCATATTCACTTGTTATGTCAATCCAGGTGACAAATTGAAGGCTGCCGATGCGACCGCCGCGAAACTCCAGGATCAACTCGCCGCAGCTCAAACTCAGCAGCAACAGCTGGTCCTGGACCGCGATCGTGGCTTATCGGAGCGGGATTTGGCACGTCGACGACTGGCGCTGGTGACAGTTGCCGTTTCGGATCCACTTCCTCCCCTGTCGGGGCCCTCTCATGCTGCCAGCGTCTCTGCTCCTCTTCCGTCTGTAAGTGGGGCGGATCCGGTGGCTGCAAAACGCCCGCGTAGTGCATCTCCCGCTCCTAGCACCGGATCCTCCCGTCCCCATAAGCATGCTCGAGCTTCCCCGAAAGCCAAGCCCAAAACGACTCCGGTCTCTAAAACGGCTTCGCAAGCGGGATCCACCTCTGTGTCCAAGGCGGGATCCACATCCGCGTCCAAGACTTCCGCTTCCCCCTCGAAGTCGGGTGCCGGATCCAAGTCCGGATCCACCGCTAGATCCAAGTCTACCTCGGCGTCCAAGACTGGATCTGCAGCTACGTCCAAGTCTGGGTCTGGACCCAAGACTGGATCCGTTGTCCCATCCAAAACGGGATCCACGGTGTCCAAGTCCAGATCGACGGCCAAGGCGGGATCTACGGCCGTATCCCAACCGGGATCGGCGTCCAAGACGGGATCCACCACTGGCCCTTCGGTGACGACGCCTGCCGTCCCCCAGCCCGCTTCCACCAGCCATCCGCCGGCCCGTACTGGACCCGGGAAGGGAAAAGCCAAACGTGTCATTCCCCCTGGATGTGGACTTGGCAGCTCGGAGGACGACGAGGATGAGGATTCCGACTGGTCCGACGGCTCAGGACCTCCTATCCGGCCGTCGTCGAAGCGTACGTCGTCCTCCGGCCCGTATCCCTTCACTCTGGGTGATGAGGACAATGACGACGACGACGACGATGAAAGTCCGGAGGATTTGGAGGAGGCTCGAGCCGCTGATGACGCCTTGGAGGAGGACACGCGACGGGCCTTGTCCCAGTCCAGATCTGAAGCCCGGCGAAGATCCCTCTCGACCCCGCCTCCACAAGTCGCTGGTACCGCCGGATCTGGAGGTGACACTGCGGGATCTGCGATCCAGGTCGACAGTGATGGTGGATCGGGTGGATCTGGTGGAGGGGAATCGTCTCGTGGTGGCGGATCCCCATCTCATGGTGGCGGATCTCCAGGATCGCCTCATGGTGGTGGATCTCCAGGGTCGTCGCATGGTGGCGGATCTCCGGGATCACCTCGTGGCGGCGGATCCCCGGGATCGCCTCGTGGTGGCGGATCCCCCGGATCAGTCTTGATCCCCGCTCCCCGTAACTCGCCATTACCAGGGATGCTCCCCGTGGCTCCGTTCGGTCCGGATTCCGCCTTCATTCCTGGTCGGCGTGCTCCCGTGGCCTTCGCCACCCGAGACATTGAGCCTTGGTCCGCCAAGAAATTCAACCGGGTCGCCATTATTTCAATGAAGATCACGGTCCTGTTTCCTGAGCTGCCTTTTCGAGCTGAATGGATATTCCCTCGGGAAGCGGACACCATCCCGACGGCCGGATACGTGGATTCGCTCATCACCAGACCTCACGTGGAAGAATTGATAAATGCTGCCCCGTGGGATACGCTGGCCACCACACCGGTGGATCCGGTTAGCTTCAGGGGTGATGTGTGCGGGCGTCTCGGGTTGTTCGTTCGCGCGTTCCGGGATTTCGTTTCCAAGCACCGGGTTGCTACATGGGAAGGCACTCACCGATTCCCCATCTCTCGTAATCAACTGCAGGGTTCGACTTGGCTGTCCAACTTCAACAAGCAGCGTGGTAACCGACGTAGCCATGCTGGTCGAGCTTGGAAGAAAGCTCTCGTGATCCTCGTGTTGGCGATCCAGGACGGTTGGTGTGACGTGGATGTTTTGTTGGATCCATCCTTCTTGCATCTACCCCGACGCGGGGATAAGGTGGCTTGGTTTCCGGGATCCGTATCCCGTCCAGCCAACTTGGAGGATCCCAACCTCCATCGCCCAGAACCCACGAACCTACTGGAAGCCTTGCGAGAGATCGACGAAGCTGAGCCTTGGCGCATCCAGTTTCGCGGGGACCCGAGCCAACACCCAGGACGCCAGATCCAGCGTCTGGTGGGCAAGTTCTTCAATGTTCCGCCCAAGACTACCTGATCGCTATCACTCTTTGACGCCACGCCCCCAGTTTCAGTCTTCGTGGATTCGTTTCGTAGTAGTAACTAGCGACTGGAAACTGGGTCGAGCTAGCCTTTTTGCATAAGCTATTATAATCCACACTCCCTTACTTGAATATGTCTGTAACATCCCCTCGTCGGTTGAGGAATCCAGTCAGAGTCTACCGGCGTACACCTGGATCTGGGCTAGATCCACCCTTTCAGCGTACACCTGGATCTGGGCTGGATCCACCCTTTCAGTGTCAGCGTACACCTGGATCTGGGCTGGATCCACCCTTTCAGTGTACACCTGGATCTGGGCTGGATTCCGGATCCGGTTGGATCCACGCTTGGATTTCATCCGGATCTAGCGCCAACGACCCAGTTTCAATTGAGTCAGTATAGTTCGGGCTCTTGAAAGCTCGCGCTTGAGATCAAGCAGGACGCCTCGCACGTAAACGTCACTCTTATGCATAAACATTCACTTCTTCCTCGTAATCCACTCTTCCCCTGTAGATTCGTCTTCGCTTTCTTTCCGATGTGACCAACTCACATCAGCGATCCTCCTCCTCCTGGCCCACACCCTTCCTGTGGGCCATTCTTCATCCTCCCATCGACATGACCAACTCACATCCATGGATCCCCTTCCTATTCTTCTTCATGAGACTGCATCACGCCGAATCTGTTACGATTCGTACGATCCCGCAAGAAATCATAGAGTAATGCTCCACAGTTCAGATCTGTCTCGTCTACCCAACTGGGTTCGTCATATCCACGCCAATACACCAGAAATTCACGGTAAATCCGCCCGTATCTAGTTCGCTTCCCTGACCTCATGTCGGTGATCTTCTCGACTTCGAACTCGTCGGCCTCGAGGTCCACATTCCAACTATCCTCCGGTAGAAGGACTTCGTCGAAGTCGACGCGGTCGGATCCATCCACCGAAAGACGGGTTTGCGGCCGGTCCGGATATTCTTTGACCAACTTCAGCTTGGATACGTGTACTACAGGGAACAGGCTATATTCGGTACCTGCCATTTCCAGCTTTACCGCGTGTTCTCCTATCTTTTCGCTCACCCGGAACGGTCCATGCCATAGATGGGCCAATTTGCGGGCGTACCCTTCTTTCACTCGGTCCAAATAAAGCCACACCTGCGGTCCCACTTGGATTTGATGCGGACGGGCATCTTTGTTGTGTCGATCCGCTCGATCCTGTATCGCACTTCGCAGCCGTTCGTTCACTTGGGATCTGGCTTGCCGGTAGTATTTCTGGACTTGGTATCGCCATCGTCTTGGATCTCGGTTTCTCTTCTTGGTACTACATACCGGAATGGGCGCTTCTAGGGTAGATTTAGGATCCCACCCATGTACCAAGTAAGATGGAGTGTCGCCCCGGATCCTGTCCTGGGCAGTGTTCATTGCGAAGGTGAGCCGTTCTGCGTACTCATCCCAGTCCCTCTGATCCAGATCCTGGACATACATCTTGAGTGCCCTCGTGATCGTCTGCACCATGCGCTCGGCCGACCCGTTAGCTTGGGGACAATATGCCATGGTTGCTCGCTGTCTCTGCCCCAGGATCCGGTTGAAAGCTCGAAAGAAATCAGACATAAAACCTGGCTCTCGGTCATGTCTAATCATCTCACTAGCCCCAAATCTTCGGAAAACACACTCCTCGTACGATTCCGCAATGGTTTGCGCAGTTCTAGACGCACTAGCTTTGGCTATCACGTATCCGGTAAACAGATCCAGCCAAATCAAAAACTCTGTGTTTCCTTTGAACGACTGGGGCAATGAGGGGATATGATCCATGGCTATGATTTGGAAAGGGTAAGTCGTTTGGACATTCCCAGGTGACTCCCCTTCGATTGTGGGCCTGCCCTTGCCTGTCTCACAATCCACACATTCACCGACATATCGTTGTACGCTCTTGAATAGTCCCCTCCAGTGGAAACATTCCCGGACCCGTTGGTAGGTCCGACCAATACCCTGATGTCCGCCTTCCAAGCTAGGGTGATAGTGGTGTAGGACATCCTGTTGTAAGGTTTCCGGCATCACCAATCTCATCAATCCATCCCGATCCTCGTGGACTCTCTTCGTAGGGGGGCAATAGAAGAGCAAGTCATTCAGATCCACTGCGTAATCCGTAGCGATAATACTGTAGGATTTGGCATCCTCCCGACTCAGGTCTCGTACATCCCCCATCAGATACTTCTTTAGTCCTAGGATCCACGCTTCCTCGTTCTGTGCTTTGACGATCCGCTCAATGCGGACTCCCTTCACAAATGTTTCCTCGAGAATCTGGGGGCTGGATCCAATCCTTCCTCTGGACCTAGTGACAGCCATCACCTGGACTGTCCTTTTCCCGGATCCAACTACCACCACTTCGTCTAGTCGGTTCAACGTAACGAGATCCTGATGCTCGGCCTCTCTCTCCACTTCGACACCACATTGATTCCGTAAAGCGCCACTGGCCAAGCTATCTGCACTGGCATTCCAATCTCGCTTGACATGCACCAACTCGTGATTCATCCAACCACGCAGGTGGATCATCACTTTCTGCCGTAACAGTGTTAGGGCCGGGGCCTTGCAGTCAATCTCACCTCGCACTTGTCTGATCACCAAATTTGAATCCCCACAAATCACCAGCCTTTTTGGATCTTGTCCCTTTTGTAGATCCAAACCCAGCAGGAGCCCGTTATACTCCGCTTCATTGACGATGAGGCCTTCCGCGTAAGTGGATCTGGCCCGTTCAACTTCCCATCCGGGCAGTCTCCACAGTATTGCGCTGTATGCTCCTCCTCCGCGTCGTACGCGAGCGGATCTATCGAAACTCAGGACGTACAGATCCTCATCCACCTGTACCGTCGGGATCGGGATCTGGATCCGGCGTTTGGGCTCTTTCTTAGGAGCGATCCTAGTCAGCGCCTCATCCATCTTAGCTCGAGGAGTGATGCTCGCGGCCAAGACTCCCAGGATCTCGTCTTCCCCTTTCGAACATTTCACAATCTCCAGTATCCAAGGCGAGAGTAAAGCTGCCCACTGTCCCAACCGTCCTTGTAGACCGGCCGACTTGAACAGCCATGCTAGCGTAGAGTGTCGAGTCAGGATCCGGATGGATTTTCCCACCAGCAGGTTGTAATTGAAATCCAACACGCGCAGGAGCGCGAGTATCTCTTTCTCCACCGCTCCGTAGTTCAGTTCATTCGGCTTCAGTGTCCGGCTGACGAAGGTGACTGGATGACAGATCCCTTCATGTTCTTGTACCAGAGCTGCTGAGACGGCCCAGTCACTGGCATAAACTATAACCGTAGGTTGACGTTCCGGATCGAAATGACGGAGGATAGGTGTGGTCGCGATCCTGTTCCTCAGCTCCACGAATGCGTTTTGAGCTCGGATCCACCGAGGTTCCGCCTCTTCCGAACTCTGGTCCGTCGTCTCTATCCAGATTGGATCCTCTTTCCGTTGGTCCCGGGGTGGATCCAGTTACTGTTTTAGGTCCTCTTCCGGCGTCGTACTACTTGGATCCCTTCGTGGATCCGACATCTCCAGGGCCAGAGCTTGTTGGATTTTGATCCGGACAGCTGGAGTGGTCATCGCAGCAAAATCTACCTCTCTCAATTCATACAATACCGCGGCAAACAGTGCGTAATCCTCGATGAACCGACTGTAGTAGTTCAAACTGCCCAAGAAGGATTGCATCGCCCGTAACGACTGTGGGAAGGACAAGTCGGCTAACCAAGACAGGTCCTTAGGATTCGCCTCCAATCCCTTCTTGGAAACTCGATGGCCTAAGTAATCCACCTTGCGCATCCCCCAATAGCTCTTTACCACACTGATAGAGAAATTCCACTTAGTACACGCCTCCAGTAGGGATGTCACTCTTTCGCACAACTGATCCCACGATTCCGCCGGGATTAGAATGTCGTCGATATAAGATCTGCGTCCTAACACAGACGGGGTCCCAGGATCCCCTGGCTCCCCCGCTTCGAATGGATCCACTTCCGTATGGTCTTCCCCGGATCCACCCTTTTCGGGCTCCGGTATTCGGGTGAATCCATAGAGGGGGTTATCGATCAGGCGTTGGTAGATCTGGGGTGCGTTCTTCAATCCAAACGGCATCCGGTTCCACTCGAACAGGCCAAACGGTGTGATGAAAGCGGATATTGCGCGAGCTCGATCCGTCATAGTAACCACCCAGAAACCACTGGCCATGTCTAGAGAACAGTACCAGAGTACTTTATCCAAATCTTCCAACAGCTCATTGATTAGAGGCATCGGATACACCATCAATCGAGTCAGGCCGTTAACTAACCGGTAATCAATGCACAGACGTATATCCACCCCGTTCTTCTTGATGATGATTACCACCGGAGATGCCCACGGGGATGTCGGGAAACTGATGATCTTGGCTTGCAGCAGGCCCTTAATCAGATCTGATAGTTTTTCTCGGAACTGAGGTGCCACCTTCCGCACCCTTTGAGCGATCGGTTTCGCGTCGCCGACATCGATGTCACATTTGACTCCGCGGGCGGCGGGCGGTAATGCATTACCTTTACCAATCAGCAGATGTCGGCTTTCCCAGATTTTCTGACGTAACCGATCCACTTCCGCGGGCTCGTTTGCCCCTGGATCCACTTGGATATCGTCAATCGTGACCTCCTCTGTGGTCAGTGGCACCTCCGGGATTACCGCCAGGCCATCCCCGAGATCCTCGGCGTGTAGATCCCCGCCTTCATGGTAACAGACTTGTTCATCTTCCGTCTTCGTCGGATCCACCATTGGATCCAAACACCGCGACCCTCTTTCACCTGGCAGTCCTTCTGGCTTCGTGGGATCAGGTACCCTGGTATCGGGGAAGCCACCAGTTGGATCTAGTCGATCTTCTAGCGAGTTTAAACCCGACGGTTCTGGTTTGACTAGTGTTGTCACTCTCGATAAGGATCCAGGCACTTTGCCCCATGCAAAGCTAGGATCCACTCTGGGGTCAGCGGGATCTGGCGGTCCGGCTTCAGCCTTCTGCGATCCTTCATCCACCGACCCTGCGTTATCTACGGGCCGACTCTGGGGATCATCCCCGGTCTTGGATCCAACCTCCATCGCTTGGACCTCAATCCGACGATCCCTCTGCAGGATCTTTCGCGGAGTTGCATATGAAGGCCGATCCACCAAGGGGCCAGTTGGTCCCACCGGGAGCCCACCTCTCCGAGAGATTCGATTTCGGTAGTCGCCTCGTACGCCAGATTCTGCCATTCTCTGTAACGACGGGATCCCACTGACACATATCCAGGTCGCCTAGGGATACCGTCCTTCGCCAGCCATCGCCCGATCTCCTCATAATGGTCCAGTAATAGTCTCTTGTCGCTGACGTTCGTGACCTGGAGGTATTGTGATCGACCTGGTCCTTGGATTACTGTAGGCACCCATTTCTCGCCCCGAGTGACCCACCGTTTCTCATGTTCCACCCACTTCAACCGATCTGGCAATTCCCAGGTCTCTCCGGGCTCGATCCAGGTCGTCTTATCCGCCCTTATGATCCTCATCTTCGCCCCGTACAACGGTCGCCGTCCGCTGAGCTGGATCCGCATCTCGTCAGGGAAACACAGTGTCCCACCCGCCAGATCCAACCTTACTCCGGCTGGTACCATGAAATCCATCCCGAGGATGGCGTCTTGACCAGCGAGATCTCCAACCCAAATATCGATCCAGTATACCAAACAACCTGCCAACGTGATCTTGATCCGCGTTCTCCCATTCGTATGGTACACGCCTTCACCAATCCCAACACAATCTTGGGTCCGACTCCCATCCACTTGACACCCAACCTTACAAGCAAAGGCGGTATCGAGTATAGACACCTCTGCACCACTATCTAGGAGTAGGATTGCTTTTTCATTGTTGATCTTGCCCCCTACCTTGGCTTGTCTGAACCACTTTCCTGGGGCATGGTACTTCCAGTATCCACGGGACTCCCCTGTTAGCAGATCCATGGATCCAACACCCTCAGATCCACGGGATCCAGTGACCTGACAGACTTTAGGGGGATCCGCAGTGACCTCACCCTTGGTAGGCTCAAACCATCGACCATGTTAACGCTTCTCCCAGTAACCACGTGCGTCTCCCCTTTGTAGATCCAGGGTTGAAGAGACTTCGGATCTGGAAAACTCATCCACTTGGCGCAAACTAGAGATCTTGGCAACTGACACTTCATGTAGATCACGTGTATAATCGACTGGATCTAGGGTCCTGCTACCTGGATCTAGCGATGTCTTGTTCACAAATGCATAAATGCAGTACCTAGAACGCTCGGCTCGTACCGGATTCACACCCGGCGAGCGTCCTAGTTTAACATCTTCTCGGCCACTTCTGGCAACATCCCTCGGTGCTTGGCTGGATCAAACCATTGGCGGATCTGGTTGTAGAATGCTTCCATCGGACACTTGCCGACATCGTGAATCTCGCCACACCCGCGACACACGTAGAAGCAATGATCCCCGGGATGACCTTTCTTGCCACACTTCTCACAGACCAGATATTTCCAGCATCCAGATTCAGAGTGCTTCCGGGATCCGCACTGCGAACACCTGACTTGTGCTGTCCCGTCCATAAGATCTCGGGATCTGTACATCCCACGGTCCCCGGGTACGGTATCCCCCGGTCGAGAGTTGTCTCCGGTCTTCGCCGTTCGATCGTTGGACGCAGTGAGACAGACGCGACGGTAATCTTCAGGGTCGGAGTCTGAACCGTCGGATCCTGATTCAGTTCCTGAGTCGGGTGCCGTGACTTGGTGGACACGTCGAGCTGGGGCCGTAGGCGTCGGAGCCTTTTGGCGATACTTGCCGGATTCGACCGCCGCCTTCTTCTGGCGGTGTTTCGCGCGATCCAAAGCCCGCAGCACTTCTTCGAGCTCATCTGCATCTGGAAGACGTAACAGGGTCAGCCTGTCGGCCAGATCCATATCTCCCAACGTCTCGATGAAATGATTTACATGTTCCCGTAGTACCTTGGATCCCCCATCCTTGATCTTCAACTTGGCCCGTAGACCGGCCGCATGTAGTCGATGCAGGTATTCTAGCGGGGATTCATCCGATCTGCGGCGAGCATGGTAGTATTGTCGTGCCACCGACACTCCCAATCCACAGTACTGGGTCTGGAAACTGCGCAGCAAATCTGGCCACTTGTTCCTGGTGGATCTACCCAGCTGCCGATACCAATTCCTGGCTGGCCCCGCTAGCAGATCCGCAAAGGTCAAACACTTCTCAGCATCCGACGCTTAATCTCTCATGAAGGCCGACTTGACTTTGCTGATCCATGTTCTCGCCCGGTCCTCGTCTTGATCCTTGCCCGTGAACTCCTTCAGATCCGATATGGCTGAGATCCGTACCCTCTGGATCATGGACGATCCACCTGCCCAGGCTGTGGCTGTTGCTACCACTGCTGACGAAGTGGATGGGCCATCCAGACCATCTGGGTCCAACTCATCATGGGAGTTGTCTCCCTCCACGGACTCCATCTCCACGTCTCGTGCTCCATGTTCGTGGAGCACTTGCGCTTGTGGCACGGGCGTTCTCATACCCGGTTCGGCCAGGAAACGACTCATCGCAGCTTCGAAGTGTCGCTGCAGGGTGCCTGAGGAGGTGTCGGAAGAGCCTGTGGCCGGCTGGTCCACTAGCGAGACAGGATCCGTGAGGCGATTACCTTGAGTCCGATCTGACGATAACCCCACTGGCTTCTTGCCGGATCTGGCTCGATCCTGGCTGGATTGTATCAGATCACGGGTAGGGCGTACTGGACCCCGAGCCTTCACGTTCACAGGGACTTCCTGTTCCCGGATCCTCGCCCGCGCTTCCAGCATGGATGCACCGGAGGGTCCTAAAGTCATGCGTCGTGGTTCGGACGACGTGTCTGACTCATCCTCAGCGGCGGATTCGTAGTTCGAGGACGCAGCTTGGCTGATCCTCGGCGACGACACTAGATCCATAGTGCGCGACCTTTCTCCGGTGATGGACTTAACTCTGGCAAAGAGGTCCCGCGTCGCGGATACTATGAGATCCAGGTCTAGCTCGAAGATATCCTCTGCGTCGAACACACCAGCTACGATGCCTGACTCCGTAAGCAAACGTAATAGATCTTTGACTGCCACCAACTTGTTCGCCGTTTTCGTTGGTGCTCTCACCGGTTCCCTTGGATCTTCGATCTGTCGTGGATTCAGGATCTGCATGACAGGATCTTGATGCAGGAAGTCGCGTAAACCTTGGTGGCGATACACAAACTCGAGATCCTTGTCGGACCAGATTGACCTGGATCCAGCTTGGTCTTCTTCCGACTCTGGAGCTTGCATCTTGTTCCGCGTAGTCTTACTCGTCTTCGTCTTCTTTCTCGTTTCTTCGACTAGCGGGCTTGGGTTTAGGTACGATGTTGGCTTAACCGGTGAATCTCCAAATGCATACCGTTTCGCCTTCACTTTCCCTTGTTTTGTTAGCGGATCTTGACTTGCGTCAAGATCCGCAGGGGTCCCCGAGGAGACCTGGGGAGGATAGAGAGGTTTCTCTTCTAGATCCGGATCCGTATCCACCTCTCTTCCGTCGACAGAGTTCCTCCCAAAACTCCATCGATCCGCGGATCTTGTTTCATTCAGCAGCGTCTTCGTCGATCCGACCTCCGACGACGCCTCTTCCCCTGGCTCAATCTTCACTTGAGCATCTTCTTGGGACTCACGGTGAAATCCCGAGTCACCAAAAGATCCGGGCACGCGCACCATTGTGGTGTAGCGGGATCAGCAAAATCTGCGAGATTGCCAGATCCAACCTACCAACTGCGCCCAGACACCGACTAACGGAGGGGGTCCCCCGATGATCCGTGTTCTGCTGAACTTTCCTCACCTTGTGTACCCGTCGGTAGGGCGGGATCTTGCTCTCTCGGTAACTTCCGAAGAGTTCAAGTGGTGAAGCTTGAGTGTCTTGGCGAGACGTGGGGATGGGGTGGAGCAGCAGTGGAAAATCTTCACTCTGCGTCCGTGGATGGTTCCGAATCCTAAGCGAATATTCGAGCTTATGGATCCGGGGCCTAGATCGTGGATCTGGCCGTAGGGTTGCCTTGCGGGTGTGTCCCTTGCCTTTGTAGTTCCTTTGCGTCGTACTTGCCGCCTCCTGTGACGGGATCTTGAGAGTTGAGAACCTCTAGGGTGTAACCGACCAAGTAGTAAATTCGGTTAGCCTGTCGGATCTGCACAAGTAAAGAAAAAGCTCACTAGGTTGTAGGATCTGGCCAATGTATTATCCAGTTATCACTACCAACACTAGATTCGCAATTCCCAACCTTCTCCTAGCTCGTACGGCCAATGTAGTTCCGGTTCTTGAGGGCAGGAAGGCACTTGCGTGTTACTGTGCAAATTGGGTTCTGTATTGATACTTAAGCCTATACCTGCCTGGATTTCTACCTTCTATGTCTTTTACTTGCTAAATCCCTTACCAGGCCCGGCTGCATGTCCTTTCTTCCCTTGACCCATCATCCCAGCTGTATTATCTTCAAATCCACCGGATCCATGACGTAATCATTATGGTCACCCTATTATGGGTACACTCATCCGGATCCAGGTCGCTGGATCCACTTCACTGTAAGTGCACACTCGTCGTGGATCTGAGCTCTCCAGTCATCCAACATCATCTTGCAACCGTCTGTGATCTCCATTTTCCTACGAGACTTCGAGATCCACAGCATCCATCATCTCTGTACCCTGGATCCAGGTCCCTCTCTGCGGGATCCTCCCTCCTTGGATCCGAACTCGGAAGTATGGGATCCGGGGCACCTCGCGGTGGATCCTGACTTCTTGTTAGCCGTGACTACTAGATCCACCTTCAGAGGGCACCTACCATCATTCCTTCATAGGATCCACACTCGATCCACTCTTATATAGTATATCCCATATCCATCTAAGTGAATCCAGGTAAGGGTGGATCCGAGGTAAGTCTTGGTGGATCTTGCCTTCTCGTACATCGCTCATACCAGATCCATCGTCATTTCATACGGGGTGCTGCTCGTCATGGCTAATCCACCACAGGCAACTTGCACCCGTGCCAGACAACCTAAATCCTCTCCAATCACTTGAAATTGTCACTGATTCGGGATAGTGACCCCGCGTCAGGCCCATTCTCTTATTTCTGAGAAAGCACTTCACCACAGTTTCAGCCAAGATGACCCGACTGACCTTCGATTCCAGCGCTTCAGTGGCTAACGAATCCGCGGCAGCGTTGTATTCTCGTACGGCGTGAAGATATTAAAGTGATCGAAGCTTGGCTGTGAGTTCCTTGTGAGTATTCAGCAGCGCTAGCAAAGTTTCCTTCCTGCATGCGATCACCCCTAGTGATTGTTGAATCACGAGCCTTGAGTCACCAACGATGATTAAATCCTCGGCACCGTGCGCAATAGCAGCCTTGACACCGTTTATCATACCTGTATACTCTGCCTCATTCCCCGTGGTAGCCGAGAGGTAAGCGTTTGCAGCAATCACTATCTTCCACTCAGGAAGGCCCCACAGCACCCATGAACAACTCCCGTAGCCACCGTACTTCTCTGTCTTCGCTGATCCGTAAAAAAACATGACGTATCCGCTGTAATTACGGTGAAGCCTGGCGTGCAGCAACGCGGGGTCCATTCGAATAGTCGGGGAACCCTTGTGTGGAGGTGCCACCGGCGCGAGCGAGTCTTCCAGGTCGACGAAGCTCGTGATGCATGACTGGAGGAGCTGTGCGAAGGCGACATCCTTCTCCTTCACGCGCTGCACCTTCAGGTGCCACTGCGATAGCAGCACTGCGAACTGGACTGCTCGTCCGAAAAGAGACTTCGACTTATGTACCCACTCTAACGTTGAGAATCGTGTATAGACATGTAGCGTCTTTCCTGCCAGCTGGACGTAACAGATCTTCAACAGCAGAAGTAACGCCAAAACTTCCTTCTCAGCAGGATGGTAGTTCATCTCGGCCTCCTTGAGCACCCGACCGAGGAACCGTACGGGGTGTAACTTGCCTTCATGTTCTTGCATTAGCGTAGTGCTCAACGCCCATTCATTCGCAAAGAGCATGACGTGAACTTCTTTCGACCGATCGAAGTGCCTGAGGATGGGTGAATGTGAAACACTCGTCTTCAATTTTTCGAAGGAACGACGTGCCACAGAAAGGCCACCTTCAACGGCAAAGTCTTCATCCTTGAGCTGGTACAGCGTCGCACCGTAGACCGCGAAGTCTTAAATGAAGCGGCTGTAGTAATTAACCGCTCCAAGAAACGACTGCATGCCCTTCTTGCTTGTTGGAAACGAAAGCTCGGTGATGGCCGCAAGCTTCTTGGGGTCAGCCCTGATACCTTCTGGCGAAATTTTATGCGACAGAAAGTCCACCTTGGGTTGACAGAAGATGCTCTTGGTGAAGCTAATGCTGATCCGACACTGTGCAAATCTTGCCAGCAATCGGTCCAGCGTCGCCAGGCAGCTGTCGAAATCCTCGCCACCGAAGCAAATATCATCCACAAACGACCGTCGACCAAACACGGGTACCAGCGATGATTCGTCCGGTTCCCCGTTCGTAAACATGTCAGCGACGGGGCTGTTGACGAGTTGTAGTACAGGGTCGGTCTATACCGGTGCTTCGCGGTCTGCCGCGAACTTCGTTTGAAACGAACCCTCGGCGCTTGGCCCACGACGTTCCTTGGCCTGTTCTTCAGCTAAACGCATCTTCTCCGAGTATTCAAACCAACCTCCTTTAGGTTGGACGAACCCCCAGAGTGCGTTGTCAATCATACGCTGGTAGATCATCGGTGCGTTCTTTAATCCAAAGGGCATGCGCAACCACTCGAAGTGTCCGAGTGCGCAGACAAACGCCGACACTTTTCGTGCTCGCAAGGCCATCATGACCGCCCAGAAGCCGCTTGCTGCATCCAGCGAGCAGAACCACAGGTAGCGCTCGAGATCTGTTAGCAGGTCGTCGACTAGCGGCGTTGCATACTCCATGATCGCGGTGATAGCATTCACCATCTTGTAATCAATGCAGAGCCGGATGTCCAGCCCGTTCTTTTTCATCACAATCACGATCGGCGATGCCCATGGACTATCTGAAAAAAAAAAACGATCAGTCCAGCTCGTACAGCTTGCCGAGGAATCGTAACGGCACGCGTCGGGCACGCTGTTTAATTGGGGCGTGCCCCTGTGTGTCGATATCGCATACCGCGCCGTAGGCTGGCGGCGGCAGTGCGTTACCACTAGCAATCAGAATCTGCTCGTGGTTTTTCAGCGTCGTGACCAGACGTTCTCGGCGATCAGTCGACAACTGAGGATCAGCAACATTAGACGCAGTGTAGTCAATTGTCGTGTTGATCTCTTCGGTCAGGTCCGGCAGGAGGGCCAATTCTTTTACGTAGTCTTCTAAGCCAATGTTGTTAACTGGGTGTTCGTAGAAAGCATTTCTCCTATCCTCCGTTGCTTCATTTCCTTCGGTCGTTAACACTCGAGCAACCGAGATGTACGTTCCGTCCAACGTCGCTACGGATTCTTCCCTTGACTCAACATTGGCATCCGCTTTGATTTCAACAGTCGGTACTTGGTCCATCTCCTTCCCATCCTGGTTTCCCATCTCTGGGCCATCTGCCGAGTCGTCGTTCGCAATATTGAATGCGCAGGCCGCCGACATATTG
Organism: Phytophthora betacei; assembly: GCA_011320135.1. Taxonomy (NCBI): domain Eukaryota; phylum Oomycota; class Peronosporomycetes; order Peronosporales; family Peronosporaceae; genus Phytophthora; species Phytophthora betacei. The sequence continues at coordinate 294,521 of JAANHX010000712.1, forward strand.
GGTTGCTGACTTTTGTTCAGCTCCTCGTTCTGCCGCCGTCTCGACAGTTCGGCATTCGCACCAATCTTGCAATGAATACTCGGTGCCGTACTCAACACCTTCAGCGCGATGCCTGCATCCTCTGGATCAACCACCGATGTCTCGTTTGCAGATTTGGTGACACACAAGGCCGGGACAGCTTCATCAAAACAGGTGACTCCATTTAATCCAGTGCTGTTACTTGTCGCTTCCGTGGTCACCCCTGACTTGACACGAACACTCGTTGGCGTATGTACAACGTTTACCGGCCTCAGTAGTTCGTGTGTACGCACTACCGAGGCTTCGTTCGCGTTATTGCCTCCGCCATGGGTTGTCGTGTACGTGTTCAAAGGTTCTGCGGAAGGCTGACCGTCGGCCGAATCCCCGGCTGTCACCCCAGACGCCAGACAGGCTTCCACTCGTTCACTTTCCTCCAGGATCAGTGCCCAACGTTCTGCACACGTCAGACGATCACTAGAATCCACTAGCGAGTCTTCTAGAGGCCGTGCTAGTACCCCCACTGGGTTCTGGGTAGTCTGGTCGATCAACCGCCGAAGGTTGAGTTGCAAGCCATTGTTCGTAGATTTCGCATTCACGCTGGAAGAGCTCGCGGTCTCTGCAACCTTCGTAGGCCAACACTTGCCAGTCTTGATACTTCTTGGACTCCAGACGCACATAGCCGTCACCTCGTGGCAAATCCCCATCTGGATCCACATCGCGATCGAGTCGTGTGCTGGTAGGTACACGGTTCGATCAGACACGTTGGTCAACCGAATGCTCTGAGGCCGTCCACGTCGAAACCTCGTCACTGACGGGATTAGCTTGTTCGTTCGACGAACCCACAATACGTGTTCCTCCAGCCCGACTTGACGCTTCGCTAGTCGATATTCTCGCCACTCGTGCGCTTGAATACCCAAACGCTCAGGTGGCCCGGCGTTAACATGGGAGCCGTACTCTTCGCTGTCGATCAAGTTCTTGGTCTTGATCAGCGGGATTTGAACTTCGTGCGGTAATTGCGCCGCGCCGTGAAACAGGTCCAACCGGATCCCAGCTGGGATCATAAAGTCGGTCCCGAGTACCACGTCGACGCCTGCACTATGCGCCATTACCCACATCTCAAACTCGTACACCATCTCCCATCCGAGCGTAATATTGACTCACGCTCGTCGCGTCGTAGACACCTTGCCTTCGTTGATTCCTTGACTGTCAATGCGGCGTCTGTGATCGGATATAGCTCGGAGCCGCAACTTCTTGGCAAAGGCGTCAGTGATCACACTAACGTTCGGTCCTGTGTCGAGGATGATCCTCGTTCTCTGGTCGTTTACAGCGCCTTGTACCAGAGCTCTCATCCTGTTCCGTCGGTCGAATTTCTTGGCCGACCACCACCCCTGTCTCTGGCCAGGGTTCAACTTCATCATCTTGGAGTGACCCTTGGGCTCGTCTCGCACTGCACTCAAAACCACGCCGAACGAACCCTCGCTGGTGCCCTCATCAGCATCAGCACACTCCACTCTCTCTCCAACACCTCCACCGAGGTTTCTACGCCTCTCCTTTTCATTTTCCGTCGCGTTCACACTTGTTACGTATTTATCAGGCCATTCACTCTGCCCCATGAAAGCAAAGATACACTCTGCTTCCATCAAAGGCTCGGTTAACTGTGGCAGCCCGATAGGGACCAACCCAGCTGTAGTTGGCGGGCTGCCTAGTTTAAATGACGTTCTTGAACGACGGCCTTGAGCTCTGGTGGGAGTTCCTCCTTCGTGCCTTTAGTGCGCACGAATTTGGCAAGGTCTTGGAAGTTGCGGAAAAGTTCGCATTGTCCAGCATCGTGGAGTTGTTTGCAGAACTTGCATCGCTTGTTACAGTAGTGGGCATAGTGACTCATGCCACCGCACACCGCGCATGGTGCGTACTGTGGGCGTCGGTTGTCGCGGTTGAAGTCACGTCGACCGCGTTGGTCCTGATTGAACCCACGGTCACCACCTCGGCGATCTTGATTGAAGCCATTCTCGCGATCAGGCATGTTTCCACGCGGTTGACGGTTGTCTGAACATGCGTACGTGCCTTCAGCAGCTGTACGGCGCTCATTTTCGTTAGCAGCGGCGAGGTATCGGTCGTTTCTATCCAATGAGAAATCACCATCTGTATTATCGGGCTGAAAGTCGTTGTACTCATCTTGGACATCGTCGTAAGCGTTCGGATCTTCGTTTGAATAGTCGTTGCCCCCTTGAGCAGCTTCACGACCTTCTAATTCAGCTAGTAGGTCGTCCACCGTGGCTTCAATGAGTGTCACTCTTGGTTTGTTGCGGTTGTCATCGCGGCGACGGTCATCACGCCGATTGTTGCGGGCGTATGCACCGTCGCGTCGCGTATCACGACTCTTGGAGTATCGGTACTCACTGTCACGCTTGGCCATCCTCTCCTTGCCCTTGAGAACATCTTCGATGATCTCTTCGAGCTCGTGAATGTCGGCGACTCGAGCGTGGTAGAGACTCTCCGCCAGCTTGTCATCATCGCATGTTGCCAGGAACTGCTGTACGTGTTCTTTCGCGTCGCGACCACTTTTCACAAAGTGTAAACGGGCGGTCCGAGCGTAGCCATTCAGCCTGTTTATGTAGTCGCACAAATGTTCATTACGTTCCCGCTTGGCGGAGTAGTAACGCGACAGTGCCGTCTGCGTGAACGGCGAGCAGTAGTAGCGGATGAACGCATCGCTCAGCCGCTTCCACTTGCGCTTCGTCTTCTTCGGAAGTTGACGGAACCAATGAATGGCTCTGTCCCGGAGACTTAGCCCAAATGGAATGCACCATTTATCGGCATCTGTGTGGGTTCCAGTCATTTCATAGACGAACCCACGGAGCCACTGCATACAGTTCTCGCTCTTGTTGCGAGAGCCTGAGAACGGCGTGATGCGATCCAGCGGTCGGTGCGAAGCCATTTCAATCCTCCGTGTCGGGTCCACGTCGTTCAGCGTTGCCAGGTCATTCATCTGACGCATCAACTCGACTTGAGGATCTTCCTCGTCGAATGTACGCACCTTAATGTCATCGTCACTGGACGAACCATCGCTGTCGAGTTGACGACGTCCGGCACCACCTTTGGGAGCTCGCGCACCGCCTCGACGACCGAACGAACCCTCGTTACCAGCGTAAATACGTTGCATACGGCTCTCCGAACGTGGCGTAACCATGTGCGAGTCTTGAAAGTACGGTGAAGCTTCGGTAGTGCCAAAGGCACCACGCTTGGTCGGAGGAGTACGAACGAGTCGTTGGGGTGTCGGCGGCAGTGGCATCGTGGACGGATCTTCATCTTGAACGATCGTTCGACTCACCGGCAGCTTTCCAGCGTTGATGCCAACAGCGCCAAACGCCTTCCGAAGCTTCTTCTTCCATTTCTGGAGAGCAGCTCCGGCTTCATGTGGACTCCAATATTGGACCGACATCGTCGATGGGTATGTCTCATTCTCAAAGCCCAGCGACAACAGTAGAGAGACGGAATCCTCGGCAACTTGGCTAGTCGATACCGAGTTGACTGGGTATTGAAGCTCCTGCGCAAGCGCAGGCCAGTCGGTTTTTCTCTTGGTAATGGGCTTGAACAGCTGCATCCACTCATAATTCTGCATCAGCGCGTGTACGCGGTCGAAAACGCGCTTGGCGGCTGGTGTATCACCGTTGATAGGTGGGCGAGGTGCCTTCAGCAGTGCTGAATGCTTTGCACTCGCCACCGAAGGTTTAGAACCCTCGGTCCCATCGTCATAATCGTCGTAGGCCGGTTCCGGTCCCGCAACATCATCGAGCTCGTCGGCGAGGTTCCTCGAAAGGGACCTGGTCGCTCCGCTCAGCCCCGATGATAGCGTGACCGTCTCCGGCGTCGCTGCGCCTGGCACTGGAGCCGGCGTCTTGTCTTCGTAATCTTCATAATCGTGGGCGTCAGGACCGCTGTCCGCTTCGTCGTCGAAGCTCACTGAAAGCTCGGTGGCGGCTGCAAAGCGCGCAGCCGGGCTTGAACTCTCGTTGCGAGCCCCGCCAGACTTGGCAGGCGTAACTGGTACCGTCGGTTGTCCTTTCGCCATGTTTCTTGTCTTTTTCTTGTTCTTCTTCTCTTGGTAGCTCGTAAACTGGAAGGCCATACAAACAGTTCACAATGGTCACAATCTGTTCCCGGGTCGCGGCACCAGTTGTGGTGTTGGAAATCCCACGTGAACTCTAGCTACAAATGTAGTTAGGATGTTCCCACAACAATACGTCTACTAGGATAGTAAACGATCGTTCGGGCGGACCTGAAGACCCTAGTTCTGCCCTTGCACCGGGACAAACTGGACCTTGTAAACTACTAATATAGGCCAACCAGTAAAAATAAGAACACGCTACTAGCACGAGCAAAGCTAGCAGGTGTTTTGAATCCTCGTGGTCCCAACAGCGGAAGGGTACCAGACACGGGTAAGCCTTTTACGAGATCACCGAGTGTTCAACACTCGGTAGGAAGAATAAAAGGGAGGCAATTCAAGCACTCCCAGTCGTGCAAATAGGCAACAATAAGCCGTCACGTAAAAACCTCCCGATAATAATCGGCCAATACACAAAGTCTCTTGGCCTTGCCGGATGAACCCTCGCTACAGAGCTTCGAGTTCACCGACAGGCATAACACACTCAAACAAGCTTGACCTGACGCTTACCTTGAAGCCGGACGTCGCTCTGTGTGCTTGAGTGGAAATTATGTTCTGTATTTAAGCTTACCCTTTCGGGTCTATTCCTAATAAGAAGTCCTAATCAAGTATACAAATATCAAGTGAACAATGATCCGTTATGGATCTTCTTGCATGCCAAGCGTCGTCTGCACCGTCGCATGAGCATCTTTAACGGTCCGCGCCCTGTCCCAGACGGTGAACGTGTCTTCCAAAGGTCGCTGAGTCTTCCGCGAACTCATCCCAACCGCCACTGAGGGTTCGTACCGTAGATGGTCCGCTGAATGCGAATCCGGCCAGTCCATTATTAATAATAAGGACAGCCTGGATTCAGTGACATAGGGCCGTATCCGATACTTGTTGAAAACTCGGGAGTGACGCCGTCGAGTCCCTAGCACCTTGGCGTCTCCGTACATCACCTGACCGAGGGTTCGTCGCTTGAACATCTTGGGCGGTGTCACGTCTTTGTCGACGGGTGATAATCCGCAACTACGGAGAAATCACTACACCACAATACGACATCTGGTGGAGAAGCAGGGTAGTCTGCTTGCTGGAGAAGGTCTTGTTCCAAGTGAAGACTCGCGGAGAGCGTCAGAAGGAAGGACAAGATGTCGGCTACTAGCAACAGAGAAGATGAGAACGCCACTATCCGAGAAGAAGAAGGTCAGACTGGGAGTCTGCCTTCGAGGATGCGACCCAGTCTGTCGACTACGCAAGGCCTCCAAAACGTGCAGAATATGGTAGACTAAGCGGCCAACTGACTTGGAGGGAACTCTTCTAGTACTGGTGTCGAGCCACCCGCGGACGCTTTGGGCTCCGGGGTCCCTGCGACCTTCACTACGGAAGAATTGGGCCCGATGCTGACCCTGGACGGCGGCGGCGGCCGAGGTACGGTGCAAGGCTGGCTCAACTCCCTCAACTGGTTGAGATCCGTGGCTCCTCCTGAGATTGCCGCCGCTATGGAGAGAACTGGTGGGAACAGTATCGTGGGGACCCCCCCTCCTACAACTCGAGTAAGGACTGCAATCCCGTCGTACCAAGGTTTCACAATCCGAACCCCGAATACGTCATATGGGCAGGACTTCAACCCGTTCTTCTCTCTACCGACTGTCTCTGAAAACGGTGGACGTGCTTCCCCGGCAAATATTCCTCCGAGGACCTCTAACGCTCCTCCTTGGGGTCTCCAACCCTCTGGTAACTTGCGAGGTGGCGGGGGGAGCGCTCCAGCAGTAACCGTTCCCGTTCCCTTCCAGGCCTCATCGCCTACCGCTCGAATTCCTACACAAGGCCCGGGGTCTCGAACTTCGACTACCAGTGGAATTGCGTACGGAGTCGACCCTACGGGAACTGCCCGAGCTTCACGAGGAAACGGAGGAACTACGGCTTCTGCCGGAACCCATCAAGGTCTTGCGTATGGGGAATATGGAGGTAACTCCTACTACTCATCGCCTACGTATGGTAATACGCCTTCGGCGACTAGTGGCCAGTATGGTATGCCCACTAACATCCGGAACGCTATCCGCATGCTCCAACCATTTTACTCGGAGGGAGCGTCGGTTGAGAAAGCTCGATCCTTCTGGGAGGACTTCGAGAACGCCACTATCGGGCTGGACGAACCCCTGCGCCTTAGCGCTTTCCGGGAGTGCTTGAAAGGCAAGGTCGGCGAAGATTGGTGGATGTACTCGCGCATCAACAGCTTTGAGGCTCTGGAAACTCGGTTCCACAACCAGTTCATCAGTCAGACCCCGTTGCAACTGATTGAGAACCTTAAAAACACTAAGCGACCCAGGGGAATGTCCGCCGAAGTGTGGGGCGACATGATTTCAAGCCTCTGCGATGATGCTCAGTGCTACGATCCTCAGATGCGTTACCAGTACTTCTTGTCTGGACTTCGGAACCGAGATTGGAGGAACGCTCTCACCACGACAATGATTGACTCCATCCCTGCGGCTGTGGCCATGTTGCTCCTTAAGTATATGCATCGTCCGGTTGAAGACGACTCCCAGTTCGACAATGTGCCGTCCCCTAAAGCTTCCCAAGAGAACGCTGTCCTCGAACGCATGATGAACATGATGCAGCAGACGCAGAATCTACTCAATCAGCAGCAACAGCAACAGCTTCAACAGCAACAGCAGTTGATGGAGCGTCCCCTGACGACCGCCTATGCTCCCCCGGCGATGAATGTAGCCGCCGCCTACTCTCCTCCTGATCCGAACCCCTCTCTGCACTATCAGCCTACCGGAACGCTTCCTATTACGCCTATCAAGAGTGTTCGTGTGGGTCCGGACTTGCGCACTCAGGATGATCTTCTCGTGTGCGGTCGGTGTCACACGCTGGGGTGTAGTCGAATTCACTGTCGCCGCGGCAAAGCCACCTGTCCTCACTGTAAAGAAGTGGGCCACATCGGTCCTGAATGTGAGCGTGACCCTCCTAGCGGATTTCGGAACACCCAGCCGAGGAACGGTCGCAAGTGCTTCCTGTGTGATGAATCAGGTCGCATGTTGGCGGAGTGCCCTCTAAAGACGTCGCTGAAGAGACTTGGCGGTCCAGCTGGGGCAACGGTGGGACCTGTCCTAGGTCAAGCGCCCAACCAACAATGATGGGGGCGAGAGGGAGGGGAAGGGGGTGTCGCTCCTTCCTCTTGTCTATGGATCGACACAAATGGGAACACTTTGAACTCCGCGGAGGAGTCGACCAAGAGGTATGAAGTGTGTCCCGTTGGAGGTGGGATGAGTTCCGCCTTACCGGAAATAAATCAAACGACCGTAAGCAACGAGCATATGACGAGAACTGAAGAGCTACTGCCGTTTGTGAATGAAGGACGTACGACGCCCGTGTGGAACGGGGTATCGGTAGCCTCAAAGACTAACGACTGTTGGAGGACGGAGAAAGAAGCGTTTGTAAAAGAGGTAGGCTCGGGACCCGTATGGGACGGTTCCGCAATAGCTGCGCACGTCGACGAACGCTCCAATGCGAACCTAAGAGTGGTTACGAGAGATGACCAAGAGAGCGAAATCGAAACGGCGAACGAAAAACTAAGCAAGGAAGGAGAAACGGAAGAGCCGCAACATCAGACGTCCTCGGCGGAACGAGACTACCCGTCGACGTCAACGAGCCACAAGAGTGTGGTTTCGAGCGTGCTAGATCAAGACAAGGGGAAGGGTGTGTCCAATGACTGCCCTATACAGGAGGAGTTACTCCAAGACGTGACGGAGGTACTCGAAAGCCCAACCCGAGAAGAGTATGGAACTACCGAAGCTAGTGTTCCAGTCTCAAAGGCGGAACCACGCGAGCAGGAGAAAGACGTGACTCCTCCCGAGAGAAACGACGCCTCCGAAAAGGACTCTGAGGACGTCGCCAGTACTAAGTCTCCAAAGGGTGAACCGGAGAAGGAGCCTTCCTTCGCGAGAGTGTTCACCAAAGAAGAACTAGATACTTTGGAAGAAGGTAAGCCATCCGAGCTGGCTGAAGAAAGAGAAGAATATGACAAAGAGCTCGAAGACCGACTGTTTCCTCTCGATGAAGTAGAACTAAAGCGCTGGTTAGTCGAGAATGCGGAACAGTCGAAGGAGTTATCTCTTGCCGAGTTGAGTGTCTTACTAGGCATTCCCGAAGAACAACTAGCGAGGACCCGAGATTCTTCCCCCGGTCGGCTATCTACTCCTGAGTACTGGTTGGAATGGTTCCAAAAGACGCTGGCCTCATCCGGAGAAGCGAAGCGAGCCAACCGTAATTTCAAAGAGGAAAAGCCGGTACAGATCAACTCTGTGACTTCGGACGACTCCGATTACCGCGACGAAGGAGGAGGGACCGCGACGAAGAGGTTCTCGTGGCAGGATGCGCCTAAGACGATAGTGCACTTCCCGGAGCTGAAGATACCCCCTCTACCAGTGAAAGAGTGTCCCGTGGACCCCTCTGTAGTGGAAGACAATATCGCGCTGGCCCTGGGAAGTTCTCCAAAAAGGCCCTCCGACCTCGATGAAACCGAGTACGATTTGCTGGACTCTCGCGGTACCGTGCCTGACCCTTGGCGAGCCATGGTGCGACGAGCAGTATACTTCCTCGTAAAGGCTGAAGCTTCAAGTGGAGGTGACTGGTGTGAAGGGTGTATTGGCGAAGGATCGCTAGAAGAAGAAAAGAAAGATGACTCCCCGCCCCCCACAAAGCTCCAAGATCTCCCAAGCCGGATCGAGGAATGGATCGATCGCCTCGTTGTTCCCACAGACACGCGGTCAAAAGAGTTACTAACTAAAAGAATTGCGGACCTCTACGAGGAAGAGGCTGACCAACTACGCTTGAAGATCCTCGAGAGGAGTTCATCCTGCCGACTCTGTCGTTGGAAGGATCCTGATCCTAGGTGCTCTCCAGCACCGAAGCTAGTCAGTTTCGACTGCTCCTCTCTGTTCAGCGACCGTACCGAAGCCCTCGGACCAAACGTTCTTCCCGGGATAAGGAAAAACGGGCTGTACGGCTATGTGAATGTCGTCGCTGACGCTCCAAAACCTCGCCCCAAGCCAGGTCTGGTGGAAGTACCGAGCTCTACTAATAACTGGTCCGCTGATGAGGAAGAAGGAATCGTTCCCCTCGGCAAGCGAGTAATCGGACAGTAGGGGGCGTGGAAGCTCTATCGTGGGGGTTTATCGAGAACCTCCCGGCCGAACTTCTCATCGACTCCGGAGCCGTAGCGTGCCTAGTGCATAGGCGGGTATTGAAGCGTCTCGGCTTACTTAACTCCCCTCTCATACCCTACGTTGGTAGTCTGAGCGGTGTGTCCGGGTCTGCGCTCGATATAGAAGGAGTAATCTACTTGCCGGTGACATTGGGCTCTGTCGAGAAGAGAATACCGTTTGCCGTCATACCTAAGCTACACGTCGACGCCATCCTGGGCACCAACGCTCTCAAGGACTTTCGCGCCGTGGTGGACTTGGACGAGAATACAGTTACGCTAAAGGACACGAGAGAGGTGTTCCCTCTGGGGTCTCCTCGGGTGGAGGAATCTTACCTGTCCCGCATCTCATCTACCATTCGGCTCCGTCCTGGTGGACAAGCTCTAGTAGTTGCGGAGGTTCAAGGTCAACTGCGTGACGGGACCACCGTCCTCATAGAGGGGCTTACTGCGCTGGATGACTCCACTAAAGTTGCTAGGACCCTGTGCACTGTGTATAACGACCTAGTGATCGTGGACGTATGCAACCCCTCCATCGAGAACACAGTCATCACGAGAAGCACTAGATTGGCGAGTGTTACGGTAATACCCGAGACTGCGCTTCAGCAACGAGCCACTGCGAGTGTGAAGCACGAAACCGCCCTGCCCGGCAAGGCCCGGCTATGGACCGAAGAGCTCAAGACCTGTGGGTCCACTCGGTCATTAGCGCCTCTAATACGACGACCGAAGTCGCTCAAGAATCCGTACCTGGATTGAACCGAGCACTCAAGGAGGAGCTCCACGTCGACCTGGACGAGTCTAAATTGGGGAGCGAACAGAAGCGAATATTCACGGAGTTCCTCCAACCGTTCAAGAACATGTTCGTCGAAACTTCGATGCACCCCGGACGGACGAGCCTACTCGAGTTTATTGATACTGGAGAGCACCCGCCTATAAAGCAACCCCCTTACCGAGTGTCCAAGGCGGAAGGAGACGTGATGGAGTCCGAGATACAAGAATACTTAAGGCAAGAACTCATACGACCCTCTTCTAGCCCTTGGGCGAGCCCGATGCTTATGATCCGCAAACCTGACGGCGGGATACGGTTCTGCATTGACTATCGGAGACTGAACGCTGTCACTATCAAGGACTGCTACCCGATGCCGCTCATCGATGACATTCTAGATAAACTAGGTAACACTAAGCTGTTCTCTACAATGGACATAGCCTCCGGCTACTGGAACGTCCCGATGGCTGCAGATAGCGTGGAGAAGACTGCCTTCACCTGCAAATATGGCCTCTTCGAGTGGCTCGTGATGCCGTTCGGACTGTGTAATGCTGTACCGGCCTTCGAACGACTGATGGAGACTGTGCTTGTTGACCTTAAGTGGCGGACTTGTCTAGTGTACCTCGACGACTGCGTGGTCTTCAGTGAAGACTTTCCTACCCACCTAGTTCGACTAAAAGAAGTCTTGGAACGGTTCCGTTCTGCGGGATTCAAGCTCAAGATGAAAATGTGTAAGTGGGCACGTGACCAAGTAGAGTTCTTGGGACACATCGGCACTCCTTCTGGCATCTTGCCCAACCCCGAGAAAGTCAAGTCAGTGATGAATGTGCTAAAGCCACACGACTTGCACACTGTGAGAGCGTTCCTGGGTTTGACTAGCTACTTCAGCGGTACATCCCGGAATACGCGGCCATATCGGCCCCTATCGAACGGCTCAAGATGAAGGGAGCCCGATTCTTCTGGAACGACGACTGCGAGGCCGCTTTCCTGCAACTAAAGCGCAAGCTGGTGAACCCTCCTATCCTGGTGTATCCCGACTTTTCGAAGCGCTTCCATCTATATGTGGACTCATCTAAACTCGCTGTAGGGGCGTGCTTGATGCAAACCGTGGATGGGCGCGAGAGAGTCGTGGCCTATGCGAGCAAGCTACTAGTTGGCTCCGAGAAGAACTGGGTCCATAAGGAGGACGGTACTTCGGAGATCGAGTGCTGGGGTATCGTTTGGGCCACACGCTAGTTCCGCTGCTACTTGGACCGCTGCGAGCTCGACCTATACACGGATCACAAAGCTTTGACGTGGGTATTCAACGAGACTAACCGTACGAGTAACGCTAAGCTGGCTAGGTGGGCCATGGAGTTGTCTCAATTACGTTTCAAGGTGTTCCACAAGCCTGGTACTTCTATGGGTCATGTGGATGGTCTGTCTAGGCTGCATACCCAAACCATAAATGCTATCTCCATGGCGGAACTACTCTACGATGCTGACGAGTCCCCTCCTAGTACTGTCGAAGTCGGGGAGACTACGCCTCTCGACTCGGCTCTGCTCCCTTCAGGGCCCTTGCCCGTGGACGCAGGCGAAACTGAACCCGTGGCGTCCCCCGACGAAGAAGAGGTTACCGACTAACTCCTGGTGTCCCCAGTTGATGTGTTCGGGTTACAACAAACTCGCTTCGTGGAAGAACAGAAGAGGACACCATGGATCCTAGCTATGATAGCGCTCCTTAGCGATGGAGCTCTAGCTCTGGACCCTCAAATGCGCATTAAAATCCTGCTGATGGCCCCTAACTACTCGGTAAAAAACGGAGTTCTCATGCGTCGCGTACACCTGAAGGCTCGCGCTGGACCCGCGTCTACTCTTGAAGTTCCTGTGATTCCGCTGCCTTTCATATCAACCGTACTGCATCACTGTCATAAGGATGGACTTGCCGCTCATATCGGAGTTACTAAGACGCTCGACAAAGTGCGCAAGCACGCTTATTGGCACGGCTTGAAGAAGGATGTGGCCGAATATGTTCGGGAATGCACCGTTTGCGGCAGTGGTAAAGTCTATCGCCCTTGGAGAAATGGCCGGATGCAGCGAATGCCAGTACAATAACTATCCGGACCTTTCTCGCTATTGGTAGTGGATGCCATAGGCCCCTTAGTGGCTACTCCTCGAGGCAACAAGTTCATCCTCGTCTTCGCCGACTATTTTACTCGATGGGTCGAAGCGTTCCCTGTGGCCCGCTTGGACACTGTAACGTTCGTGGAACTTATGGTGAACGAAGTGATCTCGCGGCACGGAGTCCCCGATAAACTACTGAGCGACCAAGGATCCAACTTCATCTCGAACTTGGCACGATCCTTCTACGAAACACTCGGGATCAAGAAGTTGTTTGGAGCTGCTTACCACCCCCAGACTCAGGGGCTAGTCGTCGAACGCTTCAACGGCACGCTGATCGGGATGCTTAAGATGTATGTCAACGAAGCTCAAAACGACTGGGACTTATATCTTCCCAGAGTACTATTCGCATACCGTTTGTCTTATCCCGAGGCCCTTAAGGACTCACCGTTCTTCAGCCTGTATGGCCGAGACCCGGTGTTACCCCTGGACCTCGCGTTTCTCAACACGAACAACGGGTGGAAGAGTAACGAAGTCGCTAGTTACCGGCGAAAGCTATTCTTATCTCTTCGAGGTACGAGACGATTAGTAGAGCGCCAACTCTTGAAGGCCCAGGGCCGACACGAGCAACGACTGAGCAACCAGGTATCGATTAAGTTCAAGAAAAGAGATCATGTGTGTGTCTACCAGTACTTCCGAGCTCGTCGCGGGGAGAAGCCCACGAAGAAACTCGCTTTCGCGTGGCATGGTCCGTACCGTGTGGTCGGGCTGTGGGAGAGAACTCCTATCGAGTGGCTATCCCTTCTTACCCCAACCGAGTCGTGACCATTAACGTCAATAGGTTGAAACTTTTCCAAGTGCGGTGGAGCCGACCGTTCCCTTCCGAAGTACCCGATGGGGTCCAGTCGAGTCCGGGTGTTGACGACGACGGACCTATATCTGAAGAGGACCTCCTGTCTACTAGCTTTGTAGAGAGACTCCTGATTGGAGGGGAAGAGACGGCCCTGACCGGAGTTCCTTGCTCTGTGATCGACATAATCGCCCGACGCAAAAAGAACCGTGAAGAGCAGTTCCTGGTGTTGTTGGCTACCTATGAGACTCTTTGGAGACCACGAAACACACTATTGCCCACCTACGCTGCTCTGATCAAGGCGTTCGAAGAAACCCGTCGTCGAGAGGGAGACCTACCAGAACTACGTCGCAGCGCGCCGTTTGAAGATGCTAACGCCGCCGTTGACGAAGACGAGCTACTCTTCTAGGGAAAGGGAGTCGTGGCGGGTCGATCCAATGAGCCAGAGTAAGCTCACGACCCCGCCTCCATCGGAAGTGTCCTGAAGAACACTTCTTACGACTCTGTGTATTTTTTATTTATCACAAGTGGCTGATCTCCTACCTACCGAAAAAAACAAAAACAATTTTACCGCGATCTCAAGAGGAAGAACGAAAACAACAAATGGGCACGAATCATGGTGAAAAACAAAAAGAAACTTAAAAAGAGAAGACGATACCAGTACTCTTACAATCATCCAGTGAGGAACGGTTCTGGACTCGTACGAATCACTAATTTCTCGACGGCCTCACATTAGGCTGTTTTGTCGGATCTCTTAGCTGGCGAATTGGGAACAGAGTGCTCCCCCCGCGAGGTCGAGCGTCCCTTAGGAGGCGCTGCCTTCTTCAAGGAAGACGCCGAACGCGACTGCGACCGCTTACGCGTACCGTCCCGCGACGCTGGAGCTGACGGGGAAGTCGGCGTTTTGCCGTCGGTTGGTTTGTCGGAGGTGGCTTTACTCCCCTTCGCGTGCCTAGGTGATCTTACTTTGTCCCGCCGGGACTCCCTACTCGCCTTGGTGGCCGAGGACTTCGTCGGCGGCTTCGACCGAGACGCAGGACGCTCCTCCGAACGTGACCGACGGGACTTCTTGCGCACTGGGGACTTCGATCGTGACCGTAAGGGAGAAACCGAACGTTCTGGCGAAGCAGCGCGCGCTTTGAGTTTACCTTTAGCGCGTGAAGGTGAAGGGGGCCGCTTGCGCGACGAACTTACTCGAGACTTCTTCAGGGAGGTAGAGCTGCGAGACGGGGAACGGGAACGCTTCGCGCGCTCCTTCACCCTCAGAGACCTGTGAGAGAGCCGTAGACGCTTGTTGGGGAGCTCGTCGTCCTCCGAACTCTCGTCGGAACTAGAAGAAAGGCGCAGCGTCTTTTTAACGGGACGGAGTTCTTCAGAGTCGCTCTCGGCTTCATCTTCCTCGTAAGCCGACTCTTCCTCACTCGCTTCGTTCCAAATCGCCGTGTAAGTGCCGTCAGTACGCTCATACGCCGCGTATCCCGCCGAGTCCGCTTCAGACGAGTCTAAGGGGGTTACCTTGGGTGTTCAAAGAGCTTCTTTCTCCCGTTCGTGCGAGAGCTTGGCCGACATCTTCTGAAGACGCGAACAGTGACTTAGCGCATGCCAGACCCCCTTTGAACGATCTCCTACCCAATGCGGTTCGTGATCCTCCTTCGACTTTATGTCCAGCAGAACGAGAGCCAACGCCCGGGCCGTGAGCTGACTGTCGGGCTTCGAGCTATTAGGGTCCAGGACTCCAGTGTGCTCCAACAACTCCGGGATGGTCGTGAAACCTCCCTCATCGATCCGGAGCGGTTTGAGAGCGTTCTTCACTTTTCGCGAGTACGCTCCCGAGTCACGCGAGTAAGTTTTGGGCAAGTTGTCGATGACTCAGCCGTTGTAGGACTTGGCGTCTGGAGCGTTCCGACCAGGCTGTCCCCCCATCCACATAAGGCGACGACGGTGCGCGCAGCTCTCGAATAAACAAAGGAAGCCGAAGTAGCCCCAGGTCTCGATACAAATACTCAGGAACCAGACGCGTGCGACTACTGCAGCCATCTTAGCCTTGCGCCGCTGAGTCTGAGCGTTGGAGGTCCTCAACGGAACGTTCGCCTGCCAATCCCAGAACTTGGAGCGGTTCTCATTCCAGAAACGCCAGTGAGAAGCGTGCACGTGCGGGTACTCTTGCGGGTTGTACCACAACTGCGAGCCCGGCCACGGATACGCCAGCTGGTACGGTTCTTGACCTAGCTCGGCCGCCTCGTAATAAACCCGTTTCAGATCATCGACTACGGGAGAAGGAGTCGTGTCCGACAGCTTGAATGGTAACGCGAACGAAGACCACGGGTGACTCGGACGCTTCTTGCCGGAACGAGGAATCTCCGTAATCGTCTTCCTCTTAGTCGAGCCAGTGCGGATGCTCTTGAGCGGAAATCGACCGTCCTGCGTGAAGCGTGGGTGCCGAGGCGGCTTAGGCATGATAACAGCCGGCCCCGTCAAAGCGTCCGAAGCCTTCCCCGTGTCGTCCAAGATCGCGGCGGCGATGTCATCCAGAAGCTCGAGGCCGATGGAGTTAGCATTTGCGGCTAGGACGTCTCGCATGAGAATCCAGAAGCGCTCGTCGGCCGGAGTGTCATCAGAAGAAGAGCCGTCGGAGTCCGAAGACTCAACGTTTCTGACGGCCTTGAGTCGGCGCGGCGCCGTTCCGCGCGAGGTGCCCATACTGGGGTGATGAAGAGAGCGGGTGCCGAGGGTAGCGTCTGGGGTCGGGGCAAAATTGCCAAATGAGCCGGAAGACTGCCCGTCGGTACCTGGGCCTCCGGCCCTGTCTCTCCCGAGGTTCCTGTGATAACTGTATATTGGGTGCAAGAGAGGCTCCTGAAAAGGACGAAGAATCGGAGTTCTCCTTTCCCAGCTACTGGACTTGACAGATGGATAGCGACTAAGACGGATGGGGGTCGAACGACGTCGAGAAGGGTCGCTCCGGGTGTACTCAGTTTCTTATTTGCCGATTGTTCATTCATCTAAATGGAACCTCTCGCTAGCATTTTCTACGAGTACGCCCGCTGGGAGCTGTGGCCCGTGTACGTAGGGGCCGTAACGGTCTGGGTCCTAACGACTCCACTACGTAACGTTACCTGGGAATTCTTGGTCCAAGTGTGGCGTGTGGTCAAGATGAACGGCGATATTTGGGGCGACTATGCGTTGTTGTACCGAGACGTACTTCAAGCTAACGAACTTCGACAGCTTCGGGGTGCTACCTACGCGTATGGAGTATGGAGTGCGCTATTCGCTGTGCCTCCTATTGTCATACTCAAAGGAGAAGAGAAGTATGGTCGTTATGGACGGATGTTGCGGAGTTGGTGGATCGCCAGCAAGGTGACATTCTCCGACTACATCCCCGAAGTCCTCCTCCGTACAAGAGACTCGAGTATACGCTATTGGTACGCTTTCTGGGACGCTCTCAAGGCCACCTGTATGCGCCTGTACGCGGTGGGAGAAGCCACCTGCTGGCTAGTACTACTATGCCTGTCCCTGCTGCTGTACATCCCGGTCAACGTCTTTGATCTGGTGGAGTTCGTACTCCTGGGACCTGTGGGTGTGGGGACTGTACTGTTGCTCCTACTAGCCACCAACTACTGCCTCGAGTGGACCGGCTGGAGTCTCGCCGACACTCTTGTCGTGGTGGTCGCCGGTGTGGTATCTCACGCTTGTCGTCAATACGACGAGGGAAGCTCCCTCAGAACTGTCTCCCCTAAAGTACTGGTCGAACTAGCATTAACAAGTACCCGCCGAAACGCTTCCCAGCGTAGTATGGCCGAAGCCCGGAACATCGAACGTCTGCGGGTCGACGACGACGTCGAAGTGCTATATGACTTTCAAGCCGCCGACCCTGACTACGTTGAGGACCGCTCCGAGGACTACCCCGAAGCGTTCCAGCCTCCCCTGTCTGACGAAGTTACTAACGACGGAGTCAATAGGACTAACGAGAGAGATGTACGCAGAGGATCCGTTCGCCGAGGACGACGAACGACAAGTCGGGGAGGATGTCCCGTACCCGGGAACGGAGGGGTCATTCCCGGAGCTTTGCCTCCCGTCGGGATGCCTCGAGACCCTGGAATCACTCCTCGTCCGGCCGTCCCGTCAGGGTGGTTCCCGTTGAACCCGACAACGTACGTGCCCCTGGCCGAGCCCGTTAGGGTGGTTCTATAAGGGGGCCCCAGAACGCCGGTGTCTTAGCGTCGTGGGACCAAAGCACCTCGCGTCATCAAGCCCCTTCCCAGAAGCTCTCCGTTGTCCCCGAGGACTGACGACAAACGAAGTGAATCCTTCTTTTTAATATAAGAAGTAGTGTAGTGTATGTAAGGTCGAGAAGGTGTTAGATCTCTCTTCCAGTTTAGCTCTCCGTCTCATATTTCTCTCCTTCTACTCAAGAGGAAGCCAAGCCAATAAACAAAATTCTATTACAACTTACTAGTGTTCCTATCTACCGTTCCTGCAGCCACTGAACAAGACCGTACTCCCTGAACAGCCGCGGACTACCCGACCCTTGAAGGAAGAGGAGGTATACGACAACAGCTTCTTAAGCTGATATCCACTTTACTTTACTCCATTATGCTTCGACGCACTGCTGTGCTTATCCTTATACGCAGAGTCCCATAGTCCGTTGATCTTCAACTTGACCAACGGCTGTTGTGACGGGGTCACACAGCACCTTGCACAGAGGAAGTGCTTAATGGTATTTACTACCCGAGTGAACGTTAGTTTACGTGTTCCCGGCCTCAGTGGGAACGGTTTGCTACTCAGAGGAGTAGATGTAAGACTGATGTATTTATAAGTAAGGTTAGCTTGGGTTTCATACAAATTAGAGGCTACCTATAGTGGAGCTAAGTAGTCATGTCTTGACTGGCTCCGAGAGCACCTGGTACTGTGTACCAGGTGTCCACAAGAGTGACGGGTCACTCTTTATGTAACTGGGGCTCACTGGATTGTACCCTGTTACCCCCCCCCCCACACTTAAATGAGAATCACCTGATTCTCCAATCAGAAGTGAGAGAATTAAACACCAAAAGGTGAATTCTCACACTGAGCAGCCACGAGACCGGCGCGGCTCTCAATCACACCCACAGTAAATTGGGCTCCCAAAGCTCACTAGGATTTGCATCCCTATGCTCAAAGCTGTGTTGTTTTGTTTTTTGGTGAGGTTATATTGAGGTCACTTAGTTAGACTAACGACTTCCTATGCCCGTCTTTCCCAGTGCCGCCCTCACGTCGACTCTGCGCTGTTATCCCCCGGTCCAAGCCTCCGCTTCCCCGTATACTCTCTCTTCACCATTTGTGGATGTTAATCCGTGTCCGTTGTTTCCATTGCACTCTCCCTGCCCTGCCAGTGTGCTAGGTCCCCGGACATATAGTTGAGTGTGTCCACCCATCGTAGCAGAGTCTGAGGACTGTCCCCTTCGAAGTGGACTTGTACACTACGCTTCGTATCCATTGCTAGGTTGGCCAGACTGTCAGCCTTTTTGTTGTAACACCGTAGGCGGTGGTGCCACTTGGACACCACTAGGCTGTCGGCCAGGCTTCTGCTTTTCCAGTAAAATTGTTTGAGGTGAGGTGCCCTGGGTGGTTTCCTCTCGCTGTGTTGCCGAATAATCATCGCACTATCACCAATTACTACCAGTGGAGTGTATCTCTTGGCTGCACATGCCTTGAGCCCAATGTACAGCCCCAGGTTTTTCCGCTACGTTGTTGGTCGTCTTCTTGTTGGCCAGGGACAGCGTGCCGATCCAGCATACCTTCACTCTTACCAGTGGGGTTCCGACCCGAATAGCTATAGATCCGCTCCCGCCTGGACCCGGATTGCCGCGGGAGCCCCCATCGAAAAAGAGGAGATACACCGCTGCACTGTGTGGTGGTTCAGGCCGTTTGGTCACTGGCTCACTTTTCAATAGTGCAGTTCTCAATACAGCGTTTGCCTTATTGCTCAAGTCGCGAGTCGACGTGCTATACATGTGGGCCCGCACCGTTTCGTACCCATGGTGAAGTCTTGACTGCAAGGCCGTTGTGTGGTGCCCTCCTGTTACATTGTTGTTTTTGTCAAAGTGTTCAACTCTCCATCTCCATACTGCATGGAAATACGTAGCTGCTCCAAGTCTCCAGCAGTTGTCTGTAAGTCCCTCAACTCTTTCGACGAAGGCGACCGAAGTCGTTGTCGTCGGTTCATGAAGTTGTTCTGCAACCTTCCATATACCTTCCGGTACCCGACTAAGCTTTAGCCCAAAGATGCAACTTTCGACTTCCTCTTCGCTCATGCCTAATTCCCTCCATGGCGTTAGGAGTACCCGTCTCAGTTTCATCGCCGCTGGGCAACCCCAGAATACGTGGTATATGTCCGTGTCGACGATGTGTGCGCAGGTCTTGTGTGGGCAGCCGGCTTTGTTCTGGCTGACGTCGTACATGGAGAAGGCTCCCCATTTGAGTCGCAGCAGCGTTTGCTCCCCCCAAGGTCCCAGTCCAATGATTCTGCGAATACTCTTCCAGGGTAGAGCTGCGAGGCCGGTAGCAGCTGCTGTGCTCGTATCCACCCATTTGGATGCTCTTTTCTCTTTGTTGGCTACTCCTCTGCGGTGGGCCGGCTGGGCAATTCGTGTTTTGTAGTGCTTCCTTGTGCGAGTCCACCGCCGGCCCCTGCCCACAGACATACGAGTCTGCTCAAGATCGGGTGCGGTCTCACCGCAAGGATCCTGAAATTGTCTTCTGCGATTGCTGTGAGATGTCTAAGAAGTGCGGTGTGACTGTCTACCTGCACACTGTGGTCCGGGCCATACGAACTAGTGTGGATGACCGCTTCGATCATCGGACTTAGCTGTAATGTCACAGTAACTGGGTGATCCTTGGGGTGTGCCGTAAGACGTACTTCCGCTGCGTACTGGGGTTCCATGACAGTGTGCGGGTAGTTCGCCACTACTGTGGTGGCCAGCAGTTCCGCTCGCTGCCTCTTGATATTGGTCGTTAGCGGTGAGGCGAAGTGGAAGGAAGCCACTCCTACTCTTACTCTCCTCCAGTTCATCAAGTTCTTAACCGTGATGTTCCCATTGTCTGTCAATTTGCATGCATTCTGCAAAGTTAATAGCTCCCCAGCTTGTGACCACACTTGGGGTGTTCCAATGGCCGCATACGGCAGCCATTCATGGTACGGTTGTCCGTGGGTCTGCTTCTGCGCGAATGAATAGTCCTGTGAGAGCGTCTCCAGGTAATCAGTGCAGTCAAGAGTGAGGATTTCTCCGTGCCAATGAGTCGATCGTTGCAGTCGATCGTACATTGTATGGGTACTGTGTTTCCTGGATGCAGTCAGTCCCGGAAGATGATCAGGTGCGCCTGCCAGGCGAATGATGTTCCTGCCAGTCTGCCAGAGTGTTGACATTAACCGTGTGTTGCCCTGTCTATAAGCTTCGTGGCCTGGTGTTATATACACAGTCGGTGCTGTGCCCCCTACGCCCTTGTTAAAGGGTATATCGCCCACAATGTGGGCGTGTGTAGTACCGGTCTCCGCCCATTTCCCTACTGTTACCGCCGCCATTGCAAGCAGCTCCGTCCTGAGGCCGGGTAACGCCATACCTCCATCCGCTCTGGGTAGTGCCGCTAGGTCTGCATCGAGCCACGCCCTTCCTCCAGTTAGATCCGTCGTGAACATTCCATACCATACGTAATTTTTGATCATTTTGTTGGATGACCACTTTGCTTGGCCACGCGTGTCTTGCGATGTACAGTAGTTTTGGCCCGATAATTGCTGTAGCGATAGTGCTGCGTTGGTCTACCGTAGTGATCTTTTGACTTGCTAAAGTTTGTCGGACTTTAAGTTGCTGTCGTGCTACGTCCCATGACCGGTCTGTATCAGCGTTGCTCCCTTCTTGAATTCCAAGATACCTGCACTTGGCTTCCTTCGGCAGGTATTGTAGTTCTCCAGATAGGTGCATGTCCTGGGTCGGCCCCTCTGGGTGGAGGGCGATAACCTTGGTCTTCCCTGCATTAATATGAAGTCCTGAAGCTTTGCTGAATGTGGCGAGCTCGTTCATGAGGTGAGGAATGTCCGCTGGATTTTTGACAAAAGTCGCAGTGTCATCCGCGTATCCTGCTACACGTAGCTCAAAACGTCCAGCCGCTGATTGGACAATGATCCCTTGAGTCCCTAGAAACCCGTCCAGGCTTCGGTAGAGCGGATCCAAAGCCAGAATGAATAACTTGGGGGCCAATGGACAGCCCTGTCTGATGCCGCTCGTTACTTGTATTAGTCTTGATTTTGACCCGTTCGCCAGGAATCGAACTACGGTACCAGCATGTAGGAAAATTATCGCTCTGATAAATTTCTCCGGGTATCCCAATCGTCTAAGTACCGCAATCATATAATTTTTATCCAAGGCGTCATAGGCTTTTTTTGAAATCCAATAGGAGTGCAGTTGCTTTCTTGTTGGTCGGGTCTCGGAGTGTCATCTCTTGTGCCGCATCGTACAGGTCCAATGTATCGTGAATTTCCCGACCAGGAACGAAACCATTTTGATTTGGGTGTATCAAATCGGGCAAGGTGCAACGCACTCTGTTGGCCAGGATCCTCATGAAGAGCTTGTAATCAGTGTTGAGGAGGGCAATAGGTCTATAGTTGAGGGCGTTGCTGTGAATGCCTCCTTTTTTTAGACAGAATAAGTCCGCTTCGAGGAATGAGGGAGGGAAGTACCCTCTGTCATACCACACATTGAATAGATGGGTGAGGACCGGGATCAGTAGGTCTTCATGTTCCTTGTACCAACTGTTGCCCAGCGATCAGGGCCCGCCACCTTGCCTGGCTGACAGCGCCGGAAAGCGTCACGAAGGTCTGCTTCGGTGATCTCACCCCCCACTGTCATCTGCGTTTTTGTTGGTCGCTCTCTTGTCTTGGCCCATGCTTCTACGTCCGCTACCGAGGTGTGGTCTGTGCTGGGTTGCTGTAAGATTGGTGTCCAGGCGTCTGCTAGTATGTCCGCTTTGTCATGGACGCTTCGTGGTGGGGCTCCTGTAATTGGGTCCAAATGTCGGATTGTATTGTCTGAGAACTTGTTTGACACTCGCTGATAGAAAGCTTTAGATGTCTTTCCGTTCCAAAGCGTGCTGTCCCGAATGAGTTGACGTAGTCGATTATCTGCCCTCATCTCCTTACATTCCGCAATGGCTCTCCTTAGCCGTATCGCCCTTGTCGGTCCGTCTACTGTGTCCAGAGTCAAGTTATCCATCTCCTCCGTGATTGATACGACCGACGCTGGGATTCCACGTAGTTTTTCTCGCAGTCGGTTTTGCTGTCTGATTAGGCGAACCAGCTTCTGTTTGAGAGTGTTTCTTCGGGCTTTTCTGCGTTGCCGGATACATAGTCGAGTTTTGTGAGCAATTTCAACTTTAAAGGTTTCCCAGTGTTCGGCTGCAGCTTCGGCTGTGAGGGTTGGAGTGTCTAGCACCTGTTTAAGCTCTTCAATTAATCTATGAGTCAATTGTTGTACAGCTTTCTTCGCGAAGGAGGGTACCGGGTGGATTCTGGACGGATTTTTTATCCGTATAGGATCCCCTGGTGCATGTACGTGAAGCTTTGCCCCGTAGTGATCAGCTCTCACTCCTAGCTGCACTAAATTCCACGATGCCACCCAAGAGAACGCTGCTGCGGACGTGTACCACCGATCGAGGCGGGACGATGCGGCTCCAGCGCCCGGGATCGTGTAGTGGTATGTGTGTGTTTCTTGGTGGTGCTTTATAAGGTCTTCTTTCGACCACCGAGACGGCCGAGCGACTGCCACCGGATCTAGCAGTCCCCATCCTTCGAGTAAATGACGAAGCGTAGGTGAATTATGATACGTTTGTTTGACTACATAACGGCGGTCCGGCAGGTCATCTAAGGTGCAGTTAAAGTCCCCTCCAACAAAGGCCAGGGCTCCTTTTGGGAATACCAGCGATTGTAAGCTCTGGAAGAACCGCTCTCTGGGAGTGTAGCGGTGGGGTGCATATATGTTGCACACAATAGTAAGCGCTCCGGCTAGTTTGCCTTGGACTGCCATAAAATTGGAAGACCGTCGATCCTCCATGAATGGTGTCATGTCTGTGAAAGCTCCGTACTGGTGAGCCAAGATGGCGACTCCTCCTTTCCGTTCTGGTGATGGTGACCAGCAGGAATGGATGGGTTGCTGTACACCGGTCTTAAAACCCCACCGCTTCGCATACAGTCTCTAATGGTATCCAACTTCGCTAGCCGCTACATGAGTCTCCTGAATCAATAACACATCCGCTCTGCCATGTGCATCCTGTTCTCCAAAAGCTCGAAACCACATATCTCTATCCTTTTCAGTCGCCCCCAGACCGTTGACATTTTGAGTTATGAAACCGTAAATTTGGTCTTGAGGGTGGAGGTCATCTGGAGAGCCCTGGTGGGCCTTGTCCGCGTCTCTGTCTGCTGCTTTTCGTCGCTGCGCTTGACGACGCTTCTCCTTCTCAAATTGGTCTTGAATGTATTGTTGATGTTCTATTGTAGACAGCGGGTCGAAGTACTGTGCGATTGCCAGTGGACCTGTTGTTCCACGATCTCCGCTGTTCGCTCCTGCTCCTGTCTGTGTGGTGGATGCTGGTGCCGATATATTCGCTAGGTCCCCTATCTGTCGGTCCTTCCGCACCGCCCCCTGTGGAATGTTGTGTTCTTCGTCGAACACCATTGTCGAGTACGTCTACCTTACGATACTCGACCCTTGCGGCACCTTGGTGCCTTTATTTGGTCTCCGTCCCGGAGGAGTCGGTGACTGCGTTGTCCCTTGATTCCTCCCAGACGTGTTCAGCTGGGGCATAGATTGCCGAGCTCCAATCGTTGTGATTCACTACTTGGTGGCACAATCCTCTGATGAAGGGGAATTGATCGTACCAAACCGCCCGAGCACCGTGTGGGACTCTGCCCATCGGGGTTTCTGTCCAATTGCTGACAATGAAAGGGATTGCATGTAAGATTCCCCATTCCGAGTCAGTAAAGGAAGCTGGCTGCTGACGGTAGCAGGATTCTGGCACCCATTGCGCGAGGCGTGCCCACCTCTCAGATGATCCCGCTAGCTGTTGAATTGTGTGGGTATCAGAGGTCGTAGCTGTGCACTCCTGGATCCATTCCTTGCAGTACTTTCTACCGGCCTCGGCAATTGTTGGGTCGTCAACTAGACGCCGAAGTGCGTTCACTTGTTCTCTTTGAGCCTCCAGCAAACCCCACACAATTAGAGGCTCCATTCCCCAGGTTTTAGCTTCTTGGTCAGGGTATGGGAGGAAGGCATACAGATGCCGGAGTGCCTCCGGGGTCTTTTATAGCCATTCCATGATATCTGCTGCTGTTCCACGTCTGCGTTTTGTGGTTGGAATTTTCAGTTTGGCCCGGAACAACTCACACCATGTGCGGAATGCCTCACAGTTTGCGGCCTCTATTGTCACCGCTAACGGTTTATCTACGTGGTCCATTGGAGAGTCCGGTGAGTCTCTTAAGATGCGAAAGTACGCGTTGGTCACGACGGGCCCAGTTGCGACTCGGGCAATGCGAGTAGGGACTTCGTCATCCTTGCTAGATGAATCTCCTGGTGTCTGAGATGACGCAGCCAGATGATCTAGTCCGTATTCTTCATGTATTTTTTGATTTTCGCATGTGACCGCTGCTTCTGCATCGTAGTCTGGTGAAAATGACTCCAGCACTGGTAATCCAAGCCGGGCGTGGGCTACATCCAGTCGTTCTCTCATCTCCATACGTTTGCACAATCCCGAGTTAACAGAGTCCATATTTCCCAGTTGGTTAACAGTTTGCAGGTCGGTTTTCCGTTCCGACTCCGTGAGCTGGTTAATTGTGGATTTCCAAGTGTACGAGTCGGAGATTGTCTCTGCGAACTCTGCGTCACCTTCAGCACGCCATTGAATTATAGGTCCCCATGGCTAACTCCATAAAAGTGGCGCTCATGGTGCCGGAGCACCAGGCATGTTGGAATTATGTGTAGGTCCCAACAGTTCTTGAGATATTCAGTTGCCTCTCTGTCTGTGAAGCTCTTTCCGTATCCACTCTCATGGTCGTCCCATCTGGTAGTCTATACTGCTTGTATAGGTAGCACTGCATATGTGCGTCGTTGTGGGCGTTAACATCGAATACAACAATCGGTTCCCTCATGTATTGGGTCATCGCCCTGAGTTCATGCGGTCCAGCCCAGAAGGTGGGTGCCACCCTCTTATCTATCTGTTTGTGGCGGGTGACATCATAGTGGAAAAAAAAAGCGCTGCCGTTGCGGCTGCTGGTGACTCAAAGCCAGGGTGATCCGGATACAGTCTTTGATACTCGTGGACCGGATCCACTAAATGTAGCGCCACATCCCTCCGAAGGTTGCACATCATCAATGTGTACACCGCTTTTTTAAGTGCCGTGGCTCCTCTCACTGTTGCGCGTGTACACTTCATTGGGTTTTGTGTGTGGTTGGTCGTGGAAGCATACAGCGCCAGAAAAGCACATTGGCCATTGGCAGCCACTGCGATTTCCTTTCCATCAAAACTTGCTAGCCATAACCCAATCTGTTTGGGGAGATCTGTATCACCTTCTGCAGTTCCTAGACGACTTTCACCTATTTCCACGGATTGCTGTGAGTCCGGAGTTTCCGACTCATAATCCTCCTCCGATGCTTCATTCTGTGTGAGATCGGTGGTCGTCGCGAGTTGGGCTGGTGAATCCACCGAATCCACCGTAGTGTCGTGGGCTGCCAGCTTGGCCGTTGTCTGCATGAAGGTGGCCATGCTAACCTGCATACTCTTGATCGCTCCGTTTTGGAGACCGATTTTCCCGGAATGCATTTTATTCTTTCGCGTCGACTTGGCGGATGCAGCTATCGGCTGTTGTCCATGCTGGGTCGCTTGATGCGTCGCTATAACGGGGAAGGCCTTGTGTCCTTCCTGTGACTCCCCACATTTACTATCCTCCCCATCCAGACACGCCGGTGTCATGATGGCATCCGTTGTGGCGTGTTGATTTAACTGTTGGTTCGGGATGGTATCAACGTGTGGGTCTTAACCTTCCTCGTGATGTTGGTGAATATGCTCTACCATTGAGTCCTCATATGCATACGGAGCCTCCTCCCTCTCGTAACTACTTTCTGTGGGCGGACCGGTTGGATCCATTTCGTCAGCCTCCATAGCGTCTGTGTCCTCGTCCTCTTCACTATCCGACTGTGCCAAGGCTCCAAAACGTCCTAAGGCCGCCGTACGTTGGAATTCTGCATATCGCTTCTCTGCCGAATTGGTGCCTTTTTCTTCCTTTTATTTTTTCCTTTTGTGGTGGGTTGCTGGTTCTGAGTCTCCTTCCGCCCCTCTTGATGCGTCCGTGCGTCGTCGGTACGTATTTGTGCAGTTTGTTTGCGACCATCGCCTTTCTTTTTTGTTTTTGATTTTTTATAGACGAAGCCCTCCGTGGCTGCAGCAATAGGGGGCGTGGTGTCGGTGCCCTCCACCCGGCAGGGTTCCCCTGTTGCCGTCTCCGAGTCTTTGTGCTCTTCCTTCGGCGTTGTCGTCGATTCATGAGACGTGGTTTGCAGGAGAGGTGCGCTTGGCATCGGCGGTGGTTGTCCCGTTTGGAACATTGCTAATAATTCTTCAATGGATTGTACATGAAAGGCTCTGCGTGGGGCTAGTTTGTGCTGGACCACAGGTTCCTTTAAGAAGCGAGTTGCTCGGGCTCTAATGTACTCCAAATTCTCAGGTTTGACAAAACAATTTGCCTTTCCATGTCTTGGATTCAAACATTTTGCACACGGTCTACGGATAAACTGTTGGAAATGATGAATAGTAATATCCACTCCATTTAGTTCGATCTTAGACACTCCCTTGAGCGCCTCAGGGCATTGTCGTTGTGCGAACCGGATGGTATGATATCGGTTGTCGTAAATGTCGGTCTGCGTTGCTCTTACGTACTCCACATCCAATACTTTTGCCTCCGAGAAGCTTGTAAAAGCTCTTGCAAGTGTCACGAGCCCTAGATCCGCTCCCCCGTAGACTCGAATTGCATATTGGAGTTCTAATTGCGCTGGGTTGTAGTGACCAGTTCCTTCGTCTTCGGGTGATCGCCCCGTGTCCCGGATCGTGATAACAGCCTTCTGAAACCTCATCGTTTTATCTTTCCATCTTGTGGCTGCTTTTTTTTTTAGTAAAAGGTGAATCTTAACGTCTTGACTCCATCGAAAGAAAGACGTTTAACGTCACGCTGGAGTACGTTCATCATCGTGTGTCCCGATCTCCTGTCAGTGTTAGCCATGAAAAGTTCTTTGAAAAGAACCGCATGTGGTGCATGTTTATTAATTCGCACCGAAGCAGGCAGTGCGGCAGTAAGGTTAGCGTTAAAATAGGCTTCATGCATATCCTCCAGCATCGCACGATGTTCTCCAGTCATGATCTCCTTGACAAAGTTCGGTGGGTATGGGAGGTCAAGATTACCCGCCAAGTACATCATAAGGATTTCCTGCTCTCTGGCTGTCCACGTTCGAAGGCTTTTATCACAGCTGACCGACGCTGGTGTAAGAGCTCCTTCCGCATTGCCTCCTCTTCTTCTGTCCATACTTCAGTTGCTACTACCGACCAATCGGTCGTTAGTGTCGCTATTAGTTGTTTCTGTTGCACCGGATTCCATATCCCTTCCAGCATATGCGATTTTCTTGCTGCTTCATCCGTAATTGGCTGTTGGTGGGTTAAGCTCGCGCGAACTTTATCTCCCCACGTCTCCCCTTGCGTTTTCAACCGTTCACCCTGATCGTGATCCTCCCACCTCGTCCCGTCCGTTGGGGGTTGGGGTTCCTGTTGGCGACTCTTGGGCGGGCTCTCCTCGCCGTGCTCTCCGCTACTTGAACAGAACCTCCTTCCTTGTACAGTTGTTCTCCCCTCGACGCGTTCTTGTTCCTGTCCTTGGCCTTGATCCTGCGGTGGTTCCCGTGGAGGGGGGCCTGGACCCTGTGCCCCCGTCCCCATCCTGATCATCCTCGGGTCGTCCGAGTTCGGGATATTCAGCTCCAAAGTTGTGGCCTGCGTCCGTCACCCACTCCTGAGTGACCTTTCCCCTAGCGGGTATTTTTACGAGTGTCAAAGCTGTGTTGGCTGCAAAGCCTACACTCAGAGCTGCATTAGCTCCTACACTAGCGCGCGTACAGTGCTTTGGCACAGGGTGCTGTGGTGGTGTAGTGATTTCTCCGTAGTTGCGGATTATCACCCGTCGACAAAGACGTGGCACCGCCCAAGATGTTCAAGCGACGAACCCTCGGTCATGTGATGTACGGAGACGCCAAGGTGCAAGGGACTCGACGGCGTCACTTCCGAGCTCTCAAACGGATATTGGATACGGTCCATATGTCACTGAATCCA
This sequence comes from Phytophthora betacei, assembly GCA_011320135.1. Lineage (NCBI taxonomy): Eukaryota > Oomycota > Peronosporomycetes > Peronosporales > Peronosporaceae > Phytophthora > Phytophthora betacei. Next base: position 322,995 of record JAANHX010000712.1, read on the forward strand.
GGCTGTCCTTATTATCTGGCCGGATTCGCATTCAGCGCACCATATACGGTACGAACCCTCAGTGGCGGTTGGGATGAGTTCGCGGAAGACTCAGCGACCCTTGGAAGGCACGTTCACCGTCTGGGACAGGGCGTGGACCGTTTAAGATACTCATGCGACGGCGCAGACGACGCTTGGCATGCAAGAAGATCCGTAACGGATCATTGTTCACTTGATATTTGTATAATTGATTAGGACTTCTTATTAGAAATAGACCCGAACGGGTAAGCTTAATTACAGAACAGAATTTTCACTCAAGCACACAGAGCGACGTCCGGCTTCAAGGTAAGCGTCTGGTCAAGCTTGTTTGAGTGTGTTATGCCTGTCGGTGAGCTCGAAGCTCTGTAGCGAGGGTTCATCCGGCAAGGCCAAGAGACTTTGTGTATTGGCCTATTACTATCGGGAGGTTTTACGTGACGGCTTATTGTTGCCTATTTGCACGACTGGGAGTGCTTGAATTGCCTCCCTTTTATTCTTCCTACCGAGTGTTGAACACTCGGTGATCTCGTAAAAGGCCTACCCGTGCCTGGTACCCTTCCGCTGTTGGGACCACGAGGATTCAGAACATCTATTAGCTTTGCTCGTGCTAGTAGCGTGTTCTTATTTTTACTGGTTGGCCTATATAAGTAGTATACAAGGTCCAGTTTGTCCCGGTGCAAGGGCAGAACTAGGGTCTTCAGGTCCGCCCGAACGATCGTTTACTATCCTAGTAGACGTATTGTTGTGGGAACGTCCTAACTACATTTGTAGCTAGAGTTCACGTGGGATTTCCAACACCACAACTGGTGCCGCGACCCGGGAACAGATTGTGACCATTGTGAACTGTTTGTATGGCCTTCCAGTTTACGAGCTACCAAGAGAAGAAGAACAAGAAAAAGACAAGAAACATGGCGAAAGGACAACCGACGGTACCAGTTACGTCTGCCAAGTCTGGCGGGGCTCGCAACGAGAGTTCAAGCCCGGCTGCGCGCTTTGCAGCCGCCACCGAGCTTTCAGTGAGCTTCGACGACGAAGCGGACAGCGGTCCTGACGCCCACGATTATGAAGATTACGAAGACAAGACGCCGGCTCCAGTGCCAGGCGCAGCGACGCCGGAGACGGTCACGCTATCATCGGGGCTGAGCGGAGCGACCAGGTCCCTTTCGAGGAACCTCGCCGACGAGCTCGATGATGTTGCGGGACCGGAACCGGCCTACGACGATTATGACGATGGGACCGAGGGTTCTAAACCTTCGGTGGCGAGTGCAAAGCATTCAGCACTGCTGAAGGCACCTCGCCCACCTATCAACGGTGATACACCAGCCGCCAAGCGCGTTTTCGACCGCGTACACGCGCTGATGCAGAATTATGAGTGGATGCAGCTGTTCAAGCCCATTACCAAGAGAAAAACCGACTGGCCTGCGCTTGCGCAGGAGCTTCAATACCCAGTCAACTCGGTATCGACTAGCCAAGTTGCCGAGGATTCCGTCTCTCTACTGTTGTCGCTGGGCTTTGAGAATGAGACATACCCATCGACGATGTCGGTCCAATATTGGAGTCCACATGAAGCCGGAGCTGCTCTCCAGAAATGGAAGAAGAAGCTTCGGAAGGCGTTTGGCGCTGTTGGCATCAACGCTGGAAAGCTGCCGGTGAGTCGAACGATCGTTCAAGATGAAGATCCGTCCACGATGCCACTGCCGCCGACACCCCAACGACTCGTTCGTACTCCTCCGACCAAGCGTGGTGCCTTTGGCACTACCGAAGCTTCACCGTACTTTCAAGACTCGCACATGGTTACGCCACGTTCGGAGAGCCGTATGCAACGTATTTACGCTGGTAACGAGGGTTCGTTCGGTCGTCGAGGCGGTGCGCGAGCTCCCAAAGGTGGTGCCGGACGTCGTCAACTCGACAGCGATGGTTCGTCCAGTGACGATGACATTTAGGTGCGTACATTCGACGAGGAAGATCCTCAAGTCGAGTTGATGCGTCAGATGAATGACCTGGCAACGCTGAACGACGTGGACCCGACACGGAGGATTGAAATGGCTTCGCACCGACCGCTGGATCGCATCACGCCGTTCTCAGGCTCTCGCAACAAGAGCGAGAACTGTATGCAGTGGCTCCGTGGGTTCGTCTATGAAATGACTGGAACCCACACAGATGCCGATAAATGGTGCATTCCATTTGAGCTAAGTCTCCGGGACGGAGCCATTCATTGGTTCCGTCAACTTCCGAAGAAGACGAAGCGCAAGTGGAAGCGGCTGAGCGATGCGTTCATCCGCTACTACTGCTCGCCGTTCACGCAGACGGCACTGTCGCGTTACTACTCCGCCAAGCGGGAACGTAATGAACATTTGTGCGACTACATAAACAGGCTGAATGGCTACGCTCGGACCGCCCGTTTACACTTTGTGAAAAGTGGTCGCGACGCGAAAGAACACGTACAGCAGTTCCTGGCAACATGCGATGGTGACAAGCTGGCGGAGAGTCTCTACCACGCTCGAGTTGCCGACATTCACGAGCTCGAAGAGATCATTGAAAATGTTCTCAAGGGCAAGGAGAGAATGGCCAAGCGCGACAGTGAGTATCGATACTCCAAGAATCGTGACGCGCGACGCGACGGTGCATACGCCCGCAACAATCGGCGTGATGACCGTCGCCGCGATGACAACCGCAACAAACCAAGCGTGACGCTCATTGAAGCCACGGTGGATGACCTACTAGCTGAATTAGAAGGTCGTGAAGCTGCTCAGGGAGGCACCGAGTATTCAAACGAAGATCCGAACGCTTACGACAATGTCCAAGATGAGTACAACGACTTTCAGCCCGATAGTACGGATGGTGATTTCTCATTGGATGAAAACGACCGATACCTCGCCGCTGCTAACGAAAATGAGCGCCGTGCAGCTGTTGAAGGCACCTACGCACGTTCAGACAACCGTCAACCACGTGGAAACACGCCTGATCGCGAGAATGACTTCAATCAAGATCGCCGAGGTGGTGACCGTGGGTTCAATCAGGACCAACGCGGTCGACGTGACTTCAACCGCGACAATCGACGACCTCAATACGGACCATGCGCGGTGTGCGGTGGCATGAGCCACTCCGCCCACTACTGTAACAAGCGATGCAAGTTCTGCAAGCAGCTCCACGAAGGCTGGACAATGCGAACTTTTCCGCAACTTCCAAGACCTTGCCAAATTCGTGCGTACTAAAGGCACGAAGGAGGGACTCCCACCAGAGCTCAAGGCTGTCGTCCAAGAACGTCATTTAAACTAGGCAGCCCTCCAACTACAGCTGGGTTGGTCCCTATCGGGCTGCCACAGTTGACCTAGCCTTTAATGGAAGCAGAGTGTATCTTTGCTTTCATGGGGCAGAGTGAATGGCCTGATAATTACGTAACAAGTGTGAACGCGACGGAAAATGAAAAGGAGAGGAGTAGAATCCTCGGTGGAGGTGTTGGAGAGAGAGTGGAGTGTGCTGATGCTGATGAGGGCACCAGCGAGGGTTCGTTCGGCGTAGTCTCGAGTGCAGCGCGAGACGAACCCAAGGGTCACTCCAAGATGATGAAGTTGAACCCTGGCGAGAGACAGGGGTGGTGGTCGGCCAAGAAATTCGACCGACGGATCAGAATGGGGGCTCTGGTGCAAGGCGCTGTAAACGACCAGCGAACGAGGATCCGCCTCGACACGGGAGCGAACGTTAGTGTGATTACTGACGCCTTTGCCAAGAAGTTGCGGCTCCTAGATGTGCCCGATCACGGACGCCGCATTGACATTCCAGGAATCAACGAAGGCAAGGTGTATACGACGCGACGAGCGTGCATCAAGATTACGCTCGGATGGACGATGGTGTACGAATTCGAGATGTGTGTAATGGCGCATAGTGCAGGCGTCGACGTGGTACTCGGGACCGACTTTATGATCCCAGCTGGGATCCGGTTGGACCTGTTTCACGGCGCAGCTTAATTACCGCACGAAATCCAAATCCCACTGATCAAGACCAAGAACATGATCGACAGCGAAGAGTACGGCTCCCATGTTAACGCCGGGTCACCTGAGCGTTTGGACATTCAAGCGCACGAGTGTCGAGAATATCGACTGGCGAAGCGCCACGTCGGGTTGGAGGAACACGTACTGTGGGTTCGTCGAACGAACAAGTTAATCCCGTCAGTAACGAGGTTTCGACGTGGACGGCCTCAGAGCATTCGGTTGACCAGCGTGTCCGACCGAACTGTGTACCTACCAGCACACGACTCGATCGCGATGTGGATTCCAGATGGGGATTTGCCACGAGGTGACGGCTACGTGCGTCTGGAATCCAAGAAGTACCAAGACTGGCAAGTGTTGGCCTACTAAGGTTGCAGAGACCCCGAGCTCTTTCAGCGTGAATGTGAAATCTACGAACAATGGCTTGCAACTCAGCCTTCGTCAGTTGATCGACCGGACTATCCAGAACCCAGTGGGGTGCTAGCACGACCTCTAGAGGACTCGCTAGTGGATTCTAGTGATCGTCTGACGTGTGCAGAGCGATGGGCACTGATCCTGGAGGAACGTGAACGAGTGGAAGCCTGTCTGGCGTCTGGGGTGACAGCCGGGGACTCGGCAGACGGTCAGCCTTCCGTAGAACCTTTTGACACTTACACGACAACTTACGGCAGAGACAATATTGCAAACGAAGCCTCGGTAGCGCGTACACACGAACTACTGAGCCCGGTAGACGTAGTACATACGCCAACGAGTGTTCGTGCCAAGTCTGGGGTGACCATGGAAGCAACAAGTAACAGCACTGGATTAAATGGAGTCACCAGTTTTGACGACGTTGTCCCGGCATTGTGTGCAGCCAAATCTGCGAACGAGACATCGGTGGTTGATCCAGAGGATGCAGGCATCGCGCTGAAGGTGTTGAATACGGCACCGAGGGTTCATTGTGAGATTGGTGCGAATGCCGAACTGTCAAGACAGCGGCAGACCGAGGAGCTGAACAAAAGCCAACAACCCAATATGTCGGTGGCCCGCGCATTCAATATTGCGAACGACGACTCGGCAGATGGCCCAGAGATGGGAAACCAGGATGGGATGGAGATGGACCCAGTACCGACTGTTGAAATCGAAGCGGATGCCTACGTTGAGTCAAGAGAAGGGTCCGTCGCGGTTTTGGAGGAAACGTACATCTCGGTTGCTCGAGTGTTAGCAACCGAAGGAAATGAAGTAACGGAGAGCGCATAGAATGACTTCTACGAACACCCAGCTAACAACATTGGCTTCGAAGACTACGCGAAGGAGCTGGCATTCCTGTCGGACCTGACCGAAGAAATCAACACGACTATAGACTACACTGCGCCTAATGTTGCTGATCCTGAGCTGTCGACTGAACGCCGAGAGCGTCTGGTCGTGACGCTAAAGAACCACGAGCAGATCCTGATTGCTAGTGGTAACGCACTGCCGCCGCCAGCCTACGGCGCGGTATGCGATATCGACACACAGGGGCACGCCCCAATTAAACAGCGTGCCCGACGCGTGCCGTTACGATTCCTCGGCAAGCTGTACGAGCTGGACTGATCGTTTTTTTTTTTTCAGATAGTCCATGGGCATCGCCGATCGTGATTGTGATGAAAAAGAACGGGCTGGACATCCGGCTCTGCATTGATTACAAGATGGTGAATGCTATCACCGCGATCATGGAGTATGCAACGCCGCTAGTCGACGACCTGCTAACAGATCTCGAGCGCTACCTGTGGTTCTGCTCGCTGGATGCAGCAAGCGGCTTCTGGGCGGTCATGATGGCCTTGCGAGCACGAAAAGTGTCGGCGTTTGTCTGCGCACTCGGACACTTCGAGTGGTTGCGCATGCCCTTTGGATTAAAGAACGCACCGATGATCTACCAGCGTATGATTGACAACGCACTCTGGGGGTTCGTCCAACCTAAAGGAGGTTGGTTTGAATACTCGGAAAGGATGCGTTTAGCTGAAGAACAGGCCAAGGAACGTCGTGGGCCAAGCGCCGAGGGTTCGTTTCAAACGAAGTTCGCGGCAGACCGCGAAGCACCGGTATAGACCGACCCTGTACTACAACTCGTCAACAGCCCCGTCGCTGACATGTTTACGAACGGGGAACCGGACGAATCATCGCTAGTACCTGTATTTGATCGACGGTCGTTTGTGGATGATATTTGCTTCGGTGGCGAGGATTTCGACAGCTGCCTGGCGACGCTGGACCGATTGCTGGCAAGATTTGCACAGTGTCGGATCAGCATTAGCTTCACCAAGAGCATCTTCTGTCAACCCAAGGTGGACTTTCTGTCGCATAAAATTTCGCCAGAAGGTATCAGGGCTGACCCCAAGAAGCTTGCGGCCATCACCGAGCTTTCGTTTCCAACAAGCAAGAAGGGCATGCAGTCGTTTCTTGGAGCGGTTAATTACTACAGCCGCTTCATTCAAGACTTTGCGGTCTACGGTGCGTCGCTGTACCAGCTTAAGGATGAAGACTTTGCCGTTGAAGGTGGCCTTTCTGTGGCACGTCGTTCCTTCGAGAAATTGAAGGCGAGTGTATCACATTCACCCATCCTCAGGCACTTCGATCGGTCGAAGACAGTTCACGTCATGCTCTTTGCGAATGAATGGGCGTTGAGCACTACGCTAATGCAAGAACATGAAGGCAAGTTACACCCCGTACGGTTCCTCGGTCGTGTGCTCAAGGAGTCCGAGATGAACTACCATCCTGCCGAGAAGGCAGTTTTGGCGTTACTTCTGCTGTTGAAGATCTGTTACGTCCAGCTGGCAGGAAAGACGCTACATGTCTATACACGATTCACGACGTTAGAGTGGGTGCACAAGTCGAAGTCTCTCTTCGGACGCGCGGTCCAGCTCGCCGTACTGCTTTCGCAGTGGCATTTGAAGGTGCAGCTCGTGAAGGAGAAAGATGTCGCCTTCGCGCAGCTACTGCAGTCAAGCATCACGAGCTTCGTCGACCTGGAAGACTCGCTCGCACCGGTGGCACCTCCAAACAAGGGTTCCCCGACTATTCGAATGGACCCCGCGTTGCTGCACGCCAGGCTTCACCGTAATTACAGCGGATACGTCATGTTTTTTTACGGATCAGCGAAGACAGAGAAGTACGGTGGCTACGGGAGTTGTTCATGGGTGCTGTGGGGCCTTCCTGAGTGGAAGATAGTGATTGCTGCAAACGCTTACCTCTCGGCTACCACGGGGAATGAGGCAGAGTATACAGGTATGATAAACGGTGTCAAGGCTGCTATTGCGCACGGTGCCGAGGATTTAATCATCGTTGGTGACTCAAGGCTCGCGATTCAACAATCACTAGGGGTGATCGCATGCAGGAAGGAAACGTTGCTAGCGCTGCTGAATACTCACAAGGAACTCGCGGCCAAGCTTCGATCAGTTAAATATCTTCACGTAGTACGAGAATACAACGCTGCCGCGGATTCATTAGCCACCGAAGCGCTGGAATCGAAGGTCAGTCGTGTCATCTTGGCTGAAACTCGCAAGTCGGAATTGGCGTCGCTGAATCGCATTCAGGAAATGATCTACGAGCCGGATGAAGACTCGGTAGATGTTTTGTCACGTGGAGCAGAGCGTCAAGTACATGTACTGTCAGGCAGCGAGTCTTCAAAGTGGAAAACGTTCGAAAATTTCGTGGTTGATTACAGCTCACCAGAGTGCGATTATGGTAATATTGCAGTGATGACTAGGCGACAGACGAGAGCCAAGAAACGCGTCAGGTTTGCCGATGAACACTCGGAGGATGTCTCAAAAGCTCAAGAATAACATGAAGAACGACGAGAGACGTCCACCGAAGATTCAATCGGCGAAGATTTGCCAGACCATCCTCACAAGACTGTACCAGCGGCATTTCCCGATGCGGAAGATGTTGACCCGGTAGCGATACAGCGGGAACGACGCAGACGGATAATAGTGGCACAAGACGAGGAGCAGAAGTGGTTTAACATCAAGAAGGTGCTTCAGGGCCAAGCACAAGAGCTGAGTTACAAAGAAGCTCGAGATGCCTGGAAGTACGCTGACCGGTTCGTGTTATCAAAAGACGGCGTGCTTCACTATCTTGGATTGAATCGTCGGTACGACCACGGTTGGCAAGAAGAGACAAAGCTGCGGCTTGTGGTACCGACAACGATGATTCAAGAGGCCTTGCAGAACTGTCACGACTCGCTGGAAGGAGGACATCAAGGTGTGGTGAGAACGTTCCATCGCGTTAAGTCCGATTATTATTGGATCGGCTTGTACGCTGACGTGGAGAAGCATGTGAAGTCATGTCCAGATTGCAGCTAGAGTAAAAGCCGTCCGCAGCTTCGTGGATACTCGTCTGGCAACGTACTAGCCGGTCGACCTTTCCAGATCGTCTCGATGGATTTTGTGATCCCACTACCGAAATCTCGCAGGGGCAACACGGCGTTGCTCCTATTTCAGTGCTCGTTCACGGGATTCGTTATTGCCAAGGCTATGTCGGATACGACTGCACTGAGTGTTGCCCAAGTGTTCGAAGAATGTGTGTACCGACGGTTCGGAGCCCCCTCACTGATAAGGCACGACCGTGACCCACGCTTCATGAGCGAGGTGTTCGAAGCATTTGCAGAGATGATGCAGTCAAGATCACGAGCGACTTTGAGCTATCGGCCACAGGCTAATAGACAGCAGGAACGCTCTGTGAAGTCGGTGATGGGTTCCGTACGGGTGTACGCGGAAGACCCTCTACAGCAAGATTGGGACAAAATCGCAGAGAAGCTGGTGTTCGCTATAAATACTTCTCAGGACACTACAAGGAAGGAAACACCGTTCTACCTCGTTCATGGTTGGGATGCACAGTCGCTGCGGGCGATGTCGTCATCACTCAAACGAGGATTCGGCAAGCAGTCTGACGCACTGGCGTGGCGGCGTGAGATCAATCGACAACATGAGGTCGCCCTCACTATGACCAAAGATTATCAAGCTGTAGAAAAGGAGCGAAGGGCTAAAAAGCATAATGATGCCCTGAGTCGACTGGAAAAAGCCGTGGTACCTCAACCGAGTGGAAACGAACACTCGGTGGACCCTTTAGAAGCTTCGGAAGAGATAGAAGATCCTGCAAGAGCCCCACCGAGATCTCTTTTTGAGATTGGGAGCCGGGCGTGGTTGTACATGGAGCGCGTCAAACCGGGCTTGACGAAGCAATTAGCTCACTGGTGGCATGGACCTTTTCGGATCAAGCGCAAGGTGGAAGAGTTTGCGTACGAGCTGGAACTGCCGGACCGAAGTGGGTATCGCTTCTACCCAGTAGTGCATGTGTCGAGACTCAAGGCTGTCAACGAGTTCAACAGTCGACCGAGCACTCGGTTGGTACTTGACACGACTAATGAAGCAAGACTCGACTTCGATGAGGAACTATTGCCTGAGGACAGCTGGGAACCAGATCAAGTTGCCGGTGAATATGAAGTCGAGGTCATCCTCGACGACAGAACACCACTGTCGACGAGCACGGAGCGTGCTGTACGCGAGTTCAAAGTCAAGTGGGTTGGCTATGAAGATACAACTTGGGAACCATCATCAAACTTGTCATGTGGAGGTCTGCTGTACAACTTTTTGCGAGCCAAGAAGAGCGAGAATCGGCTGCAGATGGCGCAAGTTGCGGACGAAGGCTAGCGTGTCTGGATCACGTGTGAACTGTCCACAGGGCGATGCAGCCTGTCGTAACAGACGAAAAACGTTACTGCTACAACAAATTGTTTATGCATTTGAAGAACAACATGAACATGATTACGCTGTGGAAGTGGATTAAGAAAAAGAAAACATGAATGCCGGCCGAGGAGCGACCACTGAAAACGAAACTTCGCTGGACCCCTCAACAGTTAGCTGAGATGCTGGAGAACGTCGTGGAACCTGCAGCGAGGATTCAAAGCGACTCCAATTGCCTGGCCGCGGTGGCCAAGAGTGCCAACGAAGTCGAGTCACCACTCTCCTTCTCCTCTTCAGCAGGAACCTGAGCCTCGGCAGCTGGAGCTGCAGCCGGACCCTGCGAATCCTCGGCACCAGCTTCAACAGGAGCAGCAGCCAGAGCGGGACGTGGAGTAACCGGTGGTGAGTCAAACAACGAACGCCAGGTCGGAATAACTTTAGTAGAATCCAGAGACGGGTCAACGAGCACGCTTCGGTACACATTCACGAAACGCGTACCACGAGGATTGAAGATCTCCGGATTACACTGGCACGGGAAGTACGTGGTGTGGTAAGGGTGCTGATGCGGCGCATTCATCCATCCAATACGCCAGGGTTGACGAGCATCGAGAGCCGGAACCTCGGAAAGCCAGTCGGGGGTCCGAGGTGCAAACGGCAAGTGCTCGATCGGGTACCATGGCTTCGACGGTCCAAAAGCAACTCAGGACGAATGAACGGCGCGCCGGAAGTACCAGAGGAAACCGAGTCACGACTCCACACCATGTACTGTTCACGGTACTTGTTACGAAAACGATCGGCACGACGGTCGCACACACTGAAGAGCTTTTTCAACAGAGCTCTCAGCTTCTTCAAGAGCTCCTTGTCGTGGCCGACCTTCTTGGCTTCTTCAACGAGACCTCGCTCAATACCAGCCAACGGAAGCCAGTGGAGACGCTCCCATAACGCGAACCAGAGGTCACCTTGCTGACCGCCGTCACCCCGAAGATTCGCCCAGATCATCTTGAGACGAGTTCCAATCGGAGCACGCTTTGAGATGGGGACGCTTGGATCGAAGCCGACGGTGTCGAAGAGACACGCTTGTAGAGGGTAGAGCTGCCGAAGTTGCTGGTACGGGTGATCAGGATGCGAATAATCGAAGTACGCTTGGAGACCCTCCAACGTTGTACGTACGGTCACCTCACCAGCTGGTTCAGGAAGGGTTATGCTCAAAAGTCGCTCGAAACACTTCTTGGCACCGGCGTCGACAAACTTCATGTCCAAGTACGGAAGAACCCACGATGGCAAGGTGGACGAAGCCGGCACCGTAGGGCGAGCACCAGGCAACACTCGGTGAGGCAACGGCTCAACCGACGGTGCACCACCACGACGCGGCACCGATGTGTAGGTGGCCGTGATCATGCGCCCAGGTCCAGCATCGAGAGGCCAAGAAGACGGACGAGGAGACACCGGAACAGGAGGTGAGGATGGTGGTGCTTGGTGACTTGCCGGTGATGAAGGAGGCGGACCGCCGACTATGATTGGAGAAGTAACCATCGGCGAAGGATTTGGCCGAGGTGGAGTCGGAGGCCGAGCTGGGCCAAGATTGCTCCAGTTGCCGTCGGAATCTTCGACATCTTCGTCATCGAGTGTGCTTGAATGATCGGTAGGTGGCGGAACATCACCGCCTCCACTGGGGGCATCAGGAGAATCATCCACCGAAGGATCGTTGTCATCCACGTCATCTCCACGATCGTCATCAGCATTTCCATCGTCACCAATCTCCATCGAAAAGTCGGGCGAAGACACGCTTGGTACGACAGCTGTCGGAACAATCGGAGCCAGCTTTGAAGACACGGAGGCTGGTGGAGCAGCTTCAACAAAGGCAGGCCCTGCAGTAGAAACTACTCCCGAGACTTCAACTGTCTTGGACGTCGCAACAGACGCCGAAGCAGATTTGCCTTGTTGGACAGTGTGGTCCGACTCTTCACCTTCACCACATGAGCCGAACATGGGTCGGATTTGCTCGGCCTCACGCATAGCTGCTTCAGCAGCACGTATGTCGGCTGGAGATGGAGAGATCGTTGAAGCTGGTGGCTTGGCCACATCGACAGGCCCTGAGGCGGGGGGGAAGGCGCGTCAGGAAGACCGGGAACGTCATCGTGATCCCCAGGGTCCACGTCTTTACCCGAAGACTCGGTGGCAGTTTCTTGAACCGATGGGACACTGCTTGGACCAGCATCCACCATGTCCACGTCACTCTGGTCGCCGCTGAGGTCGACCACGGCGGGAGTGGAAGAAGACGCTGGTGTAAGAGGTGGCGACCATGAACTTGGAGAAGATGGTACACACTTGGACCGAGTCTTCATATGACGACGGGGCGACTTGGCAGGAGAATGAGGACGAGGCTTCTTGCGCATCTTCTGGGCCGCCTTCTTTCACGCCTTCGGACCGAATAGCGACCTACGAGCCGACTTGGGAGTTGAAGTGTCGGCAGGTGGCGCATCACCGAGACCAGCAGCTGCCATCGAAGTACTGGCCTTGACCGTCGGGATGGGAGCCTTGTCTTCGTCAGAGTCGTCCGGTTCGTCGTCTGAATCCTCGCCAACTGGTCGAAGGCGCTTGTGGGACTTCCCATGAGCCACTTGGTGAGCGGCCTTGGCCAAAGCTGCAGGGAGAGCGTGAGGATCGTCCAAAGACGCGACAGCAGACTGTATGCGCTGCAAAGCGACCAACGTCTCTTGATCTAAGTCCAGGGCGTCCAGGTCCAGCTCGCCCGCAGTCAGACCTATCACGAAGGATTGTGAACGGACGTTAGCTGCTGAACACACGGTGGAAAGATCAATATTAGGAACATACCATCAACAGCTAGACGCAGTACCTCGGGATCCATCCCGGCCAGACTCACGTGTGCACGGAGGGTGCGATTCACTTGGAGGAGGCGAGTGTTGCGGTCTTGCTGGTTCTCGAGAACCTTGAGCGTGTCATTATCAACATACTTGCCCTGGGCAAGCTTGACCAGAAAAAGATGAAGCTTCCGAGTCTGCTCGATATTCGCTCCAATTGAAGCCTTGTACACCTCGCGTTCACGAGCCAGCTTCTTGTGCAACGTGGTGATGAAAACGTCCCGAGCTTGGACCTCGCAGTGCAGACGATTCAAGTCTTCTGCGTGTCGCTCCATGGTGGCTTGAACACTCGCGAGCATGGCGTCGTTCTTGGCGTTCGACTCGCGGAGAATCTTGACGTTCTGGTGAAGGGCTTCGATCTCGGCGTTGGCAGCCTTGAGGAACGCCTCAGCGTTCTCACGAGCCATGATTTCGGGTGCCACCGAACGTACGGCAGCAGCAGCCTCGGACTGAGCAAACCGCAACTGACGCTCCAAGTTGGCAACTCGTTCGGGTAAGGCCGACAGCGCGTCAGGAAGAGGTTGTACCGCAGCGAGGACATCATCGAAGCCAACAGCAGTCTCGAGCCGACGTTGAGCGTGGACATCGCCGTGGAGAGGAGGCGCAACGCTGAGCTGCACTTGGTGACGAGCCATTGCAGTCAAGTACGGAATTATTAAGGTCATCATGTGATCGACCGATGCCTCCGTACTTTCAGCCAGCATAGCGCGCAGCGAATCCTCGGTGAGTGGTGGTGGACCACCAGCAGGCGCAGGATGAGCAGCAGGAGCCATCTCCGCGGATTCAGCGGCGACAGGGAGTGCTGCAGGAGCTACCGCTGGGGGTGAAGAGTCCGGGGCAGGAAGCGCCGGAGGACCGGCTGATGACACTGCTGTCAGGGGAAGTGTAGCAGACTGAGGGGCGTTTGAACCCTCGGTCTTGCCCTCCTAAGAAACAAGACGAGTAATGCATGGTGATGAGCAAGGCGCCGATGATTCAAAAAGAGGATGAACTGACGGACCTCCAGCTGTTCACGTTCGTGACGTCGACGAGGATTGAGGCGCTGAAACGCGTCGGACACGGCTCGATTCAAACGCTTGGACATACGGTGACAGGATGGTGAATTGGAGAAAGAAGAAATGTCACAACGGGCACCAGTACCGTGGCTTGCATTGCGACAGGGGCAGTTGTGGTGTGGTGATTTCTCCGTAGTTGCGGATTATCACCCGTCGACAAAGACGTGACACCGCCCAAGATGTTCAAGCGACGAACCCTCGGTCATGTGATGTACGGAGACTCCAAGATGCAAGGGACTCGACGGTGTCACTTCCGAACTCTCAAACGGATATTGGATACGGTCCATATGTCACTGAATCCAGGCTGTCCTTATTATTATTAATGGACTGGCCGGATTCACATTCGGCGGCCAAGAACTGACCATCTACGGTACGAACCCTCGGTGGCGGTTGGGATGAGTTCGCGGAAGACTCAGCGACCCTTGGAAGGCACGTTCACCGTCTGGGACAGGGCGCGAACCGTTTAAGATACTCATGCGACGGTACAGACGACGCTTGGCGTGCAAGAAGATTCATAACGGATCATTGTTCACTTGATATTTGTATACTTGATTAGGACTTCTTATTAGGAATAGCCCCGAAAGGGTAAGCTTAAATACAGAACACAACTTCTACTCAAGCACACAGACCGACGTCCGGCTTCAACGTAAGCGTCTGGTCAAGCTTGTTTGAGTGTGTTATGCCTGTCGGTGAACTCGAAGCTCTGTAAGCGAGGGGTCATCCGGCAAGGCCAAGAGACTTTGTGTATTGGCCGATTACTATCGGGAGGTTTTACGTGACGGCTTATTGTTGCCTATTTGCACGACTGGGAGTGCTCGTATTGCATCTCTTTTATTCTTCCAACCGAGTGTTGAACACTCGGTGACCTCGTAAAAGGCTTACCCGTGCCTGGTACCCTTCCACTGTTGGGACCACGAGGATTCAAAACATCTGCTAGCTACGCTCGTGCTAGTAGCGTGTTCTTATTTTTACTGGTTGGCCTATATAAGTAGTTTACAAGTCCAGTTTGTCCCGGTGCAAGGGCAGAACTGGGGTCTTCAGGTCCGCCTGAACGATCGTTTACTATCCTAGTAGACGTATTGTTGTGGGAACGTCCTAACTACATTTGTAGCTAGAGTCACGTGGGAATTCCAACACCACAGTGCAATAGCGTCCGAATGTGTGCCATTCGCCCATAGTTCGCACCAGAGGACACGACAGTCCTCGCGAACGCTTCTGGAGCGTGGTGGCTCCCGCGAGGGACGGCACTGAGAAGGGCAACACCTGCCTCAGCACTAGAGGGAGCTCTCAGCTCACCTCGGGACATGCCTTTGACTCTAGCAAGGATCCATTCTTGCGGGCGGAGCTTCTGCCACGCTCTCTTCGCGTCTTGGTCACCAAACCAACGGCGCGTAAGTGTCCTTCATCGACACCGTGTACCGTGACGGTACACAACCGTGGTGTAGGTGTCTTCCATCGACACCATGTACCGTACGGTACTAACCTTTGGTGCGGTACGCCCACAAGGTTGCCATGTTTGGCGGCAACTGCTTCTGCTGTGCTGTCGCCTGAGCGGATTCATGGCTAGTGCTCACATCATGCACGACGCATGTGCAAGCACAGTGTACAAGTCCATGGGGAGGTACACTGTGTACGACACTTACCACAGCTACTATAAGTGCTCCGTGCACTTCATGTGTGTCATGCACGACCGGACGAAGAGGCCCACCCGTCCACCCGCAGATGCAGGCTCGAGACCTCACGCCCCAATAGGTCCAGGTGGCCCGCAAGACGAGCGAGCACGCCCTGATTACCGACCTGGGCAGCAGCATCACCGCCAGTCTCAAGGCCAAGTTCAATCTCAAGCACGAGGACGCGTTGACGAAGGCGGTCAACCTCAGGGACCTGCGTCGAACCCGCACGAGAAGCACCCGGACGAGAGTAGCGTTCGGGAGGCGCCGAGTACTCGTACCCGTACGAGGGACTTGACCGGAACGGAGAAGTCCACTACCACGTGGAGCAGATTCTCCAGGGGCAACAGCGTCGCGGTAAGCGATATCTCCTCGTGAAGTGGAGGGGTTATGCCCACTCCGAGAGCTCGGGGGAGCCGATTGAACGGCTCCTAATTGACTGCTCGAAGGCTATCGCAATCTGGGAACAGAAGCGACAGCAACTTCATAAGTAGTCCGGGGATTCTTGCCCGAACGGGGTACGGACGTTGACGGCACTCCGTACCCGCGCTCACCGTGAGGGCTAGAAGCCGTGCGCTTCAGAATATCCCATGGAAACATGCGCTTGCTGACCAAGTGGGCGGACCGGAAACGAAGATCACGCTGGTCCAGGATGCGGGACAGCAGCTGATCTTCATGGAGTTCCCGTAACTCCGTGGGTGAGTACTTAAGAGACTCCACCCATGCCCAGAACATGTCCTCACAAGAACTCCACGTGGGACAGTTCCCGGGCATAACCCAGGGGTATCCCCAAAGAGGATAGAGACCACCCCGGGTCTCAGGCTTCTTACGACAAGTCGTGAAGCCCTTAAGGGGAATGCGGTGTGGCGCGAGAAGCACACACCGAGCAGCCTCCAAGTTGTCAAGGAACAACTGTTCTTTCTGAACAAGGGCATGTTCGTAGATGCCCCTAGAAGTGTGGCCGCCCACAAGGCCACGAGGAGCGACGAGAACCGCTAAGAAGAGGTCAGCCCCAGAGCTCTCCTCGGGAGGCCAATACCCTCTTGAGTTGATGGCAGCTCCCTGGCTGACGGGTGCCACCACCGAACCCCCACGCACACGCTGGGCAGCTTGAAAATCCTCCTGCTGCTGGTCGAGGTCGTTCGAGACCTCCCGGGGCTCAGCGATAGCACCCTCCTCCTCCTCTTCTTCCTCCTTCTCCTCCTCTTCATCCGAGGAGCCGAAGAGGCCCCGATAGGAGTGTCGAGACTCCTTTTCCTCGCGGAGTGGAGACTTAGAGGCTGTACGCTTCTTAGAGGACTTGGCGCCTTCGGCTTTAGAGGCCTTAGCACACGCAAGACCCTCGAAAAGCGAGCGATGTTTGCGAGGCTACTCCTCCTCGTCGACGCCAGCTTTGGGAGTGCCCTTAGTCTTGGCGGCGGGACTCGCAGAGGGCACAGACGTTCTGGGACTGGGATCGCCGTGATCACTAGCGAGCGACTGCACGCTGTCATCCTTGTGCTCGCTAGGCGCTGGACTGTGCTCTCCCACGGAGCACACAGCAGTATCGTGAGTGCTCTCGGCCTCGTCCTCACTGCCCGCGTTGAACTGACGTTCGGCGAACCGAGGGTTCGGACGGTTGTCGGGGCAAACCGAGGGTGACGGACTGAGGCGTTTGCTCGCACGCTTACCCACAATCGCGTCACCAGTTGAGCCGATCGCCTCCAAGGCCACCTTAGTAGCCTCCTGGAGTGCAGATCTTTTGCTGTGAGGCTTAGCGCTGTAGGCTTGCACCTTTCCTGCAGCAGCCCTGGAGCGTGTCTTCGCACCGCTCTTCGCTGTAATGGGCTCAACTCCAATTACATAAGTAGGTAGATATTTCCTTAGTTATTACATAAGTAGGTAAAGTGGCACACGCTACCCGTGTGTCAAGGTGTCATCATCTGATTGGTAGATAGTGAGGAGCCATACTCACTTATTGACCAATCAGGTATAGACATGTGTTTGAGTGGCTCACATGAGGCCAGGGATAGCCGCCCTGGTCCTAAAAAAACCAGAGTTGAATTTGACACAAACCTAAGACTTGGTTTTACTATTGCGAGCTTCCTCCAAACTATAGTGTAAGCTAGTGACGGTATCTCTTACCCCGTTACACCTGGTAGCACTTTGTAGTCCTTCCAACGACCAAGTCTACGATGAGCCAAGTCCAGATCTCCGGGGCGACCTTGGAGCATGCTGCATTCCCCCAACTCACTCGCGTGGAGTGGGAAGCGCTTCACTGCCTCGTGGCGGTGTCCGGGAATGCCGTTGTCGCATCGCTGCTGAGGTTAGCGACACCCGACCAGCAACATCTTGCAGCACAAGAGCTCATGGAACGCGAGCTTGCCGATGCGAATCTGTGGGTGTCAACTTCCTTGCGTCCATCCCAGAATGACGTCGTCAAGATGGATACGTCTACGTATTCTGGCGCCAGTGAAAACCGGCTTCCGCCAAACCGGTGGTTCCGCGAGATTGACATCGCTATCGCCTCGAGGCGTAATCTGCTAAGATGAACTTCCTCCTCTCCCGGTTAGCTGGGAAGGCCAAAGAATGGGCCCTAGGGAATCTGGTTGTCGGCCCCGAGGCTTTCCCGGCTCTGGAAGCTCTCCAGAGTGACTTGCGCCTCGCGTTCGCGCAGGGTTCTTCGCTGTTCGGCAAGGGAATATGTCCATGCGCGATTACGTCCAGAAGAGGCGACATCTGGCGTCATGCATCGTAACCAAGCCAATCGACATGGCCTCGCAAGTCCACGTATTCGTGTTCGGCATGCGCGAGGGTATGACCCGTTACTGCCTCACCAGAGCTGGGTCTCCTCTCTCGAGGAGGCTTTTGCACTCGCGATTCGCGAGGATTACATGGTCGCTGCATCGTACACCGCAGCCATACCTGCAGAAGCCCAAGAGTCTACCCCGAGCCCATGGAGATCGACGCCATCAACGCGTCGAGCGATCGACGTCGCGGGTCCTACCGCGGTAGCGCTGGGTGAAGCATTCGTTCCCTGATTTGCTTCCGCTATGGGAAGAAAGGGCAACGCGCGGCGGAGTGTCGCGCGCCAGCTTCCGTCGTCGCTCATTCAAAAAATGACCAGGACCAGTAGGTGCGGGGCGCCCTACTGGCTTTAACGAAGGACCGGGCCCTACGGTGGCAGCCCAACCTTCGAGCCCTTCCGTGCTCCAAGCACACACCAATGCCACCACTACGCCGGTGTGCGCATAATCCACGAGTACCCTGACGCCCCGACTGAAGGACATCTCGGTCGCGAGAAGACGTACGCGCCTCTGTCGCGAGACTTCTATTGGCTGCACATGTACAAGTGGGTACGCAAGTGGGTCCGCACATGTGAAACTTGCCAGCGAGTCAAACCGTCTCAGGCTCCATTGCGCCCTCTTCCGGTCGCCACGGAAGCTTGGCGCTCCATTTCGATGGACTTCATCTTCGGTCTTCCGCCCGATACAGCCGGGCGCACGGGTGTACTTGGGTTTGTCGATCGTTTCAGCAAGATGGTCCATCTCGTTCCGGTGGCAGCCTCAATCACCGCGGAAGAGTCCGCGGCCCACTTCGTTGACGTGATATTTCGTCACCACGGTCTGCCGGAGTCTATCGTGTCCGACCGCGACCCGCAGTTTACATCCGCGTTCCGGTCACGCCTTTTTGAGCTCTTGGGAACCAAATTGCTGATGTCGACTGCGGCACATCCGGAGACGGATGGACAAACAGAACGCGTCAACCGAGTCCTTGAAGACGTTCTCCGCAGCTACGCGACTACGTACATCATCATACGCTGTAGCAATCTCGTCGCCCAGCGGGAGCGTGGGCGTGGTGAGCTTCAAGTTGATACCTGACGACAAGCATACCTCACATTTGTCGTCGTCCTCATCAGCCACCTGATGTCCTAGCGCTTCACGGGGATCGTTGTCCGGACGCCGCGACAGCGCATCGGCGAGAATGTTATTCTTGCCCGGCTTGTAGTGAACGACGAAGGTGTACTCGGAGAAGAAGGACAGCCAATGGGCCATCCGTTGCGACAAGTGAGGGCTCTTCATCGCTGTCCGCAGCGATGCGTGATCAGTGTAAACCGCAAATGACTGCTCACCGAGCAAGTACACTCTGAATTTGATCAGAGCGTACCGCATTGCCAGGAGCTCCTTGTCGTGGACTGGGTAATTCTTCTCGGCTGGCGTCAGTTGACGCGACTGATAGCTGATAACGCGTTCATGTTCGTCATCATCGAACTGCACCAGCGCACAGCCGATGGCAAAATCGCTCGCGTCGCAGACGACGTGAAAATGGCTTTGAGTCATCAGCAAGCTTCTGGATCGGCGCAGACGCCAAGCTCTTCTCCACCGAGTCGAAAGCAGCTTGGTGGTCGGATTGCCACTCCCAGTTCACGTCCTTCTTCAGCAGCGAGGACAGCGGCTGGATCAACCCAGCGTAATTCGTCGTGTACTTGTGCAAGTAATTGGCCATGCCAAACCACTGACGCAACTCAGTAAGGCTTGTCGGCGTTGGCCAAGCACAGATAGACGATACCTTTTCGGGATCCGCGCGCACACCGTTCTTGCTCACGTAGCATCGCAACACCGGAATCTCCGGTGCGCAGAAGACACATTGCTTCAGGTTTGCGTAGAGCTTGTACTCTCGCAAAACCTGGAAGACTTGCCTCAGGTGTTTCAGATGTACTTCCACGGTACTGAGGTTGCCCTCAGCGCGGCTGTCCACGAAGATGTCGTCGAAGTAACTCAACGCGAAGTCTCGAAGCGGACAAAGTACATGGGAGACCATGCGATTGAAGGTGGCAGGCGCGTTCTTCAGAACCGGTGGCATCACAAGCCACTCCCGGAGCATCCCGCTCGGTGTACTTACGGCGGTGAGAGGCACATCACATGCTCTCATCAGGATCTGATAGAATCATCCATCGGACAGGTTGATGGCGCTGTAGATGCCGCTGCCAGCCATGGAGTCCAGTAACATGTCGTTCCGAGGGATCGGAGTCTGCGCGGGGATGGTGGCATCATTCAACTTGTTGAATGCGTAAACAATACGCCATCCCCCTGTAGCTTTCTTCACACAGAACGCTGGACTGGAATGGGGAGAGGTACTCTCACGAACGTGACCCGCCTTTCGGCGGCCTTCGAAGAAGTCATCGATCGCTTTCAATTGATCACGGCGAAGGGGCTATTGTCTGGTGACGCAGTACGTCGTACCTGGCGCGAGGTCGATATCATGCTGAACCCCACGATCCGCCGGTAGCTCGGCGGGGATCTCATCCGGGAAGACGTCGGTGAACCCTGCGTGCCGTACACGGGATTCTCTGACTCCCGCAAGGCCTCCCAGGACTGCGTTTGGAATCGTTCCTCTCGAGCAGACTTGGGTTCAGCACCTAGCAGACGTGAGCGTTCACTGTCCGTTGCGACCGAATTTGCTGACACATCCACCGAGACTGCCTCGGTGACCAAACATACTTGCTCGACGTCTCCAGCCTTGAGGTCCCGAAGAAAGTTCTTCCAGGACAAGCCTGGAAGGCGTGTGATCGCCGCCGCTTCGCGCGGCGGACTCGCGATTGCGATAGTGCGCAACCGATTCGGGCCTCCTTCCACGTACTCCAGCGCGCTGACCGATTCCATCGGCGGTCTATCGCTGGTCGTGGAGTCTCGACGAGGTTTCAGGCGTCGTCTCTTCGACTTCTTCTTCGACTTCCTCGAGCTTACGCTCGAGTCTGACTCACTGCTACTCGACGATGCATCACCGTTCTCTAGGCGCGAGAGACCGTACTCTACCGGGCCGGGAACACGCGGGAGCCCCTGCTCAACCGCGGCATCGTTTGACGGGAGCCCAATCTGCTCGACCGCCGAATCGCTCGGCGGGAACCTCTGCTCTACCGCCGTCTCATTGTGTGTGAGCCCCTGCTCGACCACTGTCTCGTATTGTGGGAGCCCCTGCTCGACCACCGTCTTGTACTGTGGGAGCCTCTGCTCAACCACTTCATCATCTACCTCGCGAAACCGCGAGGGCTCTTCGTCCAACAACGTAGCACAAGCCATGCAGAGAGGGCCATCGCTCGCTCTGTGCACTGCCTGTGTCGTTGCTGTTTTGTCCACGACTGTGACGTGGGGCCAGTCTCTTGGCGCCACCAAGAGGTGTGTGAAGACCTCGCTCACGTCGAATCCACGTCGACGCTTGACTGATTGGGCCAGCCAGTCAATCTCTGGCTGATATCGCGCAAGCCAAGGAATGACCAGGATGCAGTCAAACGCGTAGTTCATCTCGTTCACCAAGAAGTCGTCCTTGCTACGGAAGCCGTCGAACGTGTACGACAAGGACACGTCACGCCGCGCAACGCGGCGAGCCTTACTATCTGCGAGTTTGACTTGGATCTCGCCCGGACCATTCCGGACGCGGACGTTCTTGGGTAGTACCGACAAACACGACGCGCGAAAGAAGTTGTTGGTCGCTCCTGAGTCAAGGAGCGCGTGCAGTGGTCTCCGGGCACCGGTGACGTGGAGGCTGACGATGATCAGTCTCGAGTCCCACTTAGCGTATTACTACTAGGAGCACGCAGGTGCTTCATCATAGCATACGTACACGGGCTGGAGCTCGTTCCTACCGCTAGCCGAGTTCGCACTCAACAACGCCGAGCACTCCTCAGCGGGGCATGACGCCGTTCTTCGTGAACAACCCTCGCCACCCACGTGTTCCGGCACTTCTCGCCGTGGGTCACCCGACGGGTTCTGGCGGCTCCACCCTTGGTGGGGGAGAACCTCCTTCAGTCGACATGGACGCAGAAGCTGCGGTCAACTCTGCGGACAACGAGTCCGTATCGTGGTCATCACCGGTACGTGAATCGGTGTCTCAGCACGCACCGGTAACCTCACCGGTGCTAACAGGCCTGCCAGCGCACTCGACTTCAGGGTTATCTTCGGGTGTAGCCAGTGCGAACGCCCTGACTCGCTCTCCATCCAAACAGTCCATCGCGCCTCCTCGGCATACTGCATCTCCGATACCGAGATGGACGTCGCAGAACTTGATCGATCCAGGAAGCAAGATTCGTGATCAAGAAGTTACCACGGCCAAGTATACACCGAAACCCTCGGTGCTTCCTGCCGATCGCTCGGCAGTTGCGGAATTCGTCATGCAAAGGCAATCCATCGCAAGGTTCGTCCGCGACGCACTGCAGAACGCAGTGGACAAGCAAAATGAACAAGCTGATAAGCACGGTCGAAAGAGCGTGAATGTATTCAAGATAGGAGATCGCATTCTTCTATCGACCGAGAGAATCTGCGCTTCTGCCGTAGCCAACCTCGGCGCCAACAAACTTGCTCCACGCTTTATCGGTCCTTTTCGAATAACTAAGGCTGTGGGCGACGCCTACACCTTGGACATCCCGTCGTCACTTAGACTCCACCCGACTTTTTACTTCAGGCGACTCAAGCGGTACTTCCCTGCGACGATTCCTGATCCGAGCCAGCAGACGGAGCATGCGTCGGGCGACCAACCCGACGAGCCTGACGCGCCAGAAACCCGTCAGCCCCAGGCGCCCCCTCTCGCGGACGATCTCCTTGCTGGGCAGAGCCAAGCACACGCGTCTCCAATCCCCATAGGCGAGATAACAGCTCCCGATCCGACTGCCGAATCTCCGACGCGATCTGCTCAGCCCGCCAGGCACGATTTTCCACCCGCTTAGCCCAAACCTGAGCGTCCAACGCATGGTTCGAAGCTGCCTCCACCTCGCCCTGAACGTACAGGGCGTACGCCGTATCCTCGTGAAGGCCCACCATCGATAATTGACTCGGTGGGTGATGCGCGCTGGATTGGGGAGCGTATCGTTGACCACGAAGATCCCCACAGCTCGACCGCTCAACGTAACGTCCGTAGTCGTGTCCCTCGCGCGGTGTCGACCGCGCACCACTATTTGGTACGTTGGCCCGGTTATCCCCCAGAGCATGATACGTGGGAGCCCCGCGCCAATCTTCTTCGCGCGTTCCGGACGTGGTCCACGAGTATGAGACCATGCTGCTTGAGAAGAAAAATTCCGCGGGTCACCCCGCGGAGACCGTGAACGAGATCGAGAACGACCCGCACGAGGAGGCGACAACGACCGCGCGCTCCGACGCATGCAACGTCAGCGTGAGCCGCCGCGATTAGCCGCCTGATTCATACTGGACAGGTTGTGCTCGTACTTCCCGATCCATCCCGACTCTTCTCCGCTGAGTGGCCGCTCAGCGAGATGTTCCCTCCATTCGCGTTGAGTCGGATGGGTTGAAGTACCACAGGACTCACATCCCTCTCTCACGTGCACGAAGCAGAGTTGATTTATATCCCACGCGTTGTTGCAGGCTCGGTTAACTGTGATAGCCCGATAGGGACCAACCCAGTTGTAGTTGGCAGGCCGCCTAGTTTAAATGACGTTCTTGAACGACGGCCTTGAGCTCTGACGGGAGTTCCTCCTTCGTGCCTTTAGTACGCACGAATTTGGCAAGGTCTTGGAAGTTGCGGAAACGTTCGCATTGTCCAGCATCGTGGAGTTGTTTGCAGAACTTGCATCGCTAGTTACAGTAGTGGGCGGAGTGACGCATGTGTGGTGTTGGAAATCCCACGTGAACTCTAGCTACAAATGTAGTTAGGACGTTCCCACACAATACGTCTACTAGGATAGTAAACGATCGTTCGGGCGGACCTGAAGACCCCAGTTCTGCCCTTGCACTGGGACATACTGGACCCTGTAAACTACTTATATAGGCCAACCAGTAAAAATAAGAACACGCTACTAGCACGAGCGTAGCTAGCAGGTGTTATGAACCCTCGTGGTCCCAACAGCGGAAGGGAACCAGGCACGGGTAAGCCTTTTACGAGGTCACCGAGTGTTCAACACTCGGTTGGAAGAATAAAAGAGATGCAATACGAGCACTCCCAGTCGTGCAAATAGGCAACAATAAGCCGTCACGTAAAACCTCCCGATAATAATCGGCCAATACACAAAGTCTCTTGGCCTTGCCGGATGAACCCTCGCTACAGAGCTTCGAGTTCACCGACAGGCATAACACACTCAAACAAGCTTGACCAGACGCTTACCTTGAAGCCGGACGTCGCTCTGTGTGCTTGAGTAGAAGTTGTGTTCTGTATTTAAGCTTACCCTTTCGGGGCTATTCCTAATAAGAAGTCCTAATCAAGTATACAAATATCAAGTGAACAATGATCCGTTATGAATCTTCTTGCACGCCAAGCGTCGTCTGTACCGTCGCATGAGTATCTTTAACGGTTCGCGCCCTGTCCCAGACGGTGAACGTGCCTTCCAAGGGTCGCTGAGTCTTCCGCGAACTCATCCCAACCGCCACCGAGGGTTCGTACCGTAGATGGTCAGTTCTTGGCCGCCGAATGTGAATCCGGCCAGTCCATTAATAATAATAAGGACAGCCTGGATTCAGTGACATATGGACCGTATCCAATATCCGTTGAGAGTTCGGTAGTGACACCGTCGAGTCCCTTGCACCTTGGCGTCACCGTACATCACATGACCGAGGGTTCGTCGCTTGAACAACTTGGGCGGTGTCGCGTCTTTGTCGACGGACGATTATCCGCAACTATGGAGAATTCTACACCACATTCACGCACAGCTCTCCAATCGAATGATCCGCGAGGATCTCCTCGCGATACGCCAACCAGTTGACAAAGCGTTCTCCAGTACGCGACATCCGGTTCCATCGCCGGATGAAGGCACACCAGGAGCGACGAAGTCCCTCACGATCAGCGCCTTCGATGTATTTCTTCCGCGTCGCGCGGAAGCTACGAAAGTGGTTCTTCATAGTGTCGAGCGTATCCGGATTCTCCGCTCCTGACAAGTCGACAGGTCCCAGGGAACCAGAGCGTGATCCATCACGCGCGACCGCGTGCTTCCGGCGCTGATCCTCGTGACTGTCGGCTCAGCCGGTGTCTCGGCTGTCTGGGCTACCGCCGTCGTTAGTGTGTCGATGTTTGTTGGTGTCACCAGCGTCGCGCTGGTGCTAACGCCCGTTGACTGCGTCGTGTTGTCCTCGGCCATCTTCGCTCCGTTGGGCTTTCGAGTTTTCTTCAAATGTGTTCCGTGCGCTTACGTTGCGTAAGCGCAACTTAGAGAGGAGGGTGATGTAATGGGCCCAACTCCAATTACAAAAGTAGGTAGATATTTCCTTAGTTATTACATAAGTAGGTAAAGTGGCACACGCTACCCGTGTGCCAAGGTGTCATCATCTGATTGGTTGATAGTGAGGAGCCATACTCACTTATTGACCAATCAGGTATAGGCATGTGTTTGAGTGGTTCACATGAGGCCAGGGGTAGCCGCCCTGGTCCTAAATTAATCAGAGCTGAATTTGACACAAACCGAAGACTTGGTTTTACTATTGCGAGCTTCCTCCAAACTATAGTGTAAGCTAGTGACGGTATCTCTTACCCCGTTACATTCGCAGTACACGTGGCATGATAAACGGTCGAAGTGGAGACCTAGAATAAGAGCGCACAGATTGCTGCTCGAGGCTCTAACTGTGAAGTGAGCCTCCGCCGCGCTAGCGCGGCCAAGTCGATGGTTTTCGACTTTGAGAATGAGAGTTTGTGACGAACACCTCTTCATTCTGATTGGTCGGTAAACCGAACCTAAGTGGGGGGGGGGGGGTGTAACGGGGTACGTGGCCCTAAGATACCCCTAGTTACATGAAGTATGATACGTCACACTTCAGAAGTATGACATGTCATACTTCGGGATATCTGGTACATGGTACCAGAGTCGTCCGAGGCCAACCATTGGCTGATGACATTGCTTTTATATAGGTGACTTATAGTTTGTGACGGGGTCACACAGCACCTTGCGCTAGAGGAAGTTGGCTTCCGAGAGTATTCAAACTCTCAGTGAACGGCAGTTCACAGGTTCCCTCTTTAATTGAAAAGCGAGCAAAGTGACCTAATTAAGTTAGAACTAGCCGAGCGCCGCCGCTACGCGGCGGTAATATGGATTTTGTTCTAGATGTTTGCCTTCCCGCCTCCGCTTAACTTCGGCGGGATAATTAATCCAAAACCTCTGAACCCCCATGTGCCTAAATCGACTTCTTTAGTTTTATAAATCGGGGTTTCATGTAGACCAGTCGCTACAAAATGCTGAGTTCCCAGTAAGCCGTGCAATTATTTCTACAAAAGACTGAGCTCCTAGATCATACTTACGATCTTTAAAAAAAAATCTCTACATGTAGTGATCTTGACACAGTCTCTTTATTATTGTCGGCTATCACTGAATCACCTGCACTTCAAATAGCATGTCTGCAAACGCCACCCAATATATTTAGCTTAGCGTCGTGCTCGATATCATGGGCCGTTCCTGAGCCGCTATGAAACTTAGCTCACATCAGCACAAACAATAGTAATGGCCTGTCCAGCTTGTATGACTTACCTGCTGATTTCAGCTTGTAAGAAACTAAAGATTGTTCACTTCTCTCATTAAACTCAACGAAAGCTAAAAAAAAAGATCAAAAAGTATTTTTTTAAAGTATGTAGCGTTCATTTTGTGCTGGATCAGAATTAGCACTCGAGTCTGTGCCAGTTATGATTGAAGCACTTGGATATTGTGTCGCAAGACGCCTTGCTGCTGTTGCTGTTGACGGTAGTGTATTCTATTTGATAATTTAACGATGATTCCAGGATTATTGGACGTCGTTTAGGCTCCAAGTGTATTAGCGTTTCTTTATGGGGTCTACTTAATCAACTATAATTCACACCTCTCGTGTTTCGTTATTGTCTTGCCGCCCCATTTAAAATTGTATCCTACGCCCCTGTCGACGACACGTCCGCCAGCTAAGTAGTATCGGATTTTGCTGTCTAAACAACTCTTAGAAACAATGGTTTACAGCAGCAACACATATGAGTTCACTTTATTCTATGAGTTCATTTTATTCAATCTAGAAATATCTATATTTATGGATCAAGTGACAGCGTTTATGAGCAGCGTTGTTCTTACGGCCAGTTCTTACGGCCAGCTTCTGTTGTACATGTACTACTATTTGGCAGCTCAGTATGATTTTAATATGTCTACAACAAAACAGTTGTAGTTATTCTCTTAGTCATTGTTTCTTGTAGAAACTATACAGAACCTAATATTTTGTGTTTAAAATAGTATGGCCTCGAAAATACACGTGTACGCTAAGCACCTTGCAGCATAGGAAGCGTCTTTAGGGGCTATTTCATTTAAGAAGAAGTAGCCCTCAAATATTAAAAGCAACTTCCTATTTTAGAATAGTACAAATTAAAACTTCGTAGTATTTAAACGATGCCGCCATCGGATAATAGATAGCCTGGTGCAAATCTCCATATATGCTCTGTGAACCACATGAATTTACTGATGTAAGCTACATAATTTAGTTTTAACCAATTGGAGCTGCCTTGGCCCCGCTCGACAGCCAATGAGAATGCTAAAAAAACTGAGCGTTTCGTATGACGGACGGACAGACACCGTGCTAGCTTTAGGATGTAAACTGAGTATATTTATAGGTAGATAAAAGCTTGGGTTTAATACAAACTATGAGTCACCTATAGAAATGCAATGTCGTTAACCAATGGTTGGCTTTGAACGACCTTGGTACTTTGTACCAAATATCCCGAAGTATGACGTGTCATACTTCATGTAACCAGGGTACACTTAGGGCTACGTACCCTGTTACATCCTCCCCCACTTAGGTTCGGTTTACCGACCAATCAGAATGAAGAGGTGTTCGTCACAAACTCTCATTCTCAAAGTCGAAAACCATCGACTTGGCCGCGATAGCGCGGCGGAGGCTCACTTCACAGTTAGAGCCTCAAGCAGCAATCTGTGCGCTCTTATTCTAGGTCTCCACTTCGACCGTTTATCATGCCTCGTGGCACTGCGAAGAGCGGTGCGAAGACACGCTCCAAGGCTGCTGCCGGGAAGGCGCAAGCCAATAGCACTAAGCCTCACGGCAAAGGCTCGGCACTGAAGGAGGCTACTCAGGTGGCCTCCGAGGCGATCGGTTCCTCGGGTGACGCGGCTGTGGGCAAGCGAGCAAGCAAGCGCCGCAGGCCGTCGCCCTCGGCCTCTCCAGACAACCGTCCGAACCCTCGGTTCGTAGAACGTGAGTTCGACTCTGGCAGTGAGGGCGAAGCCGAGTCTGAGAGCACGCACGATGCTCCTGCGGACTCTGCGGGAGGGCACAGCCCGGTGCCCAGCAAGCACAATGATGACAGCGTGCAGTCGCTCGCTAGTGATCAAGGTGATCACAGTCCCAGAACGTCTGTGCGCTCTGAGAGTCCGGCTGTCAAGGCTAAGGGCACTCCCAAAGCTGGTGGCGATGAGGAAGAGAATCCTCGCAAACGTCTCTCGCTTGCCGAGGGTCTTGCGCGTGCTAAGGCCTCTAAAGCCGAAGGCGCCAAGCCCTCAAAGAAGCGTACAGCCTCTAAGTCTCCACTCCGCGAGGAAAAGGAGTCTCGACACTCCTATCGGGGCCTCTTCGGCTCCTCGGATGAAGAGGAGGAGAAGGAGGAAGAAGAGGAGGAGGAGGGTGCTATCGCTGAGCCCCGGGAGGTCTCGAACGACCTCGACCAGCAGCAGGAGGATTTTCAAGCTGCCCAGCGTGTGCGTGGGGGTTCGGTGGTGGCACCCGTCAGCCAGGGAGCTGCCATCAACTCAAGAGGGTATTGGCCTCCCGAGGAGAGCTCTGGGGCTGACCTCTTCTTAGCGGTTCTCGTCGCTCCTCGTGGCCTTGTGGGCGGCCACACTTCTAGGGGCATCTACGAACATGCCCTTGTTCAGAAAGAACAGTTGTTCCTTGACAACTTGGAGGCTGCTCGGTGTGTGCTTCTCGCGCCACACCGCATTCCCCTTAAGGGCTTCACGACTTGTCGTAAGAAGCCTGAGACCCGGGGTGGTCTCTATCCTCTTTGGGGATACCCCTGGGTTATGCCCGGGAACTGTCCCACGTGGAGTTCTTGTGAGGACATGTTCTGGGCATGGGTGGAGTCTCTTAAGTACTCACCCACGGAGTTACGGGAACTCCATGAAGATCAGCTGCTGTCCCGCATCCTGGACCAGCGTGATCTCCGTGTGAGGTTTGCCCACTTGATCAGCAAGCGCATGCTGCCAAGGGACATCCTGAAGCGCGCGGCTTCTAGCGCTCACGATGAGGGCGGGTACGGATGTATTCATCATCCGTACCCCGTTCGGGCAAGAAGCCCCGGAATACTTATGAATCTGCTGCCGCTTCTGTTCCCAGATCGCGACAGCCTTCGGTCAGTCAATCAGGAGCCGTTCAATCGGCTCCAACGAGTTCTCGGAGTGGGCATAACCCCTCCACTTCACGAGGAGCTGTCGCTTACCGCGACACCGTTGCTCCTGGAGGATCCGCTCCACGTAGAAGTGGACTTCTCCATTCCAGTCAAGCAGGGGCGGAGGTGCCCTCGTACGAGTACGAGTACTCGGCGCCTCCCGAAAGTCACTCTCGTCCGAGTGCTCCGACTGTGGGTCCGACACAGGGCCCTGCGGTTGGCCGCCTCCGTCAACGTGTCCTCGTGCTTGAGATTGCACTTGGCCTTGGGACTGGCGGTGATGCTGCCACCCAGGCCGGGAATCAGGGCGAGCTCGCTCGTCTTGTGGGCCGCCTGGACCTGTTGGAGCGAGAGGTCGCGAGCCTGCACCTGCGGGTGGATCACCGGGCCTCTTCGTCCGATCTGGACGAGGCCTTTCGCATGATCCGACGGATCGAGGCTCTGCTGCCACGTCCGGAGCCGCCTGCGGCACACTTCCAAACGTACGCGTATGGTGCGTACCCGGCGTACTCAGCGTACTCGGCGTATGGCTCCGGGGTCCGTTCGTATGGAGCCCCTCCGGCGTACGGTCTTGACCGCAGACTTGCCGTTCCGACCGAGGCTTGGGTGCCTGCTCCGACGCCCTCGTCGACGTCTGTGACCGGCCTTCGAGGAGCTGGGTCAAGGGGGGTCTGCGAGTCAGCAACCCCCCGCGGGTCAAAGTACCGCTTAAGACGCCCAACATAGAACGTCGGGTGCGTCGTCATTGACTTTGGCAGGTCGATGGTGTACGACGCACCATGTCTGGCCAGGTCTGCAAATGGTCCGATGATGCGGTGCTTCAGCTTGCTGCTGCCGACAGAGCTGATAGTGTCAAGAGGTAGGTTCCTCGTATCTAGCAACACTAAGTCCCCCACCTTAAATATACTTAAATTTCCTCTTCCATGTTTGTCGGAGTACTCCTTTTGTTTATCTTGGGCCGCTGCCATGGCATCGCGGACCCTGCTGACAATGTTCAGCTTGGTATCCATAAAGGATTCCACCTGTTTCCGCAGCGAAACTGGTCTCACATCCGAGACCTGGGAGGAAAGGGCTTTCCGAGCCTCTCCCCCACTTAGAATAGAGGAGTCAGTGTCTCCTCGAAGAGTGAGAGGCACTCTGGGGTGGCGGAAGCCGTTCAAGCAGAGCGGCGTGAACCCCGTGGACGCGTGCACCGCGTTGTTGAGCGCTAACCCAACAACTGGAAGCTGCGTCGACCACGTACGTGGTGCTGCCGCGCACACACCGCGCAGAGTGTCCTCGAGCACTCGATTGACGCGCTCTGTTTGGCCGTCTGTCTGCGGATGATCCGCAGTGGACATCTGCAGACGAGTTCCCAGTAAAGGGAACAGCTTTTTCCAAAACGCAGCAGTGAACCGCGGGTCTCGGTCCGAAACAATCGTTTCCGGGAGACCGTGATAGCGGAACACGCCATCGACGAACAACCTTGCGGTTTGTTCGCCCGTAACAGTGACTGGAACTGGAGCAAGATGTACCATCTTGCCCAGCCGACACACGAACACCAAAATTCCGGTGTTGCCGTGTCCGTCGGCGGGAAGCCCAAAGATGAAGTCAAGACTCATCGACTTCCAACAATCAGCCGGTACGGGCAGGCTCTGTAGTGGAGCCGAAGAGTGCCCTGCGGGTTTGACCCGCTGACATGTTTCACATGTCTTGACGTACCGGGCGACCCACTTGTACATGTGGGTCCACCAGAAGGACTGAGAGACCGACAGAAAGGTCTTCTCGCGGCCCAAGTGGCCGCTGGAGGGCGCGTCATGCGCCTCCGCGAGGATGTCGAACTTCAGATCCTCGTCGTTGGGTACGACCACCCGTGGAGGATCAGTGGGCTTCACCCGATAATAGAGGAGGCCCTCCTTCAACTCATATCGGTGGAGCCGTGAGCGCTGTCGCGACGAGAGCCAGTCGGACTTCGCGCTCGTTCCGGCCTTAAGGAACTTGACGATAGGCGCGACAGCCTCATCGTCCCGATACGCCATGCGTATCCGATCATATAGGTCCGTTGTCACCCGCGTGATGTGGGCCAACTCATAGTCGGGACGCCGAGAGAGGGCGTCCGCAAGCACATTGAGCTTGCCCGGCTTGTATTCGACGCAGAAGTTGTATTCCGCGAAGAAGGACAGCCACCTCGCCATCCTTTGGGAGAGGTGAGGCGAGTTAGTCGCCGTCCTCAAGGATGCGTGATCTGTGTAGATCACGAAGGGCCTCGAGCCCAGAAAGTGAACACGAAACTTCACAACGGCATACCTCATTGCCAGGGGTTCCTTGTCGTGGAAACGGTAGTTCCGTTCGGCGGCTTTGAGCTGGCCGGTCTGGAACGCGATGACTCGTTCATGGCCAGCCGTGTCGGCCTGTAGCAATGCACATCCGATGGCGTAATCGGAGGCATCGCAGACGACGCTAAACGGCTTCGTCTTGTCCGGCAGGGCCAGGACAGGGGCCTCTTGGAGACTGGCCTTGATGCTGTCAAAAGTATCCTGGTGCTCTTGCTCCCAGCGCCAGTCGACGTCCTTCTGAAGGAGGCTCGACAAGGGCTTAGCGAAGCCCGCGTACCCCGCGCTGTACTTGTGAAGGTAGTTGGCCAAGCCCAACCACTTTCGAAGATCCTTTTGGGATCGGGGCGTTGGCCATGCAGCTATGGCCTTGACCTTGTCGGGGTCAGCCCGAACGCCCATGTTGCTTACGAAGCAACCGAGAACTTTGATCTCTGATGACGCGAAAACGCACTTGTCGATGTTGTTGTAGAGCCTGTTCGCTCGCATCACGTCCAACACTCGACGGAGGTGTCCTAGATGCACCTCCATGGCCGTCTTGCCTTCCTCGGTACGGCTATGGACGAATATGTCGTCGAAGTACGTCTGTACGAAGGTACGCAAAGGGCGGAACAGCTGCGTCACCAGGCGATTGAACGTCGCCGAGGCGTTAGACAGGCCCTGCGGCATGACGAGCCACTCCCAAAGCATGCCGCTTGGAGTGCTCACCGCGGTGAGCGGGCTGTCACTCTCTCGCATCAGGATCTTGTAGTGTCCGTCTACCAAATCCAGCGCACTGTACAGTACGCTCCCGGCCATGTTGTTTAACAACACATCCTTTCGTGGGATTGGTGTTTGGGCCGGCACCGTCGCGTTGTTCAGCTTGTTGTAAGCATGAACTAGACGCTACTTCCCGTTCGGCTTCCGAAAGCAGAAAGTCGGCGTCGAGTGCGGGTATTTCGACTCCCGCACCATGCCTGCCTTCGCTTTCGCGGCGAAGAAGGCATCAATGACCTCGCACTGTTCGCGCGGGAGAGGCCATTGCCTCGTGACACAATACTTTGTGCCGTACGCCTCGATCCGGTGGGAGTTGGGTCGGTGGGTGTTTGTTCACCACGTCCGCGTACTCCGTCACCAAAGGATACACCGGATCCTTGGGGTTCTTGAGAATCTCAGAACCCAAGCGCGCCTGACGCTGCTTGTTCATGTCTTCTAGGACGTTCTCGTCCAAGCCAGAGGAGGAGTTCAGCTCCTCCTGAGTGGTCTCAGGTCTCATGAGTACCATCTCAGCAATCTCTCCAGCCTTGAGGTTGGTCAGGAAAGACTCAGCCGTCATTTCCTCGAGGTGTAGTATCTCTGCAACCTCTGGCAACGGTTCCAAGTGAACACCAGATGCCTTGACGGGTAAGCCGGTCTCGCCATCGAAGATGTGATAACACTCTTCCGCCGGCCTTGTCGGAGGAGCCCGGGCCCTGGACTCCGAGTCGCTTGAAGCGACGTCGATCGGAACGAAGTTCGGAACCGACTTGAGGCGGCGGCGGCGTCTTTGCCGACGGCGTCTGCGACGGGGAGCTTTGCTGCCCACGTCTAGGGATGTCGTCGCTACGACATCCGAGGCACTCGTGGTTTCGTGTGGTACTGTTGTACCCACACAGGAAGCGTGTTCAACGCCTTCCTCTTCAGTTAGGGTCTGGGCGACCGCGTGTGGCACTGTATTACCCACACAGGAAGCGTGTTCAACACCTTCCTCTTCAGTTAAGGTCTGGGCGACCGTGAGTGGAACTCTGTTACCCACTCTGAACACGCTGTTCTCGGTGTTCATGACAGCTGCAGCTGTCTGCGGAACTAAGTTACCCGCCTGTGGACCTAAGTTACCCACTTGGCCAGCGCCTCTTCTGGGCGCTGCCACCATCAAAACATCCTCGGAGTCGTCATATACGTCGACGACTCCCAAGCATCTGCCGGATGCTTTGGTACCCTGGCAACCCTTGCGGGCGCCCCGGGTCCTGCCAGAGGTGGGAACATGACTCACCAATGCTCGGTCGGACTGCGCAGGGCGGCTGGCACCGATTGCCTTGCCTAGCCAGTCGATCCAGGGCTCGTGCCTCCCAAGCCAGGGCATGCCCAGGATCATATAATATGGATCCATATCGAGAACAGTGAGCTGTTCGAGGCTGTCAAAGTCTTCAAACTTGACGGCCAGATCCACTTGGACGTTGGGGACAGTGACGACCTTCCCGTCGGCCAGTCGCACTGACACCGTCCCATTGCCCTTGCTTTCTCTCAAAGCATCGGACAACGTGTTGCTATTACGAGCAACTGTCTGGCGGCGTGCGAAATTCTTCGACGCCCCAGAGTCAATCAAGATTCTAAAGGGATGATCGTATCCCCGTACACATCCGTGTACTATGAGCAACCCGCCGCTGCTCTTCGCCGATTCGAGAGTGCGAAGACTCTCAGGGGCTAAGTCCCCGTGGTACGCGCCACCCGCGCACCCATCACGAAGACTTAGTTCTTCCCCAGTAGGGCGCCCCGCCCCTACTGGTTCCCTGCGTTCCCCTGTCCCCGGGATCCTGGCTTTTGCCAGCGACCCTTGAGGACGGGCTTGGGGAAGGACCGTCTACGAAGTCTCTCCGCGGGACAGTCGCGCTTGAAGTGGCCCATCTTCCCACAACCGAAGCAGCGGATCTCACGGTGTTCGGCGGATCCGAGTTCCATGGGAACTGGTCCGTTGGGGCTTGTTCGACCGGGAGCCGACAAGGAATTCCCAGGCCACGCTGAGGCCGGCGTACGCGCCTGGCGATGGATGTACTCTTCTTGAAGAGCCACTTGAATCGCCTCTTCAAGGGTGCTTGACTGCACCCGGAACAGCTGAGTGCGTGCGGGGCCCACTCGAAGGCCGTCCATGAACACAGTCATCTTGATGTGTTCGCTGAGTGGGTATCCCACTAGGGACGCCGTGAGCTCCCGTATCTCTTGCACGTACTCGCTGGCGGTACTCGTAGTTCGCCGGGAGGAACGCGGCTCGGAGCTGTTCACACAGCTGAGCCCAGGATGTTAAACATCCAGGGGATGTTGCTTCCCGTGTGTACACCCAACTCTTAGCACGGCCGCTAAGGTTGGAGAGTGCAAAAGCAACACGAAGTTGCTCGGTCGAGATCAGAGCTGCGTCCATCGCGAGCTCTACTTCTCGGACCCAGAAGTGAAGGTTCTCGCCTTCCTTCCCTTCATACGGCTTAACCTTCAGCCGTATTGGCTTCGGGTGAGGCGGATTTGCTTCCGCCGCCGGAGCCTGCAGGTTCTCCCGCACATGCGCGATGAGGCCCTGCTC
This sequence comes from Phytophthora betacei, assembly GCA_011320135.1. Taxonomy (NCBI): domain Eukaryota; phylum Oomycota; class Peronosporomycetes; order Peronosporales; family Peronosporaceae; genus Phytophthora; species Phytophthora betacei. Next base: position 358,240 of record JAANHX010000712.1, read on the forward strand.
GTACGCGTCGAGCGCATTGACGCGCTCGAGCTGCTCGGCCGGTGTTGATACCACCAGGCTCTGCAGGGCCTCCATCCCGAAGATGCCTACCATCTTCCGAACCGACTCGAACTGAGAGTCGTTCATATGGGAGAAGTCGTTCATGTCCATGGCAACGAGCTCCGGAGAGGTTCAGGTAGTCTACCCGCGGTGGCGTGGATTGCCTACGAGTGCTACCAAGTGTGACGGGATCACACAGCACCTTGCGCTAGAGGAAGTTATCTTCCGATAGTATACAAACTCTCAGTGAACGGCTGTTGACAGGTCCCCTCTTTATTCAAAAGAGAGCGAAGTGACCTAATTAAGGTAGGATGTAGACTGAGTATATTAATAGGTAGATAAAAGCTTGGGTTTAATACAAACTATAAGTCACCTATAGACATGTAATGTCATCAGCCAATGGTTGGCCTCGGACGACCTTGGTACTTTGTACCAAATATCCCGAAGTATGACGTGTCATACTTCTGAAGTGTGACGTGTCACACTTTGTAACGGGGTACAATCCAGTGTGCCCCATGTTACATAAAGAGTGACCCGTCACTCTTGTGGACACCTGGTACACGGTACCAGGTGCTCTCGGAACTAGTCAGTGCATGACTACTTAGCTTCACTATAGGTAACCTCTAGTTTGTATGAGACCCAAGCTTATCTTACTTATAAATACATCAGTCTTAAATCTACTCCTCTAAGTAGCAAACCGTTCCCACTGAGGCCGGGAACACGTGGACTTACGTTCACTCGGGTAGTTAATACCCTTAAGCACTTCCTCTGTGCAAGGTGCTGTGTGACCCCGTCACACTTGGTAGCACTCGTAGTCAATTTTACACCTTCGCGGGTAGATTGAGCTACCTGAATCCTCTGTGCGCCCAACGTTTGATCCACGATGGACCGAAGTGAGTTTCCTCGCTTGAACGACTCACAGTACGAGTCTGTTCGGAAGATGGGAGACATCTTTGGACAAGATGTCCTTCGCAGCTTGACGGCGGCGACGCCTGCCGAGCAGCAAGAGCGCGTGACCGTGTTTGAGACCTACGAGCGTGGTCTCATCGCTCACGTCCGCGGGAGCTTGGAGGCCACGATGGCCGCTCCCCAGGCAACCAGGCCTAAGCCGGTGTGGCTGAAGGTCCCCGCGTTTGAGGGGAAGGAAGGAGAGAACCTTCACTTCTGGGTCCGTGAGGTGGAGATCGCCATGAAGGCGGGTCTGATCTCGGACGAGCCAGTTCGGGTGGTGTTTGCCCTGTCCAACCTTGGTGGACGTGCCAAGCACTGGGCGTACACTAGGGAGACGACATCTCCTGGATGCTTTGCATCCTGGGCTCAGCTGTGTGAGCAGCTTCGAGCCGCGTTCCTACCGGCGAACAACGAGTTCCGCCAGCGCTCACGCTTTCTCGCGTGTAAGCAAGGTAAACGTGAGCTGCAGGAGTACGCGCAAGAGATGCGCACGTTGGTGGCATCTCTGGCAGGGAATCCTCTGCCTGAAGACGTCAAGACAACAGTCTTCATGGACGGCCTGAAAGTCGGTCCTGCTCGCACCCAGCTATTCCGAGTGCAAGCGACAACTATGGAGGAGGCGATTCGAATCGCCCTCCAAGAAGAGTACAGCCACAAGCAGGCTGGTACTCCTCGGGAAGAGGAACATCGCCACGATGAGAATGGCGTTCCTCGGGAGGCGGAGCATCGAAGCAATGCCGCTGTTGCTCCTGCTGTCACGCAGCCCGTTGATGCCGGTGCGTACAGCGAGCCCGAACCCATGGACTTAAGCTCAGCCGAGAGCTTGGTCCGCTGCTATGGATGCGGCGGACATGGACACTACCAGCGTATGTGTCCCTCGCCAGTCCTCGGGAAGAGAACAGCCCGTGGGCCCCAAGTCCGGTGGCGCAGGCCACGGCCAGATGGACGAAGCCTCCCCAGCCACCGGTAGAGGAGGTATGCCCTACTGAAGAGCGGTAAGTCTTCGTGATGGGTGTGCAGGTTGTGCACACCACGGGATTTAGCCCAGAGAGACGTGGTTCTCTCAAACCGGTGAAGGGCAGTGATGGGATGCTGGTAGTACACTCAGTGTACGGGGGTACGGTACTCCTTGAACGTTTGATGAGTTCAGGGGCGTTGATACGCCGCCGGAACGTCGCTTGGCATAGCGACATCCGACTGCACTCTATGTCAGAGTGGCGGTCGTGGGCTGGTCCTTGGTGGACTAGCCTTTGGTACGGTAGTATCAATGGTCCTCAACGGACCTGAACGTTTTGGCTCGATGAGCTCGCGCACCGCGGTGTCGCTCGCAGTTCTCGCCATGAACAACATGGCTGTGCCGAACATAAGGCACAGCCCGGACTTTGGTGTGGCAAGGCTGAGAAGGGCCTACCAGTCCAGGTCTATGACGGAGCATTGGTGAGTCATGTTCCCACCTCCGTCATGACTGGGGCGTCTGATACAGACCGCCAGGACGCAGAAGCGTCACGGAGTTGTCAACGCGCCGACAGCTCTGCGTACAGCAAGACCATGCTCTGCTGCGGCAATGCCACGGGCGTGGGTCTTTTGCCCGGCGTGTGGACCTGCTACACCAGCAGCGTCCAACGCCGAAGGTCGTCGCGCCGTACGGGCTTCGACTGTGGTTATGCCTTTAAGCGCTAACCAGGTGGGTAACTTAGGACCACACGGTCGCCCAGACCTTAACTGAAGAGGAAGGCGCTACCTGCGCTTCCTGTGTGGATAACATGGTACCACACGCAGTCGCCCAGACTTTAACTGAAGAGGAAGACATGACCATGCTTCCTGTGTGGGTAACACAAGTACCACACGCAGTCGCCCAGACTTTAACTGAAGAGGAAGACATGACCATGCTTCCTGTGTGGGTAACACAAGTACCACATGCAGTCGCCCAGACTATAACTGAAGAGGAAGGCATTATCCATGCTTCCTGTGTGGGTAACACAGTGCCACACGAGGTCTCGAGTGCCTCTGATGTCGTCAACGAGACATCACGACGTGGGTAACGAAGTGCCACGTCACGTCAGCCGCCGCAAGTCGGGTCTGAACCTTGTTCAGGCCGACGTCGCTTCAAGCGACTCGGAGTCCAGGGCCCGGACTCCTCTGACTCGGTCGGTGGGCACCAACTCGGTCCGGTGTGTGTGCGGGTCTGCCACGTCAGCTGACCCCAACACCAAAGGTCGTCGCGCCGTATGCGCTTCGACAGTGGTGGTGCCGAAGGGCATTCACCAGGTGGGTTACATAGGTCCACACTGCGGGTAACAAGTTCCGCAAGCAGCGAAGCTGCTTAAGGAGACCGACATTCGGTGCTCCGAGCGTGGGTAACTAAGTTCCACGCAAGGTCACTCAGATGTGCTGTAGGGATTTCCAGATTCGACCATACGCCAACCTACTTTAGGTCAAGAATCGGCTCGGTCTGATAACCCAGAGCTTAGGAGCAAAGGATCACGGTAAGTACTCGGCGATCTGTCCGGATATGCTATCCGGATAGCCGCTGAGCTCAACGGTCGCCGGAACTCAGCTGAAGAGTCGGTAGAGATCCGAAACGACTATATTTCATTAGATATTTGTATGAGAAGCATAGGATTAAATAAGGGGAGCCGAAAAGGCTCCCAGAAGATAACAGAGCAGAATTTTCCTAGTCCAAGACACGTGTACACTTTTCCGGTAAGTCCCTGCATAGGGCTGGATTATGCCTGCCGTCAATACTCGAGAGGCATAGCTTGTAGGGTATTGTTTGGTAGCGCCAAGAGATTAGGTCGGTCCGGGTAGGACAAAGTCTCGCTACGCGCGAAAGAAAGTCCCGCATACTCAGCGGGCCGGTACGTCGGATAGCCCGGGTGCCGTAACACTTCTAGCTGAGCAGCCTCTGCGCTCGGTGACCTGTAAAAGCGCTCGCGCGCCGTCGTCCATCCTTTGGTGGAGGGCACAGGGTTGTGAACGAGCTCAGCCGAACCAAACTCGGCGGAGCCTCGGAAGTGATTTGACTTGGTTAGTCGGAACCGAGTGGAAGCGAGCCACTCGTCTGTCCCGGAAGGGCCGGACCGCGAGGGGACCACTGTGGTGTTGGAAATCCCACGTGAACTCTAGCTACAAATGTAGTTAGGATGTTCCCACAACAATACGTCTACTAGGATAGTAAACGATCGTTCGGGCGGACCTGAAGACCCCAGTTCTGCCCTTGTACCGGGACAAACTGGACCTTGTAAACTACTTATATAGGCCAACCAGTAAAAATAAGAACACGCTACTAGCACGAGCAAAGCTAACAGGTGTTTTGAATCCTCGTGGTCCCAACAGCGGAAGGGTACCAGGCACGGGTAAGCCTTTTACGAGGTCACCGAGTGTTCAACACTCGGTTGGAAGAATAAAAGAGATGCAATACGAGCACTCCCAGTCGTGCAAATAGGCAACAATAAGCCGTCACGTAAAACCTCCCGATAATAATCGGCCAATACACAAAGTCTCTTGGCCTTGCCGGATGAACCCTCGCTACAGAGCGTCGAGTTCACCGACAGGCATAACACACTCAAACAAGCTTGACCTGACGCTTACCTTGAAGCCGGACGTCGCTCTGTGTGCTTGAGTGGAAATTCTGTTCTGTATTTAAGCTTACCCTTTCGGGGCTATTCCTAATAAGAAGTCCTAATCAAGTATACAAATATCAAGTGAACAATGATCCGTTATGGATCTTCTTGCATGCCAAGCGTCGTCTGCACCGTCGCATGAGCATCTTTAACGGTCCGCGCCCTGTCCCAGACGGTGAACGTGCCTTCCAAAGGTCGCTGAGTCTTCCGCGAACTCATCCCAACCGCCACTGAGGGTTCGTACCGTAGATGGTCCGCTGAATGCGAATCCGGCCAGTCTATTATTAATAATAAGGACAGCCTGGATTCAGTGACATGTGCCCGTATCCAATACTCGTTGAACGTTCGGAGATGACGCCGTTGAGTCCCTTGCATCTTGGCGTCTCCGTACATCACCTGACCGAGGGTTCGTCGCTTGAACAACTTGGGCGGTGTCACGTCTTTGTCGACGGGTGATAATCCGCAACTACGGAGAAATCACTACACCACAACTGCCCCTGTCGCAATGGAAGCCACGGTACTGGTGCCCGTTGTGACATTTCTTCATTCTTCAATTCACCATCTCGCCACCGTATGTCCAAGCGTCTGAATCGAGTCGTGTCCGACGCTTTTCAGCGTCTCAATCCTCGTCGACGTCACGAACGTGAACAGCTGGAGGTCCGTCAGTTCATCCTCTTCTTGAATCATCGGCGCCTTGCTCATCACCATGCATTACTCGTCTTGTTTCTTAGGAGGGCAAGACCGAGGGTTCAAACGCCCCTCAGTCTGCTACACTTCCCCTGACAGCAGTGTCATCAGCCGGTCCTCCGGCGCTTCCTGCCCCGGACTCTTCACCCCCAGCGGTAGCTCCTGCAGCACTCCCTGTCGCCGCTGAATCCGCGGAGATGGCTCCTGCTGCTCATCCTGCGCCTGCTGGTGGTCCACCACCACTCACCGAGGATTCGCTGCGCGCTATGCTGGCTGAAAGTACGGAGGCATCGGTCGATCACATGATGACCTCGATAATCCCGTATTTGACTGCAATGGCTCGTCACCAAGTGCAGATCCGCGTTGTGCATCCTCTCCACGGCGACATACACACTCAGCGTCGCCTCGAGACTGCCGTTGGTTTCGATGATGTCCTCGCTGCGATACAACCTGTCCCTGACGCGCTGTCGGCATTACCAGAACGAGTTGCCGACTTGGAGCGTCAGTTGCGGTTTGCTCAGTCCGAGGCTGCTGCCGCCGTACGTTCGGTGGCGCCCCACATCATGGCCCGTGAGAACGCGGAGACGTTCCTCAAGGCTGCCAACGCTGAGATTGAAGCCTTACATCACAACATCAAGATTCTCCGCGAGTCGAACGCCAAGAACGACGCCATGCTCGCGAGTGTTCAAGCCACTATGGAGCGACACGCAGAGGATTTAAGTCGTCTTCACTGTGAGGTCCAAGCTCGGGACGTCTTCATCAGCACTTTGCAAAAGAAGCTGGCTCGAGAACGCGAGGTGTACAAGTCTTCTATTGGAGCGAATACCGAGCAGACTCGGAAGCTTCACCTCCTTCTGGTAAAGCTTGCCCAAGGCAAGTACGTTGATAACGACACGCTCAAGGTCCTCGAGAACCAGCAAGACCGTAACACTCGCCTCCTTCAAGCGAATCGTACCCTCCGTGCACACGTGAGTCTGGCAGGGATGGATCCCGAGGTACTTCGTCTGGCTGTTGAAGGTACGCTCTTAATGTCGCTCCTTCCACCGTGTGTTCAGCAACTAACGTTCGTTCACAATCCTTCGTGATAGATCTGACTGCGGGTGAGCTGGACCTGGACGCGCTGGACTTGGATCAGGAGACGTTAGTCGCTTTGCGTCGCATTCAGTCTGCCACCGCGTCTTCGGACGATCCTCAAGCCCTTCCTGCGGCTTTGGCCAAGGCTGCTCACCAAGTGGCCCAAGGGAAATCCCATAAGCGTCTTAGACCAGGTGGCGAGGATTCGGACGACGAGTCGGAAGACTCTGACGAAGACAAGGCTCCAATCCCAACGGACAAGGCCAGTACTTCGATGGCAGCTGCCGGTCTCGGTGATGCGCCACCTGCCGATACTTCAACTCCCAAGTCGGCTCGTCGATCGCTGTTCGGTCCGAAGGCGTGGAAGAAGGCGGCCCAGAAGAAGCGCAAGAAATCTCGTCCTCATTCTCCTGCCAAGTCGCCCCGACGTCATATGAAGACTCGGTCCCAGTCTGTACCGTCTTCTCCAAGCTCATGGACGCCACCTCCTACGTCAACGTCTTCTTCTACTCCCGCCGTAGTCGACCTCAGCGGCGACCAGAGTGACGTGGACATGGGAACTGCTGATCCAAGTAGCGTCCCTTCGGCTCAAGAAACCGCTACAGAACCTTCGGGTAAAGATGTGAAGCCTGGGGATCACGACGATGTTCCCGGTTCTCCTGACGCGCCTTCGCCCCCGCCTCAGGGTCCACCCGATGTGGCCAAGCCACCAGCTTCAACAATTTCCCCTTCTCCAGCCGACATACGCGCCGCTGAAGAAGCTCTGCGCGAGGCCGAGGAAATGCGGCTCATGTTTGGCTCGAGTGACGAAGGTAAAGAGTCGGACCAGACTGTCCCACAAGGCAAGTCTGCTTCGGTGTCCGCCGCGACATCCAAGGCAGTTGAAGTCTCGGGAGTGGTTTCTACAGCAGGGTCTGCCCCTGTTGAAGCTGCTCCACTAGCTTCCGTGTCTTCGAAGTCGGCTCCGACTGTTCCCACGACTGATGTACCAAGCGTGTCTTCGCCCGACTTTTCGATGGAGATTGATGACGATGGGAATGCTGATGACGACCATGGAGATGACGTGGATGACAATGAACCTTCGGTGGATGACTCTCCTGATGCTCCCAGTGGTAGCGGTGATGTTCCGCCCCCCACCGATCATTCAAGCATACTCGATGACGAAGATGTTGAACATTCAAATAGGAACTGGAGTAATCTTGGCCCAGCTCGTCCTCCGACTCCACCTCGGCCAAATCCTTCGCCGATGATGACTTCCCCAATCATCGTTGCCGGTCCGCCTCCTTCGCCACCAGCAAGTCCCCCGGCACCAGCATCTTCTCCTCCTGTTCCAGTGTCTCCTCGTCCGCCTATTTGGACTCTCGATGCTGGACCTGGACGCATGATTACGGCAACTTACACTTCGGTGCCTCGTCGTGGTGGTGCACCGTCGGTTGAACCGTTGCCTCACCGAGTGTTATCTGGTACTCGCCCTACGGTGCCGGCTTCGTCCACCCTGCCACCGTGGGTTCTTCCGTATGTGGACATGGAGTTTACCGACGCAGGCGCCAAGAAGTGTATCGAGCGACTCTTGAGCTTAACGCTTCCCGAACCAGCTGGTGAGGTGACCGTGCGTACAACGTTGGAGGGTCTCCAGGCATTCTTTGATTATTCGCATCCTGATCACCCGTACCAGCAACTTCGGCAGCTCTATCCTCTTCAAGCTTGTCTCTTCGACACTGTTGACTTCAAGCCAAGCATCCCCATCTCCAAACGTGCTCCAATTGAGACCCGTCTCAAGATGATCTGGGCGAACCTTCGGGGTGACGGCGGGAAGCAAGGTGACCTCGGGTTCGCATTGTGGGAGCGTCTCCACTGGCTTCCGTTAGCTGGTATTGAACGAGGTCTCGCTGAAGAAGCTAAAAAGGTTGGCCACGACAAGGAACGCTTGAAGGAACTGAGAGCTGTGTTAAAGAAGCTCTTCAGTGAGCGCGACCGTCGTGCCGATCGTCTTCGCAACAAGTACCGTGAGCAGTACATGGCGTGGAGTCGTGACTCGGTTTCATCTAGTGCTTCCGGCGTGTCATTCATTCGTCCCGAGTTGCTTTTGGAGCCGTCGAAGCCGTGGTACCCCATTGAAAACTTGTCGTTCGCACCTCGGACCTCTGACTGGCTTTCCGAAGTTCCGGCTCTCGACGCTCGTCAGCCATGGCGTACTGGATGGATGAATGCGCCGCATCAGCATCCGTACAACACTACGTACTTCCCGTGCCAGCGTAATCCGGGGCTCTTCAATCCTCGTGGTACGCGTTTCGTGAACGTGTACCGAAGCGTGGTTGTTGACCCGTCTCTCGATTCAACCGAACTTATTCCGTCCTGGCGTTCGTTGTTTGACTCGCCACCGGGTACTCCACGTCCTGCTCTGGCTGCTGCTCCTGTTGAAGCTGGTACCGAGGATTCGCAGGGTCCTGCTTCAGCTCCAGCTGCCGAGGCTCAGGTTCCTGATGAAGAGGAGAAGGAGAGTGGTGACTCGACTTCGTTGACCCTCTTGGCCACCGCGGCCAGACACTTGGAATCGATTTGAATCCTCGCTGCACGTTCTACGACGTTCTCCAGCATCTCAGCTAACTGTTGAGGTGTCCCGCGTGACTTCGTTTTCAGTGGTCGCTCCGCGGTCGGCCATCATGTTTTCTTATTCTTAATCCACTTCCACAGCGTAATCATGTTCATGTTGTTCTTCAAATGCATATACAATTTGTTGTTGCAGTAACGTTTTTCGTCTGTTACCACAGGCTGCATCGCCCTGTGGACAGTTCACACGTGATCCAGACACGCTAGCCTTCGTCCGCAACTTGCGCCATCTGCAGCCGATTCTCGCTCTTCTTGGCTCGCAAAAAGTTGTACAGCAGACCTCCACATGACAAGTTTGATGATGGTTCCCAAGTTGTATCTTCATAGCCAACCCACTTGACTTTGAACTCGCGTACAGCACGCTCCGTGCTCGTCGACAGTGGTGTTCTGTCGTCGAGGATGACCTCGACTTCATATTCACCGGCAACTTGATCTGGTTCCCAGCTGTCCTCAGGCAATAGTTCCTCATCGAAGTCGAGTCTTGCTTCATTAGTCGTGTCAAGTACCAACCGAGTGCTCGGTCGACTGTTGAACTCGTTGACAGCCTTGAGTCTCGACACATGCACTACTGGGTAGAAGCGATACCCACTTCGGTCCGGCAGTTCCAGCTCGTACGCAAACTCTTCCACCTTGCGCTTGATCCGAAAAGGTCCATGCCACCAGTGAGCTAATTGCTTCGTCAAGCCCGGTTTGACGCGCTCCATGTACAACCACGCCCGGCTCCCAATCTCAAAAAGAGATCTCGGTGGGGCTCTTGCAGGATCTTCTATCTCTTCCGAAGCTTCTAAAGGGTCCACCGAGTGTTCGTTTCCACTCGGTTGAGGTACCACGGCTTTTTCCAGTCGACTCAGGGCATCATTATGCTTTTTAGCCCTTCGCTCCTTTTCTACAGCTTGATAATCTTTGGTCATAGTGAGGGCGACCTCATGTTGTCGATTGATCTCACGCCGCCACGCCAGTGCGTCAGACTGCTTGCCGAGTCCTCGTTTGAGTGATGACGACATTGCCCGCAACGTCGACTGCGCATCCCAACCATGAACGAGGTAAAACGGCGTTTCCTTCCTCGTAGTGTCTTGAGAAGTATTAATAGCAAATACTAGCTTCTCCGCGATTTCGTCCCAATCTTGCTGTAGAGGGTCTTCCGCGTACACCCGTACGGACCCCATCACTGACTTCACCGAGCGTTCCTGCTGTCTATTAGCCTGTGGCCGATAGCTCAAAGTCGCTCGTGATCTTGACTGCATCATCTCTGCAAATGCTTGGAACACCTTGCTCATGAAGCGTGGGTCACGGTCGTGCCTTATCAGTGAGGGGGCTCCGAACCGTCGGTACACACATTCTTCGAACACTTGGGCAACACTCAGTGCAGTCGTATCCGACATAGCCTTGGCAATAACGAATCCCGTGAACGAGCACTGAAATAGGAGCAACGCCGTGTTGCCCCTGCGAGATTTCGGTAGTGGGATCACGAAGTCCATCGAGACGATCTGGAAAGGTCGTTTCGTTAGTACGTTGCCAGGTGAGTATCCACGAAGCTGTGGACGGCTTTTACTCGAGCTGCAATCTGGACATGACTTCGCATGCTTCTCCACGTCAGCGTACAAGCCGATCCAATAATAATCGGACTTAACGCGATGGAACGTTCTCACCACACCTTGATGTCCTCCTTCCAGCGAGTCGTGACAGTTCTGCAAGACCTCTTGAATCATCGTTGCTGGTACCACAAGCCGCAGCTTGGTCTCCTCTTGCCAACTGTGGTCGTACCGACGATTCAATCCAAGATAGTGAAGCACGCCGTCTTCTGACAATACGAACCGGTCAGCATACTTCCAGGCATCTCGAGCTTCTTTGTAACTCAGCTCTTCTGCTTGGCCCTGAAGCACTTTCTTGATGTTAAACCACTTCTGCTCCTCGTCTTGTGCCACCAGTATCCGTCTGCGTCGTTCCCGCTGTATCGCTACTGGGTCAACATCTTCCGCATCGGGAAATGCCGCTGGTACAGTCTTGTGAGGATGGTCTGGCAAATCTTCGCCGAATGAATCTTCGGTGGACGTCTCTCGTCGTTCTTCATGCTGTTCTTGGGCTTTTGAGACATCCTCCGAGTGTTCATCTGCAAACCTGACGCGTTTCTTGGCTTTCGTCTGTCGCCGAGTCATCACTGCCATATTACCATAATCGCACTTTGGTGAACTGTAATCAGCCACGAAATTTTCGAAAGTTTTCCACTTTGAAGACTCGCTGCCTGACAGTACATGTACTTGACGCTCTGCTCCACGTGACGAAACATCTACCGAGTCTTCATCCTGTTCGTAGATCAATTTCTGGATGCGATTCAGTGACGCCAATTCCGACTTGCGAGTTTCAGCAAAGATGACACGACTGACCTTCGATTCCAGCGCTTCAGTGGCTAATGAATCCGAGGCAGCGTTGTATTCTCGTACAGCGTGAAGATATTTCACTGATCAAAGCTTGGCCGCGAGTTCCTTGTGAGTATTCAGCAGCACTAGCAAAGTTTCCTTCCTGCATGCGATCACCCCTAGTGATTGTTGAATCGCGAGCCTTGAGTCACCAACGATGACGAAATCCTCGGCACCGTGCGCAATAGCAGCCTTGACACCGTTAATCATTCCTGTGTACTCTGCCTCATTCACCGTGGTGGCCGAGAGGTAAGCGTTTGCAGCAATCACTATCTTCCACTCACGAAGGCTCCACATCAGCCATGAACAACTCCCGTAGCCACCGTACTTCTCTGTCTTCGCTGATCCGTCAAAAGACATGACGAATCCGCTGTAATTACGGGGAAGCCTGGCGTACAGCAACGCGGGGTCCATTCGAATAGTCGGAGAACCCTTGTGTGGAGGTGCCACCGGCGCGAGCGAGTCTTCCAAGTCGACGAAGCTCGTGATGCTTGACTGGAGGAGCTGTGCGAAGGCGACATCCTTCTCCTTCACGCGCTGCACCTTCAGGTGCCACTGCGATAGCAGCACTGCGAACTGGACTGCGCGTCCGAAGAGAGACTTCGACTTATGCACCCACTCTAACGTCGAGAATCGTGTATAGACATGTAGCGTCTTTCCTGCCAGCTGGACGTAACAGATCTTTAACAGCAGAAGTAACGCCAACACTTCCTTCTCAGCAGGATGGTAGTTCATCTCGGCCTCCTTGAGCACCCGACCGAGGAACCGTACGGGGTGTAACTTGCCTTCATGTTCTTGCATTAGCGTAGTGCTCAACGCCCATTCATTCGCAAAGAGCATGACGTGAACTTCTTTCGACCGATCGAAGTGCCTGAGGATGGGTGAATGTGAAACACTCGTCTTCAATTTTTCGAAGGAACGACGTGCCACAGAAAGGCCACCTTCAACGGCAAAGTCCTCATCCTTAAGCTGGTACAGCGCCGCACCGTAGACCGCGAAGTCTTGAATGAAGCGGCTGTAGTAATTAACCGCTCCAAGAAACGACTGCATGCCCTTCTTACTCGCTGGAAACGAAAGCTCGGTGATAGCCGCAAGCTTCTTGGGGTCAGCCCTGATACCTTCTGGCGAAATTTTATGCGACAGAAAGTCCACCTTGGGTTGGCAGAAGATGCTCTTGGTGAAGCTAATGCTGATCCGACACTGTGCAAATCTTGCCAGCAATCGGTCCAGCGTCGCCAGGCAGCTGTCGAAGTCCTCGCCACCGAAGCAAATGTCATCCACAAACGACCGTCGATCAAATACAGGTACTAGCGATGATTCGTCTGGTTCCCCGTTCGTAAACATGTCAGCGACGGGGCTGTTGACGATGTAGTACAGGGTCGGTCTCTACCGATGCTTCGCGGTCTGCCGCGAACTTCGTTTGAAACGAACCCTCGGCGCTTGGCCCACGACGTTCCTTGGCTTGTTCTTCAGCTAAACGCATCCTCTCCGAGTATTCAAACCAACCCCCTTTAGGTTGAACGAACCCCCAGAGTGCGTTGTCAATCATACGCTGGTAGATCATCGGTGCGTTCTTTAAGCCGAAGGGCATGCGTAACCACTCGAAATGTCCGAGTGCGCAGACGAACGCCGACACTTTACGCGCTCGTAAGGTCATCATGACCGCCCAGAAGCCGCTTGCTGCATCCAGCGAGCAGAACCATAGGTAGCGCTCGAGATCTGTTAACAGGTCGTCGACTAGCGGCATTGCATACTCCATGATCGCGGTGATAGCATTCGCCATCTTGTAATCAATGCAGAGCCGGATGTCCAGCCCATTCGTTTTCATCACAATCACGATCGGCCATACCCATGGACTATCTGAAAAGACAATCAGTCCTGCTCGCAACAAAGCGCGCAGCCGCTCGTACAGTTTGCCGAGAAATCGTAGCGGTACGCGCCGGGCACGCTGTTTAATCGGGGTGTGCCACTGTGTGTCGATATCGCATACCGCGCCGTAGGCTGGCGGCGGCAGTGCGTTACCACTAGCAATCAGGATGTGCTCGTGGTTCTTCAGTGTCGCGACCAGACGTTCTCGGCGATCAGTTGACAACTGAGGATCAGCAACATTAGACGCAGTGTAGTCTATTGTCGTGTTGATCTCTTCGGTCAGGTCCGGCAGGAATGCCAGTTCCTTCGCGTAGTCGTCCAAGCCAATGTTGTTAGCTGGGTGTTCGTAGAAATCATTTCTCGTATCCTCCGTTGCTTCATTTCCTTCGGTCGTTAACACTCGAGCAACCGAGATGTATGTTCCGTCCAACGTCGCTACGGATTCTTCCCTTGACTCAACATTGGCATCCGCTTTGATTTCAACAGTCGGTACTTGGTCCATCTCCTTCCCATCCTGGTTTCCCATCTCTGGGCCATCTGCCGAGTCGTCGTTCGCAATATTGAATGCGCGGGCCGCCGACATATTGGGTTGCTGACTTTTGTTCAGCTCCTCGTTCTGCCGCCGTCTCGACAGTTTGGCATTCGCACCAATCTTGCAATGAATACTCGGTGCCGTACTCAACACCTTCAGCGCGATGCCTGCGTCCTCTGAATCAACCACCGATGTCTCGTTCGCAGATTTGGCGACACACAAGACCGGGACAGCTTCGTCAAAACAGGTGACTTCATTTAATCCAGTGCTGTTACTTGTCGCTTTCGTGGTCACCCCTGGCTGGACACTAACACTCGTTGGCGTATGTACTACGTTTACCGGGCTCAGTAGTTCGTGTGTACGCGCTACCGAGGCTTCGCTTGTAATATTGCCTACGCCGTAAGCTGTCGTGTAAGTGTCCAAAAGTTCTTCGGAAGGCTGACCGTCGGCCGAGTCCCCGGCTGTCACCCCAGACGCCAGACAGGCTTCCACTCGTTCACGTTCCTCCAGGATCAGTGCCCATCGCTCTGCACACGTCAGACGATCACTAGAATCCACTAGCGAGTCCTCTAGAGGTCGTGCTAGCACCCCACTGGGTTCTGGATAGTCCGGTCGATCAACTGACGAAGGCTGAGTTGCAAGCCATTGTTCGTAGATTTCACATTCACGCTGAAAGAGCTCGGGGTCTCTGCAACCTTAGTAGGCCAACACTTGCCAGTCTTGGTACTTCTTGGATTCCAGACGCACGTAGCCGTCACCTCGTGGCAAATCCCCATCTGGAATCCACATCGCGATCGAGTCGTGTGCTGGTAGGTACACAGTTCGGTCGGACACGCTGGTCAACCGAATGCTCTGAGGCCGTTCACGTCGAAACCTCGTTACTGACGGGATTAACTTGTTCGTTCGACGAACCCACAGTACGTGTTCCTCCAACCCGACGTGGCGCTTCGCCAGTCGATATTCTCGACACTCGTGCGCTTGAATGTCCAAACGCTCGGGTGGCCCGGCGTTAACATGGGAGCCGTACTCTTCGCTGTCGATCATGTTCTTGGTCTTGATCAGTGGGATTTGAACTTCGTGCGGTAATTGCGCCGCGCCGTGAAACAGGTCCAACCGGATCCCAGCTGGGATCATAAAGTCGGTCCCGAGTACCACGTCGACGCCTGCACTATGCGCCATTACCCATATTTCAAACTCATACACCATCTCCCATCCGAGCGTAATCTTGACGCACGCTCGTCACGTCGTAGACACCTTGCCTTCGTTGATTCCTTGAATGTCAATGCGGCGTCCGTGATCGGGTACATCTCGGAGCCGCAACTTCTTGGCAAAGGCGTCAGTGATCACACTAACGTTCGCTCCCGTGTCGAGGAGGGTCCTCGTTCGCTTGTCGTTTACAGCGCCTTGCACCAGAGCTCTCATTCTGATCCGTCGGTCGAATTTCTTGGCCGACCACCACCCCTGTCTCTCGCCAGGGTTCAACTTCATCATCTTGGAGTGACCCTTGGGCTCGTCTCGCGCTGCATCGAAACCAAGCCGAACGAACCCTCGCTGGTGCCCTCATCAGCATCAGCACACTCCACTCTCTCTCCAACACCTCCACCGAGGATTCTACTCCTCTTCTTTTCATTTTCCGTCGCGTTCACACTTGTTACGTAATTATCAGGCCATTCACTCTGCCCCATGAAAGCAAAGATGCACTCTGCTTCCATTGAAGTCTCGGCTAACTGTGGCAGCCCGATAGGGACCAACCCAGTTGTAGTTGGCGGGCTGCCTAGTTTAAATGACGTTCTTGAACGACGGCCTTGAGCTCTGGTGGGAGTTCCTCCTTCGTGCCTTTAGTGCGCACGGATTTGGCAAGGTCTTGGAAGTTGCGGAAAAGTTCGCATTGTCCAGCATCGTGGAGTTGTTTGCAGAACTTGCATCGCTTGTTACAGTAGTGGGCGGAGTGACTCATGCCACTGCACACCGCGCATGGTCCGTACTGTGGACGTCGGTTGTCGCGGTTGAAGTCACGTCGACCGCGTTGGTCCTGATTGAACCCACGGTCACCACCTCGGCGATCTTGATTGAAGCCATTCTCGCGATCAGGCGTGTTTCCACGCGGTTGACGGTTGTCCGAACGTGCGTAGGTGCCTTCAGCAGCTGCACGGCGCTCATTTTCGTTAGCAGCGGCGAGGTATCGGTCGTTTTCATCCAATGAGCAATCACCATCCGTATTATCGGGCTGAAAGTCGTTGTACTCATCTTGGACATTGTCGTAAGCGTTCGGATCTTCGTTTGAATACTCGTTGCCCCCTTGAGCAGCTTCACGACCTTCTAATTCAGCTAGTAGGTCGTCCACCGTAGCTTCAATGAGTGTCACTCTTAGTTTGTTGCGGTTGTCATCGCGGCGACGGTCATCACGCCGATTGTTGCGGGCGTATCCATCGTCGCGTCGCGTATCACGACTCTTGGAGTATCGGTACTCACTGTCACGCTTGGCCATCCTCTCCTTGCCCTTGAGAACATCTTCGATGATCTCTTCGAGCTCGTGAATGTCGGCGACTCGAGCGTGGTAGAGACTCTCCGCCAGCTTGTCATCATCGCATGTTGCCAGGAACTGCTGTACGTGTTCTTTCGCGTCGCGACCACTCTTCTCGAAGTGTAGACGGGCGGTCCGAGCGTAGCCATTCAGCCTGTTTATGTAGTCGCACAGATGTTCATTTCGTTCCCGCTTGGCGGAGTAGTAACGCGACAGTGCCGTCTGAGTGAGCTGCGAGCAGTAGTAGCGGATGAACGCATCGCTCAACAGCTTCCACTTGCGCTTCGTCTTCTTCGGAAGTTGACGGAACCAATGAATGGCTCCGTCCCGGAGACTTAGCTCAAATGGAATGCACCATTTGTCGGTATCTGTGTGGGTTCCAGTCATTTCATAGACGAACCCACGGAGCCACTGCATGCAGTTCTCGCTCTTGTTGCGAGAGCCTGAGAACGGCGTGATGCGATCCAGCGGTCGGTGCGAAGCCATTTCAATCCTCGGTGTCGGGTCCACGTCGTTCAGCGTCACCAGCTCATTCATCTGACGCATCAACTCGAGTTGAGGATCTTCCTCGTCGAATGTACGCACCAAAATGTCATCGTCACTGGACGAACCATCGCTGTCGACTTGACGACGTCCGGCACCACCTTTGGGAGCTCGCGCACCGCCTCGGCGACCGAACGAACCCTCGTTGCCAGCGTAAACACGCTGCATACGGCTCTCCGAACGTGGCGTAACCATGTGCGAGTCTTGAAAGTACGGTGAAGCTTCGGTAGTGCCAAAGGCACCACGCTTGGTCGGAGGAGTACGAACGAGTCGTTGGGGTGTCGGCGGCAGTGGCATCGTGGACGGATCTTCATCTTGAACGATCGTTCGACTCACCGGCAGCTTTCCAGCGTTGATGCCAACAGCGCCAAACGCCTTCCGAAGCTTCTTCTTCCATTTCTGGAGAGCAGCTCCGGCTTCATGTGGACTCCAATATTGGAGCGACATCGTCGATGGGTAAGTCTCGTTCTCGAACCCCAGCGACAACAGTAGCGAAACTGAATCCTCGGCGACTTGGCTAGTCGACACCGAGTTGACTGGGTATTGAAGTTCCTGCGCAAGCGCAGGCCAGTCGGCTTTTTTCTTGGGGATGGGCTTGAACAGCTGCATCCACTCATCATTCTGCATCAGCGCTTGTACGCGGTCGAAAACGCGCTTGGCGGCTGGTGTATCACCGTTGATAGGTGGGCGAGGTGCCTTCAGCAGTGCTGAATGCTTTGCACTCGCCACCGAAGGTTTAGAACCCTCGGTCCCATCGTCATAATCATCATAGGCCGGTTCCGGTCCCGCAACATCATCGAGCTCGTCGGCGAGGTTCCTCGAAAGGGACCTGGTCGCCCCGCTCAGCCCCGATGATAGCGTGGCCGTCTCCGGCGTCGCTGCGCCTGGCTCTGGAGCCGGCGTCTTGTCTTCGTAATCTTCATAATCGTGGGCGTCAGGACCGATGTCCGCTTCGTCGTCGAAGCTCACTGAAAGTTCGGTGGCGGCTGCAAAGCGCGCAGCCGGGCTTGAACTCTCGTTGCGAGCCCCGCCAGACTTGGCAGGCGTAACTGGTACCGTCGGTTGTCCTTTCGCCATGTTTCTTGTTGTCTTTTTCTTGTTCTTCTTCTCTTGGTAGCTCGTAAACTGGAAGGCCATACAAACAGTTCACAATGGTCACAATCTGTTCCCGGGTCGCGGCACCAGTTGTGGTGTTGGAATTCCCACGTGAACTCTAGCTACAAATGTAGTTAGGACGTTCCCACAACAATACGTCTACTAGGATAGTAAACGATCGTTCGGGCGGACCTGAAGACCCCAGTTCTGCCCTTGCACCGGGACAAACTGGACCTTGTAAACTACTTATATAGGCCAACCAGTAAAAATAAGAACACGCTACTAGCACGAGCAAAGCTAACAGGTGTTTTGAATCCTCGTGGTCCCAACAGCGGAAGGGTACCAGGCACGGGTAAGCCTTTTACGAGATCACCGAGTGTTCAACACTCGGCTGGAAGAAATAAAAGGGAGGCAACTAAAGCACTCCCAGTCGTGCAAATAGGCAACAATAAGCCGTCACGTAAAACCTCCCGATAATAATTGGCCAATACACAAAGTCTCTTGGCCTTGCCGGATGAACCCTCGCTACAGAGCGTCGAGTTCACCGACAGGCATAACACACTCAAACAAGCTTGACCTGACGCTTACCTTGAAGCCGGACGTCGCTCTGTGTGCTTGAGTGGAAATTCTGTTCTGTATTTAAGCTTACCCTTTCGGGGCTATTCCTAATAAGAAGTCCTAATCAAGTATACAAATATCAAGTGAACAATGATCCGTTATGGATCTTCTTGCCTGCCAAGCGTCGTCTGCACCGTCGCATGAGCATCTTTAACGGTCCGCGCCCTGTCCCAGACGGTGAACGTGCCTTCCAAAGGTCGCTGAGTCTTCCGCGAACTCAGCCCAACCGCCACTGAGGGTTCGTACCGTAGATGGTCCGCTGAATGCGAATCCGGCCAGTCCATTATTAATAATAAGGACAGCCTGGATTCAGTGACATATGGACCGTATCCAATATCCGTTTGAGAGCTCGGAAGTGACGCCGTCGAGTCCCTTGCACCTTGGCGTCTCCGTACATCACATGACCGAGGGTTCGTCGCTTGAACAACTTGGGCGGTGTCACGTCTTTGTCGACGGGTGATAATCCGCAACTACGGAGAAATCACTACACCACACTACCCTCTGCGCAGGCCATACAACCGCCGACCTAACTCGGCGATTCGTTGTGGTTTGTGTAAGGAATCCACATCTGACGGTATTTGTGTGTTCTACTACACCACAACTGGTGCCGCGACCCGGGAACAGGAGTGTGTGCTTGTTTTTATAGGTGCCAGCTAACCAAGTTAAGAGGAAGAGAAGAGAAAGAGAAGAGTGAAGATGGTCAAGGGATCAGCAACTCCGAGCGATGGAAGCCCAGCGACGGCTGGAGGATCGCCTCTCGCGGGGTCGGACCCGGCGGATCAACGACTCATCGCCATGACGATGGAGGTGGGACGAACCGTCCAGTTCGACGAGGATGGCCAAGACCAGGAGAGCGAGAACGGAGATGCAAGTGAAGGAGAGTATGAAGAGAAGGCCGAGACCGCTGAGCTCGGAGAAACGAAGACTACCGCCGAGCTACTTGGCGAGGTGGAAGAGTTGACGCTGCAGGTGGGACGCATGGGAGCCCCACGTCCTGTCGAGCGCAACTTATCCGCCGAGTTCGACGAAGGTGCGGACGATGAAGAAGATGAAGAAGAACATGGCGTTGCTCAAGGGGACCGTCCGCCCCTTATTCCGAAAGCGACGAGGAACGCCGATACGCCGAGCGCCAATAAAGTGTTGGCTCGACTCGGCGAGGAGATGAGAACGAGATCGGAATGGATGATGATGTTCACGCCTGTGGCGATGGCGCAGGCGAAGTGGCCGATGTTGGGTCCTGAGTTAGCTCAGCCGGTACGTGCAGCCAACATCAACCAGTTGGTGGAAGAAACTGTGTTGCTGCTGAAGGCGATGGGCTATCGGTGCAACAGCCGACCAAACAGCCTCATCCTGTCCGACTAGAGTCTGACCCGTGGTGGAGCTGAGCTCTGGCAATGGAAGAAGAAGTTGAGAGTGGCGTTTGGATTGGAGAAGGCCCCTGGTGGAACGAAGAAGGTGTACAGCCGAGTAGCCGAGTTCAAACCACTCGGCGAAGACCCAAGCAAGATTCCTTTGCCGAAGACCCCGGAGACGAAGAGACGTGAAGTGTTCCGCGCTACGCAAGGGACTCCGTACTTTGAAGACTCCCACATGCTGACTCCAATGAAGCTAAACCCGCCTCAGCGAGCGCCGAGTCGTGGACAGCGGAATGTTGGTCGTTACCGTGAATTGTATGACGCTGCAGACGAGGCTGAAGCTTACGAGGAGGATGAAGAAGACGACGACGCCTTCGACGTGAGAGGTAACCGTAAAGAAACCGTGAAGGACTACATCCGAAACTTGAGCTTTGACGCGGCTGAAGAGAACTCGACGCAGTACCTAGAAGTCCGAACCCACGCCTCGCTCGACAAAATCGCCGAGTTCGAAGGAAAGCGCTACCGCTCTGACGCGTCGCTCCAGTGGCTCAAGCGTTTCATCTACGAGATGAAGAGCACCAGGATGCCCCAAAGTGCCTGGTGCGAACCTTTCTCGCTATGCTTGGGACGCGCGGCGAAGAGTTGGTACAGGCAGCTGCCGAAGAAGACTCAGCGACGTTGGAAACTACTCAGCGAGGCGTTCCTGGATTATTATTGCTCACAGTTCGACCAATCCGCCCGCACTCGTTACTACTCGGCGAGACATAAAGTCAACGAACCGATCTGCGACTTCCTGATCCGACTCAACGGGTATGCTCGGACAGCCAAGATCCAGTACGAGAAGGGTGGCGCCGACGCGGCTGACCATGTCGAACACTTCTTGCTGCATTGTGGTGATGAAGATGTGATGGATTTGATGTACCCCTTGCAGTTGGAAGACATCAGTAAGGTGGAACAGATAATCAATCGTCGGATCCTCGGCGAGAAGCGCAAGAAGCAACGCGACCGACTCGTGATCGCACGAGGCCGAGACGACAAGCGGAAGGACCAAAGCCGCCGAGATGAACGCCGAGATGGACGTCGAGATGAGAAGCGCAGTCGCAAGGAAGAAAACCGCGACCCGCCGAGTCACTGTCGTTGACGCTGACTCTGACGGGGAGGAACTCATCGATCAGAACCCGCCGAGTCCGTACAACTCCGAAGACGAATGGGATGATGAGGACCAGTCCGGAAGTCACGACTCAGCGGAAGTCACGACTCAGCGGAAGACGACGACTACATAGACGCCGGTGTTTCCAATGATAATGGAAATACACCGGACCGCCGAGAGAACTCGGCGGGAGACCAGAATGGCTCGAATCGAAGTTGGGGAAACTCAGCGAGCCGACCTCCGCGACCATACAACCAGCGAAAACAGTCGAACCGTGGAGATGGATCACGCGACAACTCACAGCGTGGACCTTGTGCAGCTTGTGGAAGAACGGGGCACTCGGCTCACTACTGTCGACGACGCTGCAAATTCTGCAGACAAGTCCATGAAGGCGGCCAGTGCGAGCTGTTTCGTCAATATGAGAAGCTGGCTGCGTTCGTGAAAAACTCTGTCGACAAGTCGCAAGTGCCAGAAGGCCTGCAAAACCTTTACGCGCCGAGTGATTTAAACTCGGCGGCCCGCCAACACTGACTGGGTTGGAATATGCCGGGCTGCCACAGTCAGCTGAACCTGCAGTTGAGGCGAACTTCTTGTTTGCCTTCGTAGGCGAAGCAGGACGGCCCGAGGGAAGAAGCGGGGATGGCAATTGGATGTGTGAAATCGACGGAATTGAACGTGAGCTCGGTGAGTTAGATGATAACCACCGAGCGATTGCAAGTGTAACTCGGCAGTCAGACCAGGCCGTGCATCGTACCAGAATCATGAAGCTGCTTCCGGGAGAACGGCTGGGATGGTGGTCAGCACAGACGTTTGATCGCCGAGTTAGAATGAGAGCTCTCGTATTGGGTGCCGTGAACGACCGAAGGACCAAGATATTATTGGATACCGGAGCAAATGTCTCGGCGATTAGTGAATACTTCGCGAGGAAACTGCGTCTCAAGAGAGTGGCCAGCCGAGATAAGCGAATCGACATACAAGGAATAAGTAAAGACAGAATGGTGACAACGTCACGAGCGGTTGTGAAGGTGACACTCGGCTGGGAAGTGGCATACGAGTTTGAAGTATGGATAATGCCTCATCATGCCGGAGTTGATTTGATTCTCGGCACCGACTTCATGATCCCAGCTGGGATCCGTCTGGATCTATACAACTCGGCGGTCAAGCTACCCAATGAGATGGTGATCCCACTCATCCGATCAAGTAATGCGCCGACCAAGACCGAGTTCGGACCAAATGTCCCATGCGGGCCCCCAGACGGGCTAACAATCGAAAGTCGAATGACCGCTGAGTTCAAATTGCCCAGGCGGCAGCCCAGTGAGTCGAAGCATGACTTGTGGGTGCGACGGACGAAGGGTTGGATTCCAACGGTTGTTTATAATCGCCGAGGAAGACCAACCCATGTCCTGATTACGAACGTACGACCGACGTCAGTCTGGTGCCCACCTCACTTTTATGTGATAAAATGGCAACCACATGGAGTACTGGCCAATGAGGGATACGTCCGCGTGAACTCGGCGAAGTACCGTGACTGGCAGATATTGGCCTTTGAGTCGGCGATGGATAAAGATTTGCTGCAGAAAGAACAACGACTGTACGAAGACTGGTTGTCACACCAGCCGCCAGCTGTGGAAAGACGAAAATACCCAACTCCGACGGCGGTGGAAAGACGACCTCCTCCAGTGGAAAATGGACCAGAATTAACATGCGCCGAACGCTGGAGAAGGATCGAAGCTGATACTGAAGCCGGCGACGACGAGAGGCGTCTCGGTAACGCAGACGTCATATCGACTTCAGGGGTGACAAGGGGTGACCCGGCTATAAACTCAGCGTTCAAGCTGGAAGACGTCCGAGCGGATCGTACGCCGGTGCAACACGATGGCCAAGCTGTCTCCCATCGGCTGTCCAAGTTTGAAGACGATGGCGCCATTTCTGACGTCAATACGAACTCAGCGGTTGAAGGAACAAGTGCAGTAAGGGCCAAGGAAAACGTGTCGGCGACTGAAGACTCAGCTATTACGGAAGGAAACCCTGAAGAACGCTCGGAACACGCCTTACGTGACGCCCAACCCGTTATTGACAACCGAGCCAGGTTTGGAGTCATTAGACCAAGTTCTGCAGCCGTGGTGAACTCAGCGATGGGTACACCGGAAGCCTGCATTATCCAGTCAGGGGCGGTGGACTCGGCGTCAGCAGATCTAAACACCGAGAGTGATTCGGACGGGGCCACATCATGTCGTCAGGATGTCAGTTATACTAAGGACGCGTTTGCACGCACGGAAGTCAGTTCTGCCGTCACAACAAACTCAGCGGATGAGCACTCCGACGCGACCAAGGACTATGATAGTCGGGAGGTATTACTGCTTGAAGGAATAAAGCCGAACGACGACCCAGCTACGGCGGACTCAGCGTTGGAAACTATGGAGGCTGAAACCGGTTCGGAAGGGGTTAGACAGCATGACGATGATACCATCTACCTCGGAGACAAGTTTGAGCACGAAGGAGTCAGATTGGCCATCGCAGTGAACTCAGCGAATACGGGCCCTGACGTGGACGACAAGTATGATTTACCAGAGGTATCACTGTTGGAAGGTACTATAGCTGAGGTCGAAGTAACGAACTCAGCGGCGACGGTGTTTGACCCCGGCGGAATTGACTACGGCTTAGGACAAGCCAACGATGATGAATGCAACTCGACGAGAGACCCGACTGAGACTCTAAGACAACACTACTTGGCTATCGCCGCGACCGAAGACGAGCAAGAGGATGATGTTGACGATGGTACGACCAACGCCTTTGAGCGTAGTGGGACAGATCTGGAATTGACGGACTACGCTCACGAGCTGGCTTTCCTTCCCGACCTAACTGAAGTTGAGCCTACCGAACTCGACTATGGCGCTCCAAACGTCAAGTCGAGTAGTCATACGCCAGCACAGTCGGCTAAATTGGTGGCAGAGCTACAAAAGCACGAAGGGATAATGATTTCAAGTGGTAATGCCCTGCCGCCTCCAGCGTATGGAGCATTGTGCGACATCGACGTTCAAGGACACGCACCCATTAAGCAGAGAGCTCGGCGGATACCTCTCCGCCACTTGAGCAAAATTTACGAGTTGTTGAAGGGGCTACTCCGAGCTGGGTTGATATCGTTCTCGAGCAGCCCTTGGGCCTCGCCAGTGGTGATAGTGCTCAAGAAAAATGGTGTGGATATTCGGCTATGCATTGACCATAAACTGGTTAATGCGGTTACGACGCCGATGGAATACGCTATGCCACTGGTTGATGACCTGCTTACCGAATTGGAGAGTTACTTGTGGTTTTGCTCGCTCGATGCTGCGAGTGGATTCTGGGCAGTCTTGATGACACGCCGAGCTCGGCAGATCTCAGCGTTCGTCTGTGCACTTGGACACTTTGAATGGTTACGAATGCCGTTTGGATTGAAGAATGCGCCTATGATTTACCAGCGACTGATCGACAACGCTCTATGGGGATACGTTCAACCAAAGGGAGGATGGCAGTTGTTTGCCGAACGAATGACTATTGCTGAAGCCAAGTCGGGAACTCGGCGAGTCGAGCTCGGCGGAGTCAGTGATTCAACGAAGTGTCAGCTGACGAAATTTGAAGCTGACCACCAATCACAAGCTGACTGCGATCCGGTCCAAGACCTGGTCAACGGACCGGACGGTGACATGTTTGCTAATGGAGAACCAGACCAGTCTTCCTTGATTCCGGTGTTCAAGCGGAGGTCGTTCGTCGATGATATCTGTTTTGGAGGGGGAGTTCGACGCCTGCTTGGAGACACTCGACCGACTACTCGCCCGGTTCACAGAATGTCGAATTATCATCAGCTTTACCAAGAGTATCTTTGTCCAACCCAAGGTTGATTTCCTATCGCACGAGATTACGCCGAGTGGCATACGCGCTGATGCGAAAAAGATAGCTGCGATCGCCGAGTTCGCCTTCCCGAAATCGAAGAAGGGGATGCAAGCTTTCTCGGTGCCCTCAACTATTACGGCCGATTCATCCAGAACTTGGCTGTTTACGGAGCAGTACTCTATCAGCTAAAAGATACGGACTTTGGCCCTGGGGGTGACTTGGCATCAGCGAAAGAGTCATTCGCCGAGCTCAAAAGACGGGTAGCAGAAGCTCCAATTCTGCGTCATTTCGACTCGGCGAAAGAAGTCCATTTAATGTTGTACGCCAATGAGTGGGCACTGAGCAGTACATTGATGCAACCGCACGACGACAAGCTGCACCCAGTTCGCTTCTGCGGACGCGTACTAAAGGAGAATGAACTCGGCTATCATACCGCTGAGAAAGAAGTCGTCGCGCTGTTACAATTGCTGAAAGTGTGCAACACTCTCTTGGCGGGAAAGACACTACACGTCTACACCCGTTTCTCCACGCTGGAGTGGGTGTTTAAGTCAAAGTCGCTGTACGGCCGCGCAGTCAGTTTCGCAGTTATGTTGTCGCGCTACGATTTGAAGGTGAAGCGAGTACGTGAACGAGATGTAGACTTCGCCCAGTTGCTCCAGGCGTCGATAACCCCGTTTATCGGACTCGACGATTCCTTGAAGCACCTTGCGCCTCCCTCCAAGAACTCGGCGACAGTTCGAATGGACCCAGCGCTGCTATACGCCCGAATACCAGCTGACTTTGCAGGATGCGTGCTGTCATTTGATGGCTCAGCGAAGGAAGACGGCTAAATACGGGCGGGT